>CM042318.1:27099386-27151886 GCA_023566125.1 Zingel zingel | reverse complement strand
TCCAACAATTCAGGCTATGGGGTGTTAAACTGCATGTTTTCATTATGAGGAAGTCAAACTTGCGGTTTCTGGCATATGTCATGGATCCTACATTAGCAGTTAGCATGTATTAGCATGGCAGCATTAGCACCAGTCAGGATCACTTCACTGGTTGTCTACATTTTTTTGCGAGAACCTAACTCGAGTACTCTATATAATGTATTGCGAGCACATGAATGTTGAAATGAATGGAAATGACTATCCCTACGTTAGCCGTGATATAAATGAATGACGCTCAACGCTTACCCTTTCAGGAGGAAATGATTCAACTCTGTGTCCTTTGAGGCTCTAAGCTGTCTCTGTCTTTTAAATGCATCTCCAATATTTACCCGTGTTTGACCTCCTCTCTGGTTATGCAACCGTTTAGAAAGATTTTTTTGGGCGGCTAGAATAAAATCTATCTCCGTTGATCCTTTTCGTTTGTTTGCTGCTTCTTGGCAACCCGGCCTGGCTGTCAAACTGGGCAGTTGATATCAGCACACAGGCCAAAACACAAACAGACATTCCGTCACAAAACGGATAGTTCAAAAGGAGAAAATACTGGCTTTAGCATTGTTTTCAGAAAACATAGTTTTTCAACTTAGCATGTTTCCTTAATATCTGATGACACGTTGTGGTCATTTTTTGATTACATACAATAAATATATTACATATTGCACCTTTAATAATGCTGTAGTTACTATGAGCGGTTATTGTATTGCATTGAGTTGAGACAGACATACAACTAAAGAAGTATAAGCAAACTTAAACATATATCTACTACAGGACAACAAATGTTACTATGTATGTACTATGTTACTTACTGTAGTTGTGAATGCTCACAGAGGGATTATTACTGGCTTTCAGGTGCACTCGCTTTGGGTTTTACCTGCACATAAAGTAGTTTACCGAATCTGGCTAAACCGTTTGCTTTCTGTCATATTGTCCGACCATTTGTGTTTTTTTCCGTCATTCGACTTTGTTGTAGCGATGTCACCGCATTCCCACAACTCAGCAATTACTTTTGTGGGTACAATGTTATCATAACCGATATAAATAATGACCACAGCTATGAAAATTACACTCAAGCTGCAATACTGTAAGCCTGAACTATCCTCAAATATCAAATGGATCCGTATCAAAACGACAACTGCATGGTACCTTCCATCATGTGATTACAATTAAATTGCAGTTAAACCATTTATGTCACAAATAGCTGGAATTACCAACTTGTGTAAATTTGCTTGTGTGTGCATGTTATGAATGTGTGGTAGAAATTGGTATGTAGGCTAAAAGGTACTGGAAGCTACTTATCTTTTATTGAAAGCAATAATCTGGAAGTGTGGTTTCTCTGGTTATTGTTGCCTGGAACACACACATACAGATGCGTATTGTAGGTGATAAAAGACATAATGTAAGTATTCACACTCTCTGCCTTACCCTGACACACACACAAACACACACACACACACACACACACACACACATCCACACATACACACACAAATGTATCCTAACACGCCCCAAAAGCTTGCCAACCCATATGGCTTAGGGATAATAAACCGAACAGCCAGCAACACGTCTCCTGTGCTCCCGAGCCAGGCAAGCCAAAGGAATGCACATGTCTTCAGTTCACTCCCACCCTTTATCTGTGTCTTTCTCTTTTTTTTCCTCCTCTGTCTGTTTGTCATTCTCTGTCTTTTCCTGCTCGACTCTGAGGCATTGAGTAAAGGACCCTCTTTTAAGGTGAAGGGGTATGTGTCTGAGTGTAAGTTGGCATCCGAGTGTGTGTTTGTGTGTTCGAGATGTGCCAAAGAAACCAGTCTGACGAGTCTGCGAGGAGCTTGCCCTTAGGATGGAGGGAAGAGGGGAAGGGAAGAGAGGGGAAGTGAGATGGAAAAAAGGGAGGGAGTGTGAGGATGAAATGAAAGGGAAAATCTTCTTGTGAAAGAGAGAGGGGAAAAGGGAGAGATGATCGGTGACAAAGGGGAGTGCTGGATTTAGAGAAAGTTTGCAGCATCTCCCTAAAAAAACCTTAAATATATATTTGACCAAACACACCTCTTACCCCACACCTCCCTTGTTTCTTCCTCTGTCATTTCCCATCTTGTTCTCCTCTCCCCAGGCCCCCCACCTCTCTGTTTCACTGTGGTGCAGTGGGACAATCAGCAAGGCCTGCGGCAGGAGTGTTAAGCCCGGGCCTGGATTTGGAGCATGGCTGCTCTCGGTTGAGCGGGATCCAGGCCCCCTGAGGGATGAGGGGTGGGGGTGGAGGGTAGAGGGGTGGGGGTAGATGGAGGTAGGGAAGAGAGCAGAGGCAGCGAGCAGTACAGTTCTGGATCACCTTCAAAGAACTCCAATCCCAACGGAGAGACTGGATTCCTCTGCGGAGAGAGGGAGAGAAAAAGGGGAGTGTACAGAGGGAGAGAGAGGGAAAGACATGGGAGACATGAGACAAGGGGAAAGTGTGAAAAGAGAAAGGAAAGAAGTGGTTTTGGTTTTAACTTCTTTCCCACTCTGACTCTCTCCCTCCCTCTTTTTCTCTCTCTGCATGGCGTGCATGCACTTGCCCTTCATTCAGCAGACTGTACTGAGATGATCTATCTGTTCCCAGAGCAGGGAGACATGGGAAATCTGCCCTGCAAAAAGGCGTCGTTGTGCCTCCCTGGAGCTTCCTTTAAGGGCCGGCATGTGTGTATGTATGCCTGTGTGTGACAAGGATGAGTAGGAGTTTACCTTCTAAGCCCCCCCCCCCCCCCCCCCCCCCCCCCCCCCTCCAGAAGGTACACACACACACACACACACACACACACACACACTCATAAATGTACCTCAAAAAAGCCAAGGACATTGCCACCTAGGTGTGTCATTCTTGTGCATGCAATGGATGACTTTTAAGCTCTGCACCTATAAGCCTCTTATAGAACACAAAAAAGTGTGTGACAATTTAGGAAACCTTGGATTTGTTCAGCTGGAGTTGTGTATTTTCACGTTTTGTGAAATTGGGGCAAATAGTTTATTTTATGGTTTGTGTACCAGTGTGTGTTTCTGCGTGTGCATCAGTGACAGACCTTCATCCTGAGTCTGGGTCAGCAGTTTGTTTAGCATCAATTAGAGGCTCTGTGTTCCTCAACGCAAGCGTGAAGGGAGAATTAACGTGCAGTGGCGCATTCCCACCAGCGCATTATAACACATGACACCTCAGCTGGAACAGTCCTAGTGCGTGTTTGTGCATGTGCATGCCTTTATGTGTATGTGCACGCACATATGAGTGTGTCCACACATAGGTAAATGATTCAAATTCAGAAAGCGCTCTACTTTTCCTTTTTTTTTCTTACTTTCCTCTCCTCCTGTCTTTCAAGGACTATGGTTTGACCACAGCTATTTCCCTTAGCCTCTGCTTTGCCTAGCAACACACAGCACATAGTTTCCATAGAACATGCATTTAATGGGAGAGAAGATATATAGATTCTGGAGAAAGTCTCTTAAAGACAACTGGGTCTAAAGATTTCCTGCACGGCTCACAGACCAAGTCTGAAAAACACATGTTCAGTGGCTTTAGTGCAGACTTTTCTCTTAAAGACATGTTGTGGAAGACTATACATGGCATGGAGGCTGAAACAGGGCTAATATCATCCTGACAGCAACACTAAATACAGGGTATGGTTATGATAAATGAAACACCAATGTAATTACTTTGCCTTGTGGTGGTGGGTTATGTTTTTATTGTTATGGTTTTGGTCCAGTCTTTACACAAAGAGTAATCATTGCTAAACAGAATGATTCAAAGTGATTATAATTTGAACCATCCATCCTTCTGGAGCTAGTAAAGAGCTCATGGAAGTACTGCATTGGCTTAAACATTTGGCCATAGTCTGACCCGGCCTAATTGGCTGGCAAGAGTCCAGACTGGCCCGACAACTAAAAATCTTTTCTGTCTGAAGCCAATATTTGAATGTCTTTAAATTGTAATGGTCTTTTTCTCTATTGAAGTCAGAGGTCACTTTTCCTTGTTGTGACAAAACACAGACAGAAAGAATGTTCGAAAGTGTTCTCAAATGCAGATTACTACCACTGCTAGAAGTTCTGCCTTACCCATTTTTTTTTTTATATTTTATATAACTATCTGTGCAATACAGTCAAACAAGCGGGCAAGTTGCAACCTGTTGATTTGCCATTAGCCTACTCGTAGCGTGTGTGTGACAAGACAAGGACCCAATTATCTGTGTGCATTGTATTTAGTCTATCATTGTAGTTTTAACCCATATTTAGTAACATTGCATGTTCACTGGTACTATTTCTATTTGAGGCGGATAATAAAACTGAACTCTGCCCAAATGCCATTAGGTTCTATTGGCATTGGGCCAAGCTTTAGATCTTAAATACCTTCATGTACAGTATGTTTAGATAGGATCATATATTTGTAGTATATTATTATGTTATTAACAACCCTTTCTAAAAGCAAAGTCAGTGTCATGCTCCTCAAATCATTTTAAAGCATTCACATATCCACCCATGTTAATAGAGACATTGTTTTTCTTTGAAATACCACTTCAGAGAAAGATATGCATCATTCATGATCATTCAACATTATTAAGTTAGAAGTGATTAGAACATGCCTAACCCTCTTAGGGATTATTGGATTGAATTCATGCCAGAAAAATGTACCACACACAGGCACAACATTGCCCAAATCCTTTGGTTTGGCAGTTTTTATGTTGCTTTTTTCTTTACTTTGATTACACCCTCTGCATAAATATGGACTATAGTTTCATTTCTTTTGTGAACTTTTTGTGTTCTTTGATGGGGTATGGGATGTCAGTGGGCCTCTGCCAGGAGGAAGGTATCCTGGCTTTGCCAAGGTATGCCCTCCTCCCTCTCTCTCATGTGGAGCGAGGCTCTATACTCGCTTGTTAATAGTTAGATAAGTGTGGTTTACCCATAGCTAGGGTGTAAGGTGCACTCAGCACCGCCCTGACATGTCTGTGCCAAAGCCCGACAGGGGTGTGATTACCTGAGACTGGGTCAGCACTTTATCCTGGGTAAAAATACCTGCCTACTTATAGAAGGGGAATAGAGAGGGTAGCTCCATGCAAGGGGAAGTCTGTCTGCACACATCCAGCCAACTGCTCCTCTATGTTGGGCATTGCTGTCGTAGTTTTTCCACTACTCCTTTAGAAGAGTCATATAACATTACTTAGCAATCTGTCATGGGGACTCCCAATCAAAACCTTTCCATCTTCCTCTCCTGCTCTACATGGCTGCGACGGACTGACCTACAAAACACTTTTACACGCGTCCAATATTCCACTCTCTGCAGCCGACTTTCAGTCCAGTACCTTTCCGCACTCCCTGTATTCTCCTACTCCACCCCTTTCACACCACATCTGTCTCTCTGCCCTCCGAGTCAAGGACAGAGAGAGCCAAGCAGACATGCAGAGGACAGCTCTGCACCAATCAGGAGGCAGAGAGAGCTTGTGTCAATTAAATGGTATGTGCTTATGCCGCAAATCACAGACACATGTTCTCCTCTCCCCTCCCACCCCATCCTGTGGCTGTTGCCTCTTTTCTCCACCACCTAATGCAGCGTAATCATCCTCATTACCTAATGAGACCCTACTGTACACACAAACTCTCCATTCTCTCTCTCTCTCTCTCTCTCTCTCTCTCTCTCTCTCTCTCTCTCTCTCTCTCTCTCTCTCTCCCCTCTTACACATGTGTGTAAAGAGCCGCCACATGCTGACACAAACTGGTATAGTAAATGCAATACACAACCATCTGGACCTCTACCACACTATCAACAGAGGGGCTCTCATTGCCACAACACTGTAAAGCCTCTAATGCCACAGTAATACTATTGTAGTGTGTATTATCAACCTGACAGTGAGCACTGAATTAGGCTGGCAGCTGGGGAGGGGAGAAACCCCTCATTAGCTCCCTTCAATGTATCTACTTCCCCTAATCTCTTTAAAAGTGCTGCAGTTTAAATCCAATCTGCCTAAAACCCGACACGTGATTGAGGTCAATCCTCAGTAAACCCCAAACTGTGGGGTCCCAAGAACTCCACACACCATCCCCACCCATCTAAGCTACAGTACAGTATGTGCAGGTATTACATTTATGCAGAGTGTTGCACAGAATATATACGTATACTGTATGTGTTTCCCTGATTCAGACACTTATCTGAATTCACTTATGCTTTCAGTCAGACGGAGCCCGGCCTGCCGGCTGCGTGTGCCTCTGATCGCAGAGCAGTTTGTATCCTTTTCACAGCCTCTGTTCTATCTGACCCTGGTAGTAGAGCGCTGTTCTGCGCTTTTTATTTTTTGATGTTTTTCCATAGTGTCTCTTGCCTCCAAACCACTTACAGATGTTGGCAGCAGGGAGCATTGTGGCAACTCCAAACGAGGAAATCTAAATAGAGATCAGGCTGTAAAATAAAGAATTAAGGCCCGGAGAAAGAGAAAACAAGGGGAAAGCAAGAGAGCAAATGCGAGAATGGGTTGAATGGGTGAGAGCAAGCAGAAAGCAGTCAGTGAGCATTAGTGTAGAATTAGTAGAGAGGAAAAAATATATACTTTCTGGGCATGTAAGAGCAGTAATGTGATTTAAGTGCAGCTTTTTTTGTTTTGTAAGTAGAACTTTCAAACTCTTCATTTGGTGTTTCACTCCAGAGTTGCATCCTTTGATTTGTTTCCCAAACAACAGACAAATATAGGCAGAAATAAATACATCTGATGTCTGTGATCTTGAGAAGGAAGACAAAGTTAGAATGAAATCATCTGCAGCCAAAAAGGCACATACTGTAACAGCAAAGTACAGCAGCTTTTCAATATCTGATAATTAACTCTCTTTAAATTCTATATGGTTCAAAACCACAACTTCATTTTCGCTTTTGAAGTTAAGGCTCCCTTGGCAGGTTTCTATATTAAATAACAGACTACAGCATATTGAGTAACACCCACCAACTGGAATTCACCAAGGCCTACTGGAAAGCAGTTTGGCTGGGTTGAAGGTAGACTTGGCCTGCCTCTGTGGTAGTCGCTCTATGTTACCTCCCTCCACCTGTTTTACAGGAACTAGCCATGTCCCGGTGGATCAGAGAGGAAATGTGTTGAAATGCCACATCCTGCTCTAAGCTCAGAGTCAGAGTTCACTACAGCTAATGTCTATTATGTCCAGACACCTCCTATGGAGAGAAAGAACACACAGAGAGAGAGAGAGAGAGAGAGAGAGAGAGAGAGAGAGAGAGAGAGAGAGAGAGAGAGAAGTGGCAGTGTGTTTGCAGTCATGCCACTCCCTGCGCGGTGATTGTAAAGATGAGTGACCTGTCTCTCCCATCTCTCCTCTCCCTCCCTCCTCTTCCTCTCTCCCCTGCACTTTATTTATTAATGGATCCATTCAATTATTTACTTCACATCCTAGGGCGACAACAGGCCAGCAGAGTACACAGGGAGGAGATGATACAGCACACCAACAGTGCTCATGCAAGACAGTCCACGTACTCGGTAGAGTTAATTGACTGGTGTGATATGCATCTATAGTGTATTGGTTAATAGAACATATGTCTTTGTAGACGTTTTAGCCGAGCGAGATGATTGGATTTGGAATTTGTTAATTTGATGAATTACAGATTTTTTGGGGGATTTATTGTTTAGTCTATTACATGGCAAAAACAATGTCAGAGAATATTGGAAATGTCCAAGATGACGTCTTCAAATTGCAACAGTCAAAAACACAAAGATATTCAATTTACAATTAAATGAAACAGATAATTGAACCAAAATCGTCATTTTTGTGGAGCTAGAACAAGCTAATCTTTCACATTTTGGTTCATAAATAACTTGAACGATAAATTGATTATCAAAATTGTTGTCAATTAATTATCTGTAACAGACTTATTGTTTCTGCACTAACTGGATCATATTCATGCTTTGTGCAAGATGATTCTGCATTAATTTACTCTGTGATTCATCTGAGCCCATCTGTGATATTTTCAGCAGTGGTGGAATGTAACTAAGTACATTTACTGCAGTATGTTCTTATGTATAAATTTGAGGTACTTTTACTTTTCTTGCGTTTTTACATTTCAATGGGAGATATTGTACTTTTACCCCACTACATTTATTTAACACGGTTACTTGCTACTTACTTTACATCACATATATTGACCTTGTAAATATGATGTACTGTTATAGATTAAACTACCTATCTGTACATAAAATAGTTAATATTAGCTCCACTTTGATCAATTACACCAGTAAAATGCTACTTACACAAATACATCAGTAATGATAATCCAATAAGATAATATTTAATAGTATACCACTCACAGGATCCATTTTCCTGCATTATGAGTACTTGTATGTATTTGACTTTAAGTAATAATTATAATACATATGTACTTTTACTTAAAGGCAGGGTTGGTATTGTAGAAAAGCTAGCAAGATTTGAAAGTAGCATCTCCTCAGGGCTCCGTCTGACCCCTCCCCCTGCCCACGGGGCGCCGACCCACAAGCACTGCTGCTTCAGAGCAGAGCGGAGAAAGGGCCGCAATTTTGATTCAGGTCTCATTCACCGATAAGCAAACACCTAATATTATAATACTTAATGTTTAAAACAAAGATGACTACTGTTAGCAATGCGGCGACGATGCACATTGAGCTTGTACACAGGAGGAGTAGAGTACGTGGGGCAAGGAGGCATTTCATTGGTTCTTTCCAAGTGGACCGCGAGGCAGTGATTGGTCGGCATTTTTACAGGATTACAGCAGCTACAGATGACAGATCTTTTTTGCTCCTTTTTCAGAGCTCATAAGTTATTTACAGAGATGGCAAAAGTACTCACTTCCCGTACTCAAGTAGAAGTACAGATACTTGTGTTAAAAAAATACTCTGGTA
The DNA here is from genome assembly GCA_023566125.1 of Zingel zingel. Lineage (NCBI taxonomy): Eukaryota > Metazoa > Chordata > Actinopteri > Perciformes > Percidae > Zingel > Zingel zingel. The sequence continues at coordinate 27,142,968 of CM042318.1, read as the reverse complement.
AAAGTAGAAGTACTGATTTAACTTCTTTACTCAAGTAAAAGTAATAAAGTACAGGCTTGGAAATGTACTTAAAGTATAAAAATAAGATTCTGACTGAGTAGCAAGATATTAATTCAATTGTGATTATGTGAGAATTCACACATGAATTCCTCTAACTTACGTCTGAGAGGTTTGAGACATTAACGTTAACATTAGCCCAAAATAAAGTCGATTTGAGACAAGACCAAGTAACGTTATCGTTAACTTAAGTGGTCTCGATAACAAGAACGGCCTTGAGTAATGTTAACATTACTACAGCACTGTTACACTAAATCAAGGTACTGAATTCATTTTTAATATAAAGCTATACATGCAGATATTGTATCAGCTAGTATTAGATTATTTTCAAACTGAACGCTCGCTAACCTTAAAGTTACTTGGGTTACTTAACTAAATGCTAGCGAACCAAGGCATCGTCATTGCTTGCAGGAGAACAAATGCAACTGTGGCTGGGTTGGCTCAGTGGGTAGAGCAGGTGCACACCTACTTGGAGGTTTATTTCTTGACGCAGAGGTCCAGTGTTCGAATCTGATTTCCTGCATGTCTTTCTCCCCTTTCTCATCTAGCTAGCCTTTCAAATAAAGGTGGAAAAGCCCAGAAAATAATCTTTAAAATATAACTGACCATTAACGTAAACTTAATAAAGTTACTGAAACAAATAGCTTTTGATAACAACAAAAATATGCATTTACCTCTATGTGTTTTCATAAATTTGATGGTAAATTCTTGAAAGCCAGCAGTCCGTGGTGTTTCGGTTGGCACAATTTGCAGCACATTATAACAGCGTATATTCCGTATATTCCTATCCAATTGGATTGACTCCACTGAAATTATTTGAAACTAAAGTAACAAGCCAATTTTGTAAAACGTAATGAGTAGAAAGTACCGATATTCGTGTTAAAAATGTAAGGAGTAAAAGTAAAAAGTCGGCACAAAAATAAATAGTTAAGTAAAGTAAAAAATATCTGAAAAATCTACTTGAGTACAGTAACAAAGTATTTGTACTTCATTACTTCCCATCTCTGGTTATTTTATGCTGTCCAGGTGTAAAGACCCTTTCAAACAATATATTAAAAAAGTGTATATTGTAAATAGCTACCAACTCTGCCTTTAAGTAACTTCAAGTACTTTAATTAGAAGTATTGCTACTTTTACTTAGATCTACTGATAGTCTAAATCTGAATTCTTCCTTCACCACTGATTTTCAGTGACAGTCAGCAGTGCTTAAACGGCAGCAAGCGTCTTTCACATGTCCTGATGAAATATGGTCTGTATACCTTTAAAAGTCTGAGGGGTGGGGGGACATTATAACGTCCTGTTTGCAGTAGAGGTTGATGGTTCAAACGTATCATTGACCGCTCGGTGTCTGCTCTTATCTTCTCCCCCTGGCCTTATCCTCGCAGCGGCCAGACATGGATCAATCCCACCCGGAATTGGGTTTCACATCCCGGAAGCAGAGATGTACACATGGGTCACTTTCATCGACTCACTGTGGCCATGGTCATAGGTATCCATCATACAGACCATTGACTGGTCGTGACCATAAAGGTACAAATTCATCACAAAGAGAGGCTGCGGTGGACGTGGTCAGCGGAAAGCAGCGGCTACTTCTCGTCAGCAGCCATGTGGAAATGGAGCCTTTTGAGATATTTTCATTATTGATGATGTAATTACGGTATAACATGAACATACAGTTAGAACAAGTTTTCTTTGTAGAGTTACTAGCATTTTTATGTGGAAAATCATATTTTACGATATGGTTCGATTTCCCACATCAAAATATAGTATGCAAAACAAAATAATGAACCACAAACTTTAAATTAAAGTACAGGTCAGTGTGTTTTTGTTTATATGCGTGTGTATCTGTGTGTATAGCAACATGTAATGACCACATACTGTAAGAAGATGGATTTATGTTCACCTGCTTGTTTCAATCTGTGTTGTTAGTCAAAGTGATAGTCAGAGTGATAAGATTTGATTTGTGTGCAATTGTTTAAGAGAGTGCATTTGTGTGTTTTTGTATTCATGTGTGTGTTTATGTATGTGTGTTTGTAACCGGCTGAAGACAGACACAGTGATGCCATCTTGATCTGAACTCCAGACAGGGCTGGGCTCGGCTGAGGATTGAAGGAGAGAAGATGAAGGGAAGGTTGGAGAATGAGATGAGGGAGAGACGAGGACAAGAAGATGGTGAAGATTGATTGCCATTGACTCGGGTCCAGCGTGTTGACAACTGTGAGATTCCAATAGTCAGCCTGAAACACATGCACACACACCTCTGAGATATGGTAAGTAGTTGGAAAACATAAGCAAACTTTTACTGACACTTGAGCAGTATAAAGTAAAAACGCAAATAGACAAAGACTAATTAGAGCAACATATTTCTTTCATCCTCTATTCTCATTGTGTTTGCATTGGTAGGTGAACACACACACACAACACACACTGTGAGAACCCCTCTCAGTAACTGGTTAATGTTCTCTAGTGTGTGTGTGTGTGTGTGTGTGTGTGTGTGTGTGTGTGTGTGTGTGTGTGTGTGTGTGTCCCTTGGGGAAAGCCTGCTTTAATTCCCTAGGAAATCATTGTGATTTAGAGTAACAGGGAAGTCACTTCCAATGAAAGTCAATAGACCGCTGGTGTGGCAGTGGATTGGACTACTTGTATGTGTGCATGTGTGCGTGTATCTCATCTGTGAGTTTGTGTGTGTGTGTGTGTGTGTGTGTGTGTGTGTGTGTGTGTGTGTGTGTGTGTGTGTTTGTGTGTGTGTGTGTGCAATATACCTAAATGGAATTGTATCTGAATGTAATTAAATCAACATGATAACACAGACAGAGTTTAAGCTGCAAAGAAGCTGGTGGTTAATTAAAATAGCCATATATTGCCCTGTGAATGGAGTAAATACAGTAGTATAAGCAAAAAGGAATCACCTCACTCTTTTACAAATTATGCAAGATGCAAATTGTGTTTCAGGTCTGAATGTATAGAGCATTCAAGAAATGTGCACACACACACTTAAGAGGCTTTAAAATATATATTGAAATACCTGCAGCAGGGCTGAGACTAATGCTTGGAGAGTTTCTATAAGCCGTTGACCTGCTGTAGCTGAGAGCAGCTTAAAAACGATGGTCCAGTGCGATGAACAGAAGCAGGCCAGGTTTTGGGCTGCCGAGTCTGGGCTCTTCACAGCTGCTGCTGCTGCTGCTGCAAAGAGCTGGAGGTGGAGGCTGGCAGAGCAGGCTGAATGCAGATAGGATCTTTGTGGGGGGGCGTGAATGTGTGATCGGAGACTAAAATCATTACAGTATGCCTGGTCATTGTGTCCTTGGCTCTTCCGCTGAGCTGAGACTGATGTTTTCCTCTACTTTCCTCCTCTGCCTTTTCTCCGCTTCCTCCTGTGTCCCATTTATTTATTCATTTTATTTTATTACTTTCTTTTTACAATTTTCCACCATCCGTTTCTCTATGAAGCACTACACATCATTGGCTCACATCAAATGCTTCCTGCAGGTAAGAATCTGTCCAAAAGTTGTCATCTCTGCAACGTGTAATCATGCACATATAATCCATAAAAGTAAATAATGACGCAATCAGTGATAACGCAACAAAATATTACACAAATGCACCTCAGTGGATCAATTTATGTGTATTGATTTATAAATCAGATTGTCAATACATTATTAGGATTCCCCTTTTTTCAAGTGGTTCTATATTAATGTATTGCTTTTAGAGATTTATCATAAAGAAGGCATTTCATTTGAGCCTCTCTTGAGTTCACAGTAAGACAGCTTTTTTACATTTAATAGAAATTATTGTTTGATTATTTCTTTGATTTATCTGATGTTCGCTTTCAGGCTCTTCTCTTTTAGTTCTGTGAGTCCAGCTGAGCGTCAACATGTGTGTTGAGTTCTGATCATCATAATAATAGACCATATGTACTGTACATAATGCACAAAGCCTGGTTTCCCATTCTGTGTGTTTGACTTGCTCGCTCACACTGCAGCTTTTATAAACAATCCGAAGAAGAAGAAGAAGAAGAAGAAGAAGAAGAAGAAGAAGAAGAAGAAGAAGAAGAAGGTGGAAATCATCCCCTATAGCAACTAAACAGTTGTTTTTGTTATTTTTGGGTTATTATCATAACTGTAAATATAGGCTTCTTTTTCCTGGCTCACCCCAGCTGCACTCATGCCCCCAGGCTGCAGTGGCTGTCCAGAGAGAGAGAGAGAGAGAGAGAGAGAGAGAGAGAGAGAGAGAGAGAGAGAGAGAGAGAGAGAGAGAGGGAGGGAGAATGTAAACTAGACTCGCCTTCCTTGGGTCTCATTGGTTGATTCTCTGCCTAGCGGTTTTGTCCTTGAGAATGTGCAGACACGGGGCAGATAATGTTCTGACACCAGAAACTCTAGACCGGGACCAGATCAACACTTACTCCCTTATGCTTCTTCTACTTCTCTGCTTCTATGTCATACTATCCCGGACATGCAGATAGAAGAACGACAGTGTTTGTTGATATTTTTGTGTATCGAAATCACAAATGTGTTTTAACTCTTCTTTGAAAAGCACATTTAATTGAAATCCCTGAACTTGATCTGTGCGCGCATATTTGCATACAGTAATGATTAAGAAGGAATACAGACTTCTGCAAGCGTGTTGACACATAGCTATCATAAATTCCATTAATGTGAACCATAAAAATATCACACCCGCAGGCGCGCATAAGGGATTATATTAAAGCTGAGGTCTGGCTCCGCTGATCATCACGCGACAGGGTCGGACTTTATGTAAGACTCAAATTGTGTAACAACCAGTCGGATTGAACCGTTTATTGTATTCAAAGCCATGCACCTAGAAGACGCAAAAATAGTTTTACCACTTAATGTAAATCTGAGATTTCCATCTCTTCTCCGGCATGTTGCAAGGTCAAAGATCTCCTTTTACCGTGCGCTCTTGTGACGGCGGGGTTTCTGCAGAAGTCAGCATGCCAGCAGAGGCCAGCAGCATGTATAGGAATCTCCCTGCAGCGCCACATAAACGACCAGACCCGGTGATCTAATCACAGCAGACCAGTGGGCTTTGAGCCAAAAGTTCCCTCATCATTCTCAAGTCTGAAAATAAAATAAAGGCAAAGGACAAATGGCATTCACGCAATTTAGCGAATACGTTCTTGATGAAAAAAAAAGTGTCCTATAGCTCTGGCTCTATTTTTCCTTGGCAGGAAGTGAGTGTGTTCTGGCGCTACTACTGCAGTGTGTGTGTGTGGGATTATTAATTACTGGTAATATGTCAGTCGACGCCTAACTTTGTTATCATATCACAGATATTTCCTTATGGCGGCAGAAAAAAAGGTCTGAGAGGTGATTATTGCCATTTCAATGACTTTAATAAGCAAAATAGGAAACAATTTCTTCCAAAAAACAACCAAAAATAAGACAAAACAGAAACCAGCCTGAATGGAACAGTTCAATTTTAACAATTATTCATATAAACAGGATTGAAAATTGATCCCCATCATCGCAAAGTAGTACATGTAATAGGTGAAAACAAAACAACAACCCGCTGCTGCAGTTTCAGTTCGATTTCAACACAGTTGAATCAGTAACAAACCAAAGATTGTTAAATGCATGACTTTTCAACAATAGGTTCAAATGCAAGCACCATGCTTATTCGATATGATCTGACAGTTTGTTAATTTAAATCATTAAAATAAAAACTTTTAACTATGCATCTGGCCAGCAGAACCAGAATCATCAAATAATAATAGAACAGACAAAAAACGTATTACATAACATAAACATTGTTTTCATTTTGAAAATTTGCACAACCTGAATCCCCTTTTTTTACTGACCGGCAGAAAAAAAATCAGGAAAACATAGAACATTAATAGTCAAACTTTGTATTAAAATGCTCGCGCTATTTACATATTAACTCTACATAAAACCCCTGACAAGTAAGTTGTTGTTTCTAAATATTGTTAAAAATATAAATCATTAATATTGGGCTCAGACTAATATGCTACAGGTGGCCGCCAATCGGAATGAGAGGTTTAGTCTTGGTTTGTTAAAGAGTTAATAGAAAGGCAGAACATAACTTCTCTGAATTAGTGGCACAAAAGCCACGTTGAATAACAATGACACAGAGCATTAACCCACACTGTGTGTGCTGCTAAACAGTATGTAGAAAACGTGTAACCTCGCCTTAATTCTGTGCAATCTGGGTCCAATAATATTGTGGCCACGTGTTTGTCTCCTGAGCCTCACAGAACATGTGTCCAAATATCACTCTTAAGACTTTGCACTGTGCGGAATAATATGAATAATATCACAATACAGTATCATAGTAGGCTACGTATGTCTTCCTGGAGGGAGGTCTGCACAAACTTCAAAATGAAAACTTGCAAATCATCATCCAAAATTGCACTTGACACACAAAGTTTGTTGTATTTAAATGCAACAGAAAAAAATGCACTCCTCTCAATCAATACCCAACATGATAAAATAAAAAAAAAGAAATCATAAAAAATAAATGGAATAAAAACACAAAACAAAGAAAGAAAGAAGTTCAAACCAGCCTCCTCAATCTTGTTGTGCAGTTTTGCGGTTGCCTAATATTTACAAGCCCAAAGAAACCCACACCATATGATACTGCTCTGGCAGTCCTGCTGTTCTGTCCCCGCTGCATTTCTCTAACCCCCCAAAACTATGGAGAAGCGCAGATCAACAACATGCTCTTAATATACACGAGAAGATGAAAGTACAAAATAGAAATTATTACCGTACATGTCCAGCATGCAGGATTAATATTTAATGCAGATTTTTTGTTTCAATATATATTCGAATATAACCAAGCAGGCAATAAATCAATGAGATGTTGCATAAAATGTCCCTCCCGTGTTGGGTTAGTAGACAGAAGTTAAATTTGCATAAAGTGGAGTCTTGCTTTTGGATTTTTTTTCTCAGATTACGGGCCCACTTGTCGAATGTGAGTCTCGTGTGTGTGTGTGTGTGTGTGTGTGTGTGTGTGTGTGTGTGTGTGTGTGTGTGTGTGTGTTACAGGCTGCGAGGCCAGGCCTGCTTGTTGTTTCATAACAATGCCATCATTTTGGAGAACAAAATTACAAGACAACGGCCTCGACGCCATCCCACATACTTACAGATTATTTCAAAGCTGTATAGCCTCAAAGGAAGAAAAGTAAAAGTTCATCAGCCGATCCTCTTCGTTGAAGAAGAAAGAAAAAAGTCTCTTCACTACAAAGCAACTAATCTACAAAGATGCTGCGACTGGTCAGACACTCTACATTGCTCTTTGTATCTCAGTTGACACGTTGATGGAGAGATGATTATATATGAGAATACTATTTGGATGGATTATTCTTCTAATATGAATATAATTGTTACCGTTATTAGTATAATCATAAACAGTATGGGAGGTGTGGATTATTATCGTTTGTTCATCGGCCAGTCAGTCATTTGTGGAGAAAGGAAAGGTGGAGGGGAAAGTTTGTTGTGAGGGGGTTCACAAGAAAAGGCTACGACAACTCACATGAAAAACTCTGGTGATGAAGGGTTGTCACTGGTTGAGCCAGCCTCGCGGAACCCGTTACTGGCCCCTGACCCGGTCAGTTTCTCACACTTGAGTTTGTAGGCGTCCCTCTCTCTCGCCAGCCGGCTGATCTCCGCCTTCAGCTGCTCCACCTGGTTAATCAGCTGCGTCTTCTCGTTCTCCAACACGTGCTTCTGCTGCACCCGCTTATACCGGCAGGACTGCGCGTAGCCCCGGTTCTTCAGGGTCCTCCGCTTCTGCTTGAGGCGGATGACCTCGTCCTTGGTGAAGCCCCGTAGGTGTCTGTTGAGCTCCCTCACCGACATGGACACCAGCTGATCGTCGGAGAAGCGGTCCTCCACGTTGAGTCCGCTCCCGGAGCCGTGATGCCCCGCCGACTGGCTCAGGTGGCCGTGCGGATGGTGGTGATGGTGGTGGCGGTGGTGATGGAGCGACTGATGGGAGTCTGGGGAGACCGGGGACGGGCTGTCGGGGTCCTGGCTGTGGTGGTGGTGGTGCTGCTGGCTGTGTGGGTGGCTGTGTCCGCCCGGATGTCCGGACAATTCATCGGCGTGGTGCGGGATGCCCCCCGCATATGGGTGATGGTGCTGCTGGCCGTGGCCGTGGTGGCTGTGATGGTGATGCGGGCCCCTGTAGCCCTCGAAAGCGCCTTGCTGCTGCAGCTGCTGTTGGACATGCGGAGGCGGAGGGTGGCCGTGAGCTGTGGCTCCAATCAGGGCCTCCACTGCGTCCTCTGGGGTCATGCTTAGCGTCTGCGGGTCTATCTGCTGGTGGTACCCGGTGTTCGGCATCCAGTACAGCTCCTCTAGGTGGCTTTTCTGCTCTGTGGGGCTGAAGCTGGGTGAGGAGGGCACCGAGCTGCAGGGTGTACTGATGGGGGTGGACGACACAGAGCCTTGGGGTTGGAGGCGGTTACACTGTCGCACCCCGTTGCGCTCCAGCCCGGCCAGGCCTTCCTTCTTCACGTCAAACTTCATCAGGTCAAAATCATTGACATATTCCAGAGCCAGAGGGCTGCTGGGTAGCTCGGGGCCCATGCTCAGCTCTGCACTCATGCTGCCGTCGCGACTCTTTCTCAGATACGCAAAGGTACTTGCGAGCGTTGCAAAAACTGGCTTGTTAAATAGTGTCTCTTCTCTCCTTTCTTGTTTCATGCAATAGTTCTTTTGGCTCCTCCACTGCTGTGCACAGACTTGCTGTAGCATGAAACAGCGTGTGATCGGTGGAAAAAAAAAGGAAAATGAAAGAAAAAAGTAGTGGAGAAAAACTTTCACACTATGCTCTGCACACGGTTTGCGTCATATAGCCTACTTCTGCTGGGATAATCTGGCAGAGAGACCAGACGGGAGGTAGAAAGCAATGCGTCTCAGTGCAAAAGTAAAAGCTCAGTCCCTTCAGTAGAAGTGTACTCGCACACAAAAACAAGATAAATAATAATAAAGGAAATACCACGTCTGTTCGCTGATACGGGCACCAGTCCTCGTTGCGACTTCTTGGTTGTAAGTCCTTTTTTTCTCCAGGAAAATAATAGGAGCAAATAAGCAGAGTAAATAGGGCGTCTGATTTTCGCTGAGACGCAGCTTTTCCAGCTCTGCACCGCAGAGATTTAAAGGCTCGCCTCTCTTTCTCTCTCCCACTCAGTGGTATCCAGCAGACTGCGCTTGGAGCCAGCCAGCGCTTTATCCCTATAGCGCACCGTGACGTCGAGCTGAAAGGCTGCCGTAGCGCTCAGCTCTCCAATCGGAGCAGGACTCTGCGCAGAAATAGAGGAAGAGAAGGAGGAGGAAAACAGAGGAGGAGGGCGCACGATACAGTCTTGACAGCTACGGTCAGCTGACCGACTTCCCTAAGAGCAGAAGGTAGAGAGAAATGCCTTTATATTTCTTGGACACGACTGTGGTGTAACGCACTGCTCCTTGTCTTTCCTCGTGACAGTTTGTAGTGTAATGTGAGTGATTTACAAGCTCAATGCTGTGAGTTCAATGACAACGATCTAATAGCACGTTTAGGGCACAAATCCCCCTTAGAAAACTTAAGATTCTAACAAAATGCTAATGTTATTCAAATGTAAAAGTTGATGTCAATTGGAAATCCTAGCTTTCTGGTGATAACAGTTGTTCCAGTTGTTTCCAAAATGCACCTTGACTTGTATCATTTTCCAGAAATCAACCGTGTAACCATCTAAAAGAAACAAAGGCAGTGCACATGAATGCCATCATTTCGCGACAATGTCATTTACAACGAGAGAGCTTTAAACAACTTGATTTGAAATGGCCTTTAAATTATTTAATCGCTTTTTGCACTAATATATGTTTCAATGCTTTCGAGTTGACATGCGATTTCAAAACCAATCACCGTATGCTGTCTGCCAGAAGATCAGGAGCGAGGTGATAGGTTGCCAGTTTTTAACAGCGTTGAAAAGTGAAATCTTGACCTTTCTCGCAAACAAGGACACATAACGTTATTTTGTTACTCCGCTCTTAATGTTGCAATCACAAACACACGTGGCTTACAGTCCGATTTAGAAGTTTAGAATAGGCCTGTGTTATAAAGACCACAATGGAGAATCATAATATAATCCTATACAAATCTTGGCATAATTTATAGGCCTATTTCTGTGATCCTCAATAGTGACTATATGGAGACCTTCCTGCACTGAACTAGATGAGAATTTAAGCAATATGACCACAGCACTCCTGTGTGTATTTGTATGACCCTGTGTTATAATCATTATGGGTTTAAGTGTATTTTTTTTCTGGATAAGTAAAGTTGACTTTCTTCCAAGCCTGTTATTACTCTCGGATTCCCACATCAGGCTCCTCTTGGCTCGGACAGTTTGTTTTACACCGTGCAGCATCACACCAGGGTATTCACCAGAAAACAGGCTCAAGGCTGCCCCTGCGTGGCCGACACGAACCGATGAAGCTGCTGAGATGCTGCCTACATAGATTTCCTTTCACTTTGCGCTTGGATTTTTCTTTTTTATCTCCGCGCTAATTGCTCGTTTTAAAGGTCACATCCTTTAAACATCCCTCCAATTATGACTGACAACAATTAATCTCTGTCATTTGAGTCTCATAAACACTCAGTGTCACATGTTTAATCATCTCGCTGACGCTGTCTAACAGGTAGTTTGGCCAATATAGGATCAGATCTTCAAGCATGTGTGCGCGTATTGATTTGATCTGTATTTTAATTGCCCGCCAAAAAAAAAAAAAAAAAAAAAAAAAAAGAAAAGTAGTGTGAGCAAATGTCTCGCTTCCCTGCAGAAAGAAACCGCTTGTAAATGAGTCAATTTAAAGGATCAATTGGATTATCATTTCGTTTCCACCTCATATGCACGGTTGAGTACAGCCGCGACCAGAGCGTATTGATCAGGCTGGATGTAAGAGGAGGCTGCCAAAGATGAGATCCGATAATGAAGGGCGTATTTGTTTGGTTTAAATTCTTAATCAGTTGTGCAGCAGCGATGAACCCTGAATCCAGTCATAAATCATAGCCCCTACTCACTATTATGGTTTACTTTATATTTTATTTTAAACGCAATTCAAGTCATAGTTTAGGTCAGCTAAGGATATTTTAGTTTGGACAAAAGTCTGACCTATTGTTACAACTATATGAAGGTAAAAAAACCCTCAAAATAATATTGAAATTACACAGTCTTTATACATTTAAAAGAGAATATCAACATTTTCTTTAAGCATTAATGAGAAACTAACAGAAACAAATGATTATCACTTACCTATTTGTCATCGTGTATTATTATTATAATTATGATGATAGTAATTTTTGATGCTGGGATCTTACGTCTAGTATTAGTCTAGTGTAGAGATGTTATGAGGCTATCATTATTTGAAACAAAAGCAAATTATAATAATTGACTATTTTAATTCCAGGATAATAAAAGTGCATTTTAAAGCGATTCTTGATTGTACTTGTTCCTCACGTGATTTTGAGCTTTTATCGAGAGAGAGCGAGAGAGAGAGAGGTGATCTGACATCTTAAGCCTATTTAGCCTCAGAGCGCCTGGATATCACCCCATACTAATGCACTGAAAAACTCATTCAAGCCACATTTTTTTTTTTAAAAAAAGTGGAGGTAGCATTCAAGTTAAAGTCATCCTCTTTTTATTCCCTTTAACTGCAGGCGAGCTTCTAAATTAACAGCTCCAACTTCAAAAGCGCCCTGAGCGAGTCGTGCCGAGCCGAGCTGCTCTAAAACCCCTTCCCAGCGAGGCCGAGCCGACGGCAGCCCCATTAGGTCGTAATGCTCTCTAATATAGCCCGAGTCCACCGTCTAATAGATCCAGGCAGACCTACCGGTGGCTCTCCCCCTTCGGTAATAGTGGGCTGTAATGGAGAGACGAGATGTAAAAAAAGCGTCCATGTCAGCAGCATATCGGTGGTTAATGATCTATTAAGTGATCCGTGTGCTTATGGACAGCGAAAAAAAGTGTTGATGCTTGCTTATTCGCCCCTAATGAGAGTCCCATCCTACGGATTTTAGGAATGAATAACAGAAATAAAATCACCTTTAAAATGATACATTTAACAGTTGACGCATGGAGGCTGCAGTGGCAGCAGAGCTTCCCACAGCTCACATCTCACACCTGCAACAGGCCCGCTGGTTTCACACAGGAGGCCCATGGTGTTGTCTATAGGAAGAGACATGATCCCCCTCACAAATATGGATTTGTATTCTGCTCCAGGACCTATCCATGCACGTGCACTTGCTGTCCGGAGGCCGGGATGTATTGCCAAGAGCGCTTGGATCTGTGTAAGCTTTGTATGGGAGATGCAGTGACTATAAGGAATACTTTTTTTTTTTTTTACAGTCAGAATCTGTGTCTCACTCTAAGGTAAACAGTTGGTTTTATTTGCTCGTCTTCTGGCCGTTTGGCGTGCGTAATGATTAACTCTAATGTTCCCCTCGACCATTCCTGGAAATGTTGCAGAACAAAACGGAAGGTAGCCGAGTTGGAAGGCCAATGACAGGGAGAGTGAGGGATGGAGATGGAGAGGTGCGGTGCTTTCGGAAGTGCTGCTTTGATGAGCTTTGACGCAGGAGGGGAAAAAAGAGACGCGCACAGCTCGTGCAGCCTCGGCTTCAACGTTCAAAAGTTTTACCGTAACCGCTTGCATTGTGTAGCAACTACTGATGTTGATATGTATTGTAGGCTAAGTGAGTTCTCACTTGGCCATATGATCTGTGTTGTATTTATTTGATTATACAGAATAAAACTGCCGAAACAAGTTGTCCATTTTTCATAATTGTCCTTGCGCCGATTCATGTTCAATTATGTGGCCTACTAAAAATTTATAGCTGCAACTTATTAAAAATGCATTTTATCACTTCAACTGTCCATTTCCCCACCCTGAATCATAGTGCTTGCTCTGTGTTTTGGCATAAAATAATAATAATAATGCCAGGAAGAGAATGACTTTTGAGATAAGTTTAAGGTAGCTCGCAATTTCAGTTTTTGCTTTTGCATCCCTAATCTAATTTCTTCCGTTTCCAGTTACTCTGGTATTCTTGTTTACTCCAGACTGATCGATTATCTCTGTGAAAACATGTATTATTAAGACGTGTCGTCTGTGTAAACGGGCAGAGGCCAGCCACTGAAGAAAGCTAACATTCCCATTAGGGATAATTGACTGAGAAGTCTTTTAGGAAAACAACAAGAGGTGAGATAAGAGCAAAATCTGGCAATCTCATTAATATGAAAACATATCGATTCAACAGTAACCATCAATTGTTTATCTTTAAAAAAAACAACTAAAGTTTGCAAGCTGCAAGCTGTCTGCCCTGTGCGTAGGTCTACTTTTGACAGTCTCATAATTCTTTGTTATCACAGCAGTCACACTCTCACCATTTACCCGGTGAGAAGGTAGTTGTGTTTGCAGGGAAAATTAGAGCGTATTTCTTGTGACAGGGCGCCTCTGGTGGCGCATTTACTCATTGCTAATAGTTTGATGTGTATCATCAGTGACATACAGTCTTTTCTTTTGACACTAACCCCGTGCAGACAGCTCCAACTTCCCAACTTCAGTTATTTAGTCTTTTTTTAAATGTCAGAGGATATACAAAATATGATGCAGAGGCCAGGGTATAATTGTAGGCCTTTTCTGAGATTAGATGTCTCTGATTGACATGTTGTAAATATAACAACAAATAAATGTCAGTACGCACTGTACTGGCTTAATCCCAGAAGAAAAAGAACAATAAATCTGCCTTTTGCTGTGGTCATTTCATTAATGTAAATTGCAATGCTATGTACAATAGTTTGGCTTTCTTCCAGTTAGCTCTTTGCTGAGGTTTATGCATAACATTGGTCTTATCATAAACCGGGGCTGTGTAACCACAGAATGTAGGGGACACCACGAGAACGAAATATCAGAGTGCAGGCATAACATAATTAAAGCCCATATTCTCTGGTCATAACCACAATTTACATCTGTATTTTCTAAGCCAACTGTAACTCTAAAGAAACATACAAGTAACTAAATTCTTATGGTGTATTGAATATATAATTATGATATTTTGTACTCATGAGGAGCACCTGTTTCTTGTAAAAATAATTGACGTATGCCCCTGTTGCCCATAAAAAAGCATTTTTCTTTATTGTATTATTTTGCTTTGCACAGAATCAGGGCTCTTTGAAACTCTGGCATTAACATGTCAGTGTTGACAAGCATCCTTTGTTGTTCATGGCCTTCTCTAATTGATTGCATATGGAGCTTTCAGACCATATATCTGGCTTATATTAAGCTTCCAGTTCATATAATATTCTGGAAAATACACATCATATATAGTATATACAACACTACTGTGGTATTAAGTTAAGAGTAAAGAAAGGGTTTGAATAGGCCTCAAATGGCTCTGTGTAATATCTAAGAATATTTTTTTTATTTTCCTGTCAAGTGTGTAATGTATTCATGTTTATGATAAGAGTTTGTTCAAGACATGTTTTCAATCTGATCACTAGTGAGCACCGCCAGCTAGCTGACCCCAGGTCAGTTTTATGCCAGTGTATGAGCGTGTGGGTATGATTGATCTGGAGGTGGGTGGGTGGGTGAGTGGGTGGGTACTGCAGCGGGCATTTTTAGGGATAATAGCCAGCTTTTTTTTTTCCTTCAGACATTGTCTAAAGTCCTTTCCTCTCTTTGATTGTTCACTCCTTACTCCTCCTTTCACCTTTTCTCGATTTTCCTCTCCTTGTGTTTTTCTCCCCTCAGGATGATTGGGATGCTCCTACCCAACACTGTTCCCGCATGTCATAATCTCCTGGACCTGTTGTCATTCACTGTGGATCAGTAGATATTGCTTTTATCAAACATCTCTACTCTCCCCTCTTTTTGTATCCCCTTTTATTCTCCCTCTCTTCTCCTCTGTCCACCCTCCCTCGTTGGGTGACCTCCTTGCCTCCTGGCTCTCTCACCCCTCTCCTCTGGCCCTGGCCCTGCCCACCCTGGGTCATTTATCATGGGCCAGGAGGGGAGCCCCTGGGCCTGCAGGCCCCTGTCAGCCCCTGCAATCGCCTCTTTGTGGCTCCTAGCAAACAAGTGTCGGATCAGCAAAAGTCTATTAAAGCCTGGTGGGCCTTTCTCAGCCAATTGGGTTCGGGTCACTGAGCTGCTCTCCTTGCTGCTCCGAGAGCTCTTTGTGTCGCTGCCGTTCGCTGACACAGATCCCCACAAGATTAATGATTTTTAGCAGCCATTTGGGTCTCATTCGCAGGCTCCTTCTCTCTTTCTTTCTCTTTGCTCCTTTTCCACTTTGATCCACTCATTCTGTCCTCTTTTTTTCTTTAACCTATTTCTTCTACGACTCTACCTCCTGATTTCTCGCTTTTCGCTCTCTGGTTTACTTCTCTGCTCCTCCCTTTCACTGTTACCCCAATCAATGTTTACTGTCTTCACTTTGTGAAGTCGTTACCCATACAAGTGTGACTGCCTCCAATGGCAGTCCCATATTTACATAATAATTGTTTATGTATTACATATTTTATGATACAAAGGATGTACATTGCAGTTGCTAAATATGTTATTTCAGTTGTTTGTTCCAGAGTGATGGGTTCCTGCCTGATAAATCCAGAGGATGTTAAGAAACTTGAGTATTCACATTACAGTCCTGGCAGGCTTCCCCGCAGTGTGCCTCTAGAGGCTCAGCGTAATTTGAAATCTTCAAGCCACTTCCACGAGTTCCATGTTGCTGTGTTCTCAGTGTTGTTTTCCAGTAATTACTGCAGGTTAAGTGCACGTCTCGGAGCCCAGTGGAGGCAGCTCTATCTCTCACCTGGGACATGACTCAGCACAGTTCAGGTCATCCGGCCATTTCTCTAACCACTGGACCACACCCCGAGCTACTCTAAACCCACAGGACAAGCACTGTTTATGAAGGACTCATGTTCACTTACATCATGTAACGTAAAGGTTGTTTTACTTACTGTCTGAGTATTTTCAGAAACACAGCCTTACACTGGCACCATTTTATCCACTTGAGGTCTATAAACACATTTTTTTCAACATTCTAAAATGTAGCTTTTTCTTAAACTTTAAGAGGAGTTGTTTGGTATTTAAGGTTAAATCATTTGTACCAAGATAGTTTATATGTCAGTTGGATTATATTATGTCAAGTCAATGCCATTTAGGAAGATTTATATTTAAATACACATCCTCTGTCCCTTCTCGCACAACCCTTTCCACTTGTTTTGTGTTCCTGTCATGAACATTACAGGATTGGTTCACATTTTTTAAAGTCTGTCTTAAAACTATTCTGGTTGTTTGCTGTAATTGCTTCTCCGGTCTACACTGGCCATGAAGAGAACCCTTCTAAACACAATTTCAATTTAAGTGATGGGTGAGAAAATCCACATCCCTCATGTGCAAAATGCATTTGAAACAAGTGCAATTATTGCATGTATTAGTACAACATTACCTGTTTGTTTAGTATCCCTCTGTGGCAGAAACACTCTGGGGAAACCAAAGGGGGAATTCTGTACTGAACAGACAGCAACTTTGGAAAATACCACTTGATTTGACTAATTAACACCTAATTTTAGCTTCAGCTGAATGTTGAAATATAATTTTGCTACAAAAAGAGGGCTGTGGAACACTTTTTTTTATTTCACTGTTTACATCGACGTGTCAGTAATGTTTTCAGATAGACTTGAAGTAATGTGAACAAGACATTTGCTGATGACATTTAAGCTCTTCCTTTTAACATAATGAAAATCTGGAATATTAGAGATTGGTCTGGACTTTACAAATACCTCAATCTTTGATCTGTCTTAAATATATACTATATACAGTGAGGAAAATAAGTATTTGAACACCCTGCTATTTTGCAGGTTCTCCCACTTGGAAATCATGGAGGGGTCTGAAATTGTCATCGTAGGTGCATGTCCACTGTGAGAGACATAATCTAAAAAAAAATAATCCAGAAATCACAATGTATGATTTTTTAACTATTTATTTGTATGATACAGCTGCAAATAAGTATTTGAACACCTGAGAAAATCAATGTTAATATTTGGTACAGTAGCCTTTGTTTGCAATTACAGAGGTCAAACATTTCCTGTAGTTTTTCACCAGGTTTGCACACACTGCAGGAGGGAGTTTGGCCCACTCCTCCACACAGATCTTCTCTAGATCAGTCAGGTTTCTGGGCTGTCGCTGAGAAACATGGAGTTTGAGCTCCCTCCAAAGATTCTCTATTGGGTTTAGGTCTGGAGACTGGCTAGGCCACGCCAGAACCTTGATATGCTTCTTACAGAGCCACTCCTTGGTTATCCTGGCTGTGTGCTTCGGGTCATTGTCATGTTGGAAGACCCAGCCTCGACCCATCTTCAATGCTCTAACTGAGGGAAGGAGGTTGTTCCCCAAAATCTCGCAATACATGGCCCCGGTCATCCTCTCCTTAATACAGTGCAGTCGCCCTGTCCCATGTGCAGAAAAACACCCCCAAAGCATGATGCTACCACCCCCATGCTTCACAGTAGGGATGGTGTTCTTGGGATGGTACTCATCATTCTTCTTCCTCCAAACACGGTTAGTGGAATTATGACCAAAAAGTTCTATTTTGGTCTCATCTGACCACATGACTTTCTCCCATGACTCCTCTGGATCATCCAAATGGTCATTGGCAAACTTAAGACGGGCCTTGACATGTGCTGGTTTAAGCAGGGGAACCTTCCGTGCCATGCATGATTTCAAACCATGACGTCTTAGTGTATTACCAACAGTAACCTTGGAAACGGTGGTCCCAGCTCTTTTCAGGTCATTGACCAGCTCCTCCCGTGTAGTCCTGGGCTGATTTCTCACCTTTCTTAGGATCATTGAGACCCCACGAGGTGAGATCTTGCATGGAGCCCCAGTCCGAGGGAGATTGGCAGTCATGTTTAGCTTCTTCCATTTTCTAATGATTGCTCCAACAGTGGACCTTTTTCACCAAGCTGCTTGGCAATTTCCCCGTAGCCCTTTCCAGCCTTGTGGAGGTGTACAATTTTGACTCTAGTGTCTTTGGACAGCTCTTTGGTCTGGGCCATGTTAGTAGTTGGATTCTTACTGATTGTATGGGGTGGACAGGTGTCTTTATGCAGCTAACGACATCAAACAGGTGCATCTAATTTAGGATAATAAATGGAGTGGAGGTGGACATTTTAAAGGCAGACTAACAGGTCTTTGAGGGTCAGAATTCTAGCTGATAGACAGGTGTTCAAATACTTATTTACAGCTGTTTCATACAAATAAATAGTTAAAAAATCATACATTGTGATTTCTGGATTTTTGTTTTTAGATTATGTCTCTCACAGTGGACATGCACCTACGATGACAATTTCAGACACCTCCATGATTTCCAAGTGGGAGAACCTGCAAAATAGCAGGGTGTTCAAATACTTATTTTCCTCACTGTATATTTCATAGTCTAATCTGTCATCAATGGTACATGCTAACAGGATCTGTTTCATCTCTGGAATATTCTTCTATGGTGAAGCGTGTGGGGCAGCAGTGAAAGAAACTGTGTGTGTGAAAATACAATATTTCTCTTGTGTTGTGTTAGTGAAGCTGTCTTAGAGGCTGCTGGTCGGTCAGCGTCTGCTTTCACCTAAAACTCTCCCTGTGTGTGTTTACAGCGTGTCTGTTTTAGGACTGAATGGATGAACCCAGCCTGCTGCCATGTCCATCCACCTGCCCTGTTTCCTGTCTGATTAATCTTTGTGTGTGTGTGTGTGTGTGTGTGTGTGCGTGTGCGTGTGCACGTGTGCATGTGCGCCTGTGTGTGTAAATGGTTATAGATGGGGCGACACCACCACACTGGCAGTCTGAATCATTACTCACAAAGATAGGGAGAGACCCAGGGCCGAGGAACCCCTAACATCCTCCTCCTTCCTGCAGGCAGGCACACGCACACACACACACACACACACACACACACACACACACACACACACACACACACACACACACACACACACACACACATATCCCCAGGTTATTCATTTCTAAGCAGAGTGCCTGGCATTTCACCACATCCACCCCCCCCTTTATTAAGAGACTGAAGCTCCGGGTTCCTCTTGGAAAGGGGGAGTGAGGGATGGTTTTCGATTGGGCCTTATACTCTTTGTTTGCACCCTTCCTCTTTGCCTGTTCTCTCGTCATTCTCTTAATCGTTCATTTCCATCTCTTTCTCCCTCTCTCTCTGTCGTGTTCTCTCTTTTTCTTTCTTTCTTTCCAGAGAAACTGTCCGCCCCCCCCCCCCCCCCCCCCTCCACCAGCTACTTGCTACTATGAAAAAATACCTCTGCTAACTTATAGTGTGTGTTACTACATGTACGTTGAGTCTCTTAACATTGATTATCAGCAGCTACAAGCCTGCAGAGTTGTAGTAAAAGTTCACAACACTGATTTACCCGACCGAATTCACACTGATGATGGACATTTGGGGAGTTCCAGGAAAAGTCAGTGAACTCAGGAGTAGAGTCTGGTACTTTCGTCTGGCTGTGCTGGTGGAGATGCCCTCTAATAATAAGCACAGTTAAATATAATAATAATAAGCACAGGTTCACCATGCTCCACATTAAAATCAATGCTGCCATGCTCACCTTATTTAGTGGGATCACTTTAGGAAAGGTAAAACATTCTTGTGAAGTAGCTGAATTTGATAGTGTAGAATTTAGCAATACAATTAAAGCTGGCAGTTTACTTTCCATATTTTAGGCCTTTATTTCCATAGGACAGAGGAAGGCATGAAAGGAGAGAGAGAGGGGAATGACATGCTGCAAATGGATGCAGGTCGGAGTCGAACCTGCGGTCGCTGCATCGAGGAGTAAACCTTATATACGTGCACCTGTTTTACCAACTGAGCTAACCCAGCCACATACTGTGCATGTTTTTAATAATCAAATTAGAATTTATTGCAAATCTTTCCCATTTGCACCTGTATTTAGTTCCTTATTTTGTCTCTTTCTAGGTTGAGGAAGCGACCTTGCTTGGTAGAATATATGAGAGCAATTATAGCCCCATCATAAAGAGACTGTGAACCTAAACATAATGGTAAAATGGCAATATATTTGAATATCCTCATTGGAAACTCATAGAGCAGCACAGAGATAAAAATGTGTGTGTTTTCACATAAATGTGTTGTATGTGTTCTTACATTTAATTTCAGAAAAGGTGTGTTTGAGGCCTTCAGTGCTTGAACGCGTCTGTTGTTTATAGCGTATATACATGAGTATATGTGTCCTTAGCAGTATGTATGCATGTGTTGGAAGGGGGCTATATACTGTACGTACAGGAAGAGAGCCTGTAAATAAATCTGTTTGGGGATTGGGGGTGCCGGGATGAAATATGGTCCCAGGGATGTGGAGCAATGTGAAAAACTCGGCAACGCCAGGGAATAACAAATCTCCTGATGTCGCCTTGCCGCAAAATAAATACACTCCCCCGTACAAGTCATCCATCTGGACTATGAGTTGCAACAAAGACGCCCCCAATACATCCCCAACCAACACACATACACATGTCCACACATACTCCCATCCCACACAGCAGCCGTATTTATTTACACATTTATTTATTTGTTTGTTGAATTAAATGGAATGGCATTTGAAAGTGTATTCATTGTTTTTTTTGTGAATGAAACATAACCCCCCCCCCCTCCCCCCTCCACACACACACACACACACACCACCACAACCTCTCCTTGAAATGATGTCTGTGTCTTAATGGGTGGTTTGGAGGGGTGAAGATGAAGAGTGGGTGTTGGGAGGGAGGGGGGGTTGTGGATCAGGCATTTTAACTAATGATCGATCACGGGGGATTTAATAATTCAATTTCAGCCTTGACAATTTAAAAGTCTCCCCACACGTATTTGACTGAATGAGGAAAGAGGGAAAGATGAAAGATTTTGCCTGCAGCAATGTATCAGAAGGATTCAACATCTAATACATTACAGGGGGTTTTAGGGTAGGGGTGTACTGTGTTTAGCTTACGTGTGTGCACATACACACACACCCACACACACCCACACACAAACACACACACACACACACACTCTACTGTCTTTTCCTGACATATAGGCGATACTGTATGTAAGTATATTCAACTAACCATGTAGACCCACTAGACTCTTCTTCACTTTCCTTATCTGGGCCTCTTCTCCCAGACACTTCCATTACTACATTAAAAAGCATTAAAAGCTCACACGTGTGGCAATATGTATCTGTATTTAATAAAAGAAATCACTTCAGCATAAATGCGTTCACTTTTACAATAAAGGGATGAGATGTTTGCCATTTGGTTGTTTTTCTTTAGAATTCAGTTTTTCCTTTTCCAATTAAGGTCTATTCTCTTGGCTTAATTAGGTCATGGTGAGCTGTGAGTCGGGTTTGTGTGTGTGAGGGTCATTCTTTCCCTCCCAGGGAAAAATATTAGCCCTCGTTGTTTACAAATAGGTGATGTATGGTGGCCATATCTCTCTGTGCTGAATGTTTTTTAGAAATTTCCTCTCCTTTATCAGTTGACTAACAAACCCATGTATCACTGCCACTCTTTCCCACTCCCCACATAAATTAAATAACTAGCTCTCTCTCCCTCCCTCTTCTACCTCTCACTTGTTCTCTCATCTGCTCCTCCATGCTTCCCAATTCCCCTTTCATTACTCCTTTTAGCTTTATTTGTTTTACAATTACATTTTGTACATTTTATATCGGTTACCTCGTCTCACAAACACACACATGCCAACATATCAAACCTACAGCAGTCAGCGTTGATGTTGTAATAATAATGCATACATCTCAATCGCAATGATGGAGACAATAAAGGTGCTTTTCACTGATTGGCACTTTGCCTCCAGCATGTTATTTGATGTGCTCATTATCAGGCGACATTTGACGTACATATGGACGGATCATCATAACTGAAAATGTTTTTACTTGTTCCTGTTTATCACTGTGATGTTCTCTAAATCTGCTGTCTTTCAGATGGACGGCGGGTAAAGAGCTACATGCTGGAGCTGGGCGGGTTCCTCTCTGCCACAAGATGATGACAGGAGGTTGATTATGCCAGAGTGCCATATTGTAAACTACTCATCATTAGCGGGCCCATCCCAGCTAACGACCACACTGGAGATAAACAGGGGCGATGTGGAGAGCCATCTTAATCAGGAGGGCCGTTTAAGAGTGGGGCTCTGTCATTACGCACAGCTGTATCACGCCAGGATATGGGAGATGTTGAGCTGTAAAGCTGTACTGTGAAGCCAGCTCAGGCCCAAGCCTCGAGCTCCGCAGAGGATCAGTGTTGTTCTGATTGCCCTTTTAAATCCAAAATAAAGAATAGAAAGATACACGTCTAAAACATCCAGCCAAATTAAATTATTACCCACTATTAAAGGTCTCTAGGAGCAGCCTCCCAGGGATGCTCACAAGCTTCAGTCAATAGCATGAGGGGGGTGAGATGAGTTGCATTTGTAGTTTATGGGAATCCCACTCCCTCGCTCCTTCTGTCTCCTCCGCTCTGTTTATACACAACACTCCCTTTTCTACTCGTCTCCCATTCCAAAATCATCAGTGGCTTCAGGGAGAAAACAAATACGTAGATCTATTTATGAGAATGATACCGTGCTGTGACACAGGCTAAAACAACTTAAAGGAGGTTTTGCTTGTCGTTCCAGGTCAATGAACTTACCGTTTAGACAAATTTATGTAGAATGTAATATCTTAAGCTTATTCACTGTCATCTCCTTTCCCTAATTCCTACTCATTAAGCATACCTTTACAGTTTTGTTAAACCTAGTAAGACTTTCACAATAACACGTTTTACAAGGCAAATTTTATAACCTGTTAGGGACTTTTAAAGCCGCATTTAAAGCTCAAATACGATTAATCCTTTAATTCTTTGTGTAACTCAACATTTTCAAATGTTCTCTCCTTGCTTCCTGCCTTTCTCTCATCTCAATACCTTTTTCCTGTGTTATTGTCATATAGTACATCCGAGTGCACAGACTTGTTTTGCCTTTTTGTCCGACCAGCAGTCCAAGATAGCCAATCTACAATTACATTAGACTGTTTACAACAGTAAAAAGCAGAAAAGTAAGCTGGAAGCAGAGTATGTTGGGCATTTTGTGCTTGATCAATTACAAACAATTATAAAAATGTTAATTAATGTTGTCAATTAATTTTCTATCGATTCAACCATGATTACCTCCTCTATCATTTCCAGTTTAAACCTAATATTGTTTTAGATATTCAAAGACTCTGATCTTTCCCTGCTTCCTGTTTTTCGTTCTATCTCCATCCTTCTTCTCTTGTGTTGTGTCATCCAGTGCATCTCTCTCATCATGTCTCCCAGTAACCCACTCTCTTGTCCCTCAGATGGACAGGCCTGAGTTTTCTGGACAGGCCGTAGCTCTCTCCTCAAATGCTTGAACAATTGGAGGTAAATACGTTGGAGACAGCCCATTTGTTTTGTGCCGGCGGTGATGCATGCTTTTGCAGCAAGCAGCACATTTTTACCACGCAGCCCAAAGCAGCTGTGAGTAATGGACTGCTCCGGCCTGTCCACTCATTCTGCTATTTTTATTATTGTCTCCCTTATAGTTTTCATTTTTCATATCAGGGAGAGAGGGAGAGAAAGAGAGAGAGAGCGCACAGCATTCCCTTCAAGTATGTTCTTTCCCTAAAAGAGGCGGGAAGTGAGGGCCCCACACCCCCTCCTTCCACTCACTTCATCATCTTCCATCAACCGTCCCTCGCTTTTTTTAGTCGGACTGACAGATTTTGTTGGATGCCAGGAAGAGACAAATAAGGGATTATCAACAGACAGCACAATATTTCAGGTTGGACAGCTTCATAATAATTTTTCATCGATCCATCACTGTTTTTCTCTGGCATGTTTTTTGGTTCAGCCTCTGGGAATTCTGGAGATCTTGGGATATTCTTAGATGGGAGACCTGGGTGTCTGTGACGAAAGAAGCAAATAAAACAAAGCTAACTTGAACTCAAAAAGCACAAATGAAGCTGCTGAAGCGAATATACAAATGTGTACTTACCATAGAAGCTGTAGCCACAGAGCTGAAAAAGCTCGGCTCCGGCTTTGAAGATGATTCACTAAGTAGCTAAAATTATCTGCCGCTGCCGGCCCCAGGGAGAAGACTGGTATTTTGCATTGAGGCACTCTTATGGGCACCTATAATGGGTGCCTCTTAATTCCACTGACAGCTTTACAGGACCTGAGTTATGGAGCCACAGCCATGCTGCTCGTTAGGCCCTCGCCAGGCTTCACACTGGGTTACACTAATACACCTTCCGCCTCCCCTGCCCTTTCCCCCTGCATACACACGGATATAAAATCAGCCATACACACACATTTATGCGGGCTAGCACATCCTCACACACCTAGAGTGTGGCCCACACAATTCCTCCACACACTTTTTTTGTATAATGGGGGTTATTTGTTCAAGTTGGTTCAGCTGATGTAAGTATCAGATTTATTTCACCGCTTCTGCCTGTCATTTTGTGTTCCTCTCTTCTACCTACATTTTCTTCTCCCCTTATCCTCTCTCTCATCGTGCCCACCAAGCCAACACCTTCTCCCTTTCCTCACCCCCCCCCCCCCCCCCCCCCCCCCCCCGCTCCTGTGCCGACAGTAGCAGGGTCCTGCCGGGTGATCCATCTCTGTCAGCCCGCTAAAATGATAATGCCAATTAAAGCAGAGGAGTAATTGCCCTCCGCTGCCTCTGATCCCCTGCAGACCCACGACAGGAGCCACGGCCCCAAATACGAATGAGACGCGGGCCCCTAGAGGCCCTCGTCTGGGCCAGTGTGAGGACAGGTGGGGCGGGGATGGAGATGGAGATCGGGGGGAGGTGGGTTGGAGGGCAGAGTGGGGGAGGAGGGGTGATTTGTAACTTTTAACCTCCACTGATCACCGATGGCCTTGACAACGAAGGAGCGGATAGAAGAGGAAGAGATATCACACACACACACACACACACACACACACACACACACACACACACACACATATACACTAGCACACAAACACACAGGCGGAGATGCTGGTCGTTGTTGCACATGGATGAACACACACACACACACATATGTTCAAGGTCGCTATCAAAGGACTTATGGCCCTTGCCACTGCACGCAGACTCTGTGTGAGGAGCCTAATAGGAAGTGAAAGGACTATCTGGCAGTGGACTGTAACACCACTGATCAGAGGTGACATAGCTGCACTCTCAGGTCAGCCAGGCGGCCATTATTACCACCATCCCTATCACAAATTCACTTTGAGGGTTATTGTCTTCCTTCTGATAATGTGCACAACACATGGTTTGGTTCTCAATATCTAAGCAATGATCTTTATAGCTTGATGTGTCCTCTGTCTTTTCTAGAAGAAGAGAAGGTGAATGAACACAGCTCCTTGGAATGATTTTGTCATACCTACCAACCACACATGGGTTTCCTCAAGGTATGTTTGTTATTCAGTTGTTAAGTCTATAAAATGTGAAAATACTGAAGTGGGAAACTCCCAACACAGTTTCCCATATCTTAACCAAATTCTTAAATCAATAGTAAGGTGCCCATATAGACTTTTAAACAGTTTGTGCTTGCTGTAATCATCCTCCTGTTCATACTGGCCATTAAAAGACCCCTTCCTAATCTGCTTTAAGTAAGTGATGGGGGACAAAATTCATAGTTCTCGTACGGTGCAAAAATGTATTTAAAAGTGTATCTGAAGCCTCCAAACACTTTTGTAGTATATTTTTTTCTTCTTCGTGTTTCCTTGTTGAGCTGTGTTGGAGGAATAGCAACACTAAGACTAAAAAGGCTGTAACTTTGGAAGACAAACAGTTAATTTGACAAACTAATGTCTGAAGCCTCATATTAGCTTTTAGATTATATTGTGTCCCCCATCACTTAAACTGCAGGTGCATTATGAAGGACCTTTTAATAGCCAGTATGAAGAAGAGGAATGACTACTGCAATAAAAAATATGTTACAACGTTCATATAGACACCTGAGACAGACTTGTGAAAATAATGAGCATGTTTTTTAAGGTGATTCCTTCAGATTGCTAGTTTTGTCTGACCAGCACTCAAAAAACCCAAATGCACAATGATATAAAACAGAGAAAACCAACACCATCTTCACATTGGAGAAGCTGGGACCAGTGAATGCTTTGCATTTTTAAATTATTATTTTTTTTAAGAAAATTGTAGTTGTCTGTCAGTCACCTAATCAATTATCATAATTTCAGCACTATTATTAGCCAATTATCAAAAATAGATTCCTTTTAAAGGGGATGCCACATCATCATGACTTAACAAGTGCAGGCCTTCTGCCTCAACCTCACTACCAACCAGGCAGCAATGACAGCCCATGCATCACAGCATACTTATGGCAGCTCTTTGTTGTATGAGCGCGTGTGTGAAGGTATATTATTACTGCTCAGTTTCAGGAGTGTGTGGGTGGAAGGCTGGATGCCGGACAAAGTGTGTAGGTGGCTGTTAACACAGGCTCCGTCACCCACCATGACTGGGTGGTGACCTGCAGCACAGACCAGCGGGAGAGTGCAACAGTGGGGAACGTGACATAAGGGCTAGGGATGAAACTCACGCTGTTGATCTTTTTAAGGTTTCAGATTAAATGCATGTTATAAAAAAAATGCTTAGCTCTGTTTCATCTGTTGAATCTGTGGGGCCTCTCTGTGGTTGTATAAGCACATTTAGGACACATGAGAGACACTTGTGTGTTGCATGATGTGTTGAGGTGTTGACAGGAGGGAGATGCTGCTGCCTGAACATCAGGAGAGCAGCTGATGAGCTCCACTACAGAGACCCAATGAGCTCCGTCACAAGAGTAATGATCACCAGAGCCTCAATGTGACAATAATCTCCTCTAACTTCATCAACACAATTTATGCCAGCAGGCCACCAAATGCTTACAATATGTTCTACGTTATGATCGTCCTCTCAGCTAAAATCATAGTTACAGTAACAATAATAAAACATGGAAGCTCACATTGATTCTGCCGGGCTACTCTACGCTGTGTGTCATAACGCCTTAGCACCACATCGTGGGCTCGATGCTAACATTGAGTTATTACAAGGGAGCGTGCCGCCAAATCCATAATTAGACTCCTTTTGTTGCCCCGGTTGTTGTTGAAAATGTAATTATGAAAGATGAAACACAGCCTTCAATTAGATGGCTATAAAATAGCATAATTAATATGGGCTTTTGCGAGAACAATCCCCGCTTTACGGGAGCCCCGCGTTGGCTGTGAAATTAATTAAGTGTGCCAGGATTTATGGCCTGTGCTTGGAAATGAAGAGAATTAATCGGCGGCCGAAGATGGATGGTTGCTGGAAAATGATGATGCCCCGGACCATGTGGGGGGAGGCGTCTAACTGCTTTAGGGGGGCGCTCGTGGAGGGGAATAGAAGGTTTTGACACAATTACACCCCCCTAGACAACAGCTGGGCCAGCGGTGGGATGGAGTACTTTTTGGGCCAGCTTGGAGTTATGAGATTTTTTTACACCTTCAACCCACCTGCACCTTTTCCCTGCACACTACATATGGCCCCAAGGTGGAGTTAGCTTCGGCAACGTGGACATTTCTTGGAGACCAGAAGAGTTGTGTTGTTGTTGGCTGTTTTATCACACATGACTAATGTATCATTCTCTACATCCTCTTCTATCTGCTCTCAATTCAAACATATGAAAAAAAAAACATGCAATGGACACAATTATGACAATTATAGCATGAACACAATTATTACCGCAACCATTCCAGGGCAGAAGAGTATTTGACAAGTAGAAAATGATTGAGTATGTGCACTACTGATATATTGATATAATAAGTTATCCATTTTGCAATGACTTTTCTACCAAATGTGATACAAGATTTAAGGAGAATTTCTGAGCGTCAGTTCCTTATAGTGTAAGATATTTCAAATCTAACCTGAGAAACACAATGAAATACATATTGGTATCTCTACATTCAATGTAGTGGTCTTGACTACTTTTAAAATGTCTTATATTTCAGAAGGAGGTAAATGGACATTGTTATGCATGTAAGAAAACAAAAGAAACAGAAATTAAACAAGTGGACAGTGACACTTTTTCCCCAGTATTTAAAAACGAACTATGGGCAATACAATACAGTAGAATAGATAAATTAACCAATATGCAAGCAAGCACACTGGTATACATTTATTAGCTACTTAAAAGTAACCATTAATGGGCACCTGGGTAGCTCACCTGGTAGAGCACTCGCCCATATATAGAGGTTCACTCCTCGACGCAGAGGCTGTGGGTTTTACTCCGACCTACGGTCCTTTGCTGTATGTCATTCCCTCTTTCAAATCTAAACTGTCCTATAAAAATAAAGGCCTAAAATGCCCCAAAAAATTATCCATTATTACTGCTTTGAAGAGAGTGTCAGGTGGGTTAAAGGTTAAAAAATCTCAGCACAAAGCTGTCCTAAAATTACTTCATCCCACCGCTGGCCCAGCTGTTGTCTGTTAAGCAAAGGTGAAGAAAAATTACCAAATCTCATGCTTTGTTTAATGACAACCAATATTAAACACAGATTGTTAACTTTGACCTCCTACAGTGTCCTTAGACACAAAACTAAGACCCAACGGTCCTACTGCCCCTCTACTGACACTTAGGCGCGCATGTGTGTGTGTGTGTGTGTGTGTGTGTGTGTGTGTGTGTGTGTGTGTGTGTGTGTGTGTCTGTGTGTGTCTGTGTGTGTGTGTGTGTGTGTGTTGTAATAATGGAAGGCTAATTACCTACCTCCCATGTCCCTGGACAGCGCCACAATGTCTGGGTTAGGTCTGTGTGTGGGATGGTTCATGGTGGTAATTAGCTTGACACACACACATACACTCACAGACAAGATAAATGAAGGCTGGGTGGGTGTCTGTTGTTGGACAGTTGATTGGGCAGGTACTAGGGGAGTGTCTGGGGTCTCCAGAGCATGTCCACTCTGATAATTATGTGTGTCCATGCATGTGTGTATTTGTGTGTACTCCTCCGCTGAGAAGGAGCTCTCAGCCCAAATTGCTGTCTCTTGTCTCATTGTCAGAGTGATTATGAAATATTGTTTAATTTACTGGGTGGTAGAGTCTTGTGTGATTTTGATGAATCGGACCTTTTATTTCTTCATTCCCTTTATTGTCTGGTGGTTAGGTGTTGTGCGTTTGCACGCTCGAGTGTTATGAGTGCTCTCTTGGTACCCATGTGAATAGAACAGTGTTACACCCACACTGATAGAAATGTGTGTTTATTGTGTGGCAATATTAGATACATGGAAGCTTAGTGTATGAGGCACTGTAAGAGATGCTTTGCTCAAAGGACCTGTGCTTATAACAAATGTACAGTGTAAAAAATCATACCGGAATTTAGTGGAATCTACAGCAGCATATTGCGGCCACCATGACAAGAAATACTTATTCAGTTTCTTTTTAGAAAAGAATTTCTTTTTTTACAAGATCCTTGTCAGGTGATATATTTTTCATATTATTAGGACTTATTTCCTCATTATTACTAACAAATTATTCCGATCTTACCAGAAACATTTGTTGTAATAAAAACATGTCACTTTCTCTCGTCTTATCTTAATACCATGAGTTGGTATGTTGTTATAGTAAGAACCAATAAAAAGTTAATAACTTCATAGGGGCAGCAATATGCAGCCATATAAATCCACTAATCTTTTGTCATTGACTTAATCATTTCAAGTAAATTCAAGTTTTTATTTTCAGGTGACTTCAGAACTTAGAAACATGAGTTAACCTGACTTGAAGTCTTTTGAATTGCATTAATGTACTACTGAGAATTGAGTCAACTTATTAAATTACCTTTCTCAAAAAACAAGATAAGCATATTAGTAGACTTCCCAACTTGCATTATGTTAAGTTTAAAATGGTCCAGAGACGCCTCGTTTTTGAAAATCCTAATGTCTATCCCACGTGGATCTATGGCACATCTTGGTGTTTGTGTATTAGATGGTGAGGTAGTTGTGTAGGGCATGCAGAACAAAAATAGACAGCGTACCAGAGTTTTTAGAAACTGAGCCAGTGTAACAGTGAGTGTGTGTGAGAGAGGGAGGGAGGTCTAGGCCCACTCTAATTGATTATACCGCTATCGACAGGGACCCAGAAAAACAGGCACTCACTTTCCTCTTGATTGAATTAAACACCTTTTATGGGGCAAATCGATGGGACGGAGATGATGGGGGGATGACAGGGATAAAGGGAGAGGAGAGTCGAGTGTTATGATATGTGGAGGTGAGATCTGTCTTTACTCCCTTTTTCTCTTTACACATACACATGCACGCACACACACACACACACACACACACACACACACACACACACACACACACACACACACACACACACACACACACACACACACACACATAGAACCTCCCACAGACAGGTGAGAGGTCTGATGCCAGGTTGTAATTCAGGCAAATCAATGCTTTTTAAGCATTAGCTGTGCCTTGAGATGAAGTACAGTCAGAATAGGCCCACCAAGCAATCTATGTCCCAGACCCAAATCAATCATAATTACAGGAGGGCCAGGCTGGGACAGTGCAGTGAGTGGACTGAGGGGTGACTGGACTCCATTCACTCCTTTTATAGTTTGAAAGATGAATAATAAAAAGAGAATTGCATATCAGACGCCCTCTGAAGGGCATCTACACTGTACTTACATGTAGGATCCGAGCAGGTAACATGGATGAAATGTTTTTTATAAAGAGCATGTGTGTTTTATAAGTCACAAGCGCACTTTAGTAAGTTACATGCACCTAATTTGATTAAACCGGCATTGAGACATTGTAACACATTCTTAATTTCCCCATATTTGAACTGTCAGCAAGCCTCTTAAGGAACATTTTCATAAGAGTTCAAATATAAAGAAAATAAGAATGTGTTACAATGCATTTTGAGGTGATGTTTCCTGTACAGTAATGCACAGCTTCTCAGGAAACCTATTAGGGAAACATTTTTATCAAATTAGGACTTCTTTGGTGGCGTCACATATTCAACAGGACTTTGATATATGATGTGTAATTTGATGTGAGAAATGATTGCTGCTCCAAGCACTCATACCATAACAGCATGAAGAGATGCACATTAAAATCCACTCAAATGCCGTTGGGCAGGGGGACTGCATTGCCAGCGATAGTGAAGTGTGCATGCTGCTTATTAAAGTGTATGTGCGCTTTATTATAAAAAAAGTTGTCCATTTCACCTCCTGGGTTCCATATGCATGTACTCAAGATGGTCATAGGCCTTTTTCACAGCCAACATTTTGACTTGTCATAGTAGAAAAAGCACAGGTGTTACTAATAACATTAACAATGGCTCAGTTCTATTCAAGTGTCCCAGTACGCCATGGCAGTGTGACGGTGAACCATCATGCCCAATACCAGGATGCTGAAACTTTGCCATTATTGATTTTATTATCAACAAACGTGTTTTCTATTGTGACATGATGTCAAAATGTCAGATACAAACTTAATAAATTAATAGACAAGCCTCATTTTATTTAGTGTTGTTTAATGACTTTATAACCTTTTTGATTTCTTTTAAATTTCAGATTTTGTAGGAGGCTTATGCTCCTAACAGACATTGTTCTTGCCAGGGTTCTTGTGTCTTCCAAATCTCTACGAAGGATGTGGTGAGTTAAATGCATGATCAATAGTCATTGTGGACAGACATACCAGAATAACACCCAGGGTAACAAACACCAGACTGTTCCTTTAAAAGAGAACTTCACAGATTTAGAATTGCAATTCTTTAACAATGTGATGACAGGAACAACATCTATGATAGGCCTGTCGTCTTTTTTTATTTCCATGCATTCTTCTTCCTTGCCAAAACTGGAGCCTACATTACCCACAATGCAACTCTACTGCTGACAGTTGGGTTGGACATTTGAGTGCGTTATGCTAGTAGCTGCTAATGTAGCCTCGAGATGCTAGCCTCAAGCTGAGTTGAGGAGCGGGCTACAGAGGTCTAGTAACCTCATTTCTTGCCAACGCCACATCCCCAGATTATTATTTTTTTCATTTTGAAAAACTTGTAGTCTTTAGCCCCAACCGACCTTGCCAATTTATCAGACTTTGTGCAGCTCTCTCTGGAGCCACAAAAGGCTTTATACAACTTATTTAACATATGCAGTGGTACTTCCCAAAAGCTGTAAACAAGCTTTGATGTGTAAAATAAGTGGAGTTCTCCTTTAACTTTGGTCTATAAGCCACAAGAGAAACAGATTGCATTGATGTCAGAGAGCAGTAATACCACACCTCTCTGATCACCAATATCAGCCATGACAACAGATCCAGGCAAAGTGACATCATACCCACGAAATTGGCATAATCAATACAAAACAGGAGGCCGATCATTTTAAAACTCAACTCTCCTCTAATTAGTGCACACTGACCCGCGGCCCTGGCCTTGATTTTAATAGACCTCACTAAGTTGGAGCAGGACAGTATGACCTCATGTTGCCACAGGGAGACCCCCCGCCTGCCGCCCGTCCTAATCAGCTCCTCAGCCGGGACACTTGGTCCACTATGACTACATTAGTCACCAACAGTACCCTACCACTGACCCCCACAAACCACCACACTAACTCCGTAGTCTGGCTCGGCCAATCCACACTGCTGTCAACATCGGCCAAACCAATTAAAGTGTCTAATGAGAGTCTTGTATAACACTAACACGGCCATTAAAGAGCGTTTAAAGAGAGTACAGGGGTATCGGGTGGAGGGCTGTGGGTTATGGTGTCATGGCTTATTAGTATTCAAGCAGCGTTTGGTTTCCATTAAGGCAGCATTCACGAGCACCTCAGGTGTCTCGATGGATCCAACTCCAGTGATGTGATGATTCACGCATCCTGGACTTTATAAACAGCTCTTACACAGATGAAAACAATCTCCCCTCATAAAGAGCACTTTGATTTCATTTGCGAATATGGAGATATGCAAGAAGAAGAAA
Organism: Zingel zingel; assembly: GCA_023566125.1. Taxonomy (NCBI): domain Eukaryota; kingdom Metazoa; phylum Chordata; class Actinopteri; order Perciformes; family Percidae; genus Zingel; species Zingel zingel. The sequence goes on along the minus strand of CM042318.1, from coordinate 27,109,854 downwards.
TAAAAAAAGCGTTTGTGAAATGTGTTCGAGAAAACAGTGACTTGACAGTATTACACAGGCACTCAGTTTAATACCCAGCCATAATATTGCTGAGGGAACAGGCCCAAGGCGCTACTCTCTTTTATTAGTCATTCACTGGGATTATGGACACATTGCTTCCATTACCTAAGAGAGAGGAGCAGAAGCCCTGTCCCCCTGGGGATAGCCAAATAACTCTCTCTCCCTCTAGATCTCACACACACACAAACATTAACATACACTCTGTGGCTTAAATAGATTTGAGCTTTAGTGTGCAGACATACACACAAACACGCGTCATCATTAAGATGAACACAGGCTTCTATGAACCCTTTTTACCATCAGGATAATATAATCAATACTGCATGTAAATACATGGCAACTAAATACCTCCATAATAAAGCTGCTGAAAGACATAATATCACAAAGACTTTGTGAATAACCTTTCTACCTGTGCTTTTGATTTGTCTGTTTGTTACACTGTCTGAGGTTATCCCATGTGTCGCTCTTTGTCTTTCCATTATTTTCATGTTTGAGTTGATCTGCTGTTAGATATCTGTGCCCTATGCAAAGATAGGTAGAGGTTACATATGATGAGGTCAAATTTGCACACGCTAAATATACAAATGCACTCACGCAAACACACAGCTAGCCAGCCACATGCACACACACACACACACACACACACACACACACACACACACACACACACACACACACACACACACATACACACACACACACACACACACACGTTGGTTTTGTCAGCAGTGATGTGATGAGGCTGATGGATGGCAGCAGAGAGAGAAAAGATGGACAGATGAATTTGATTTGTCTTAATGCAGGCGAACTGCAAGGTGGCGGGGTCCTACATCAGTGCATTACAACTACAGCTGTGAATGCATGTATCAAAGTAAATCAATTACCAATCGATACGATTCTTCAATTTGCATGAATCAGTAAGCCTCTCCCCCTCCCTCTTGTTTCTTCTGTTTCAGACAGAGCGAACATGCTCTTCACCTTCATCTTCACTCTTTCGGTCCATCATCCCTCCATCTCACCACAACCCCCCCACCCCTGCCTTTGATGTGACATTGCTTACAAAAGAATATGATGTGCTCTGGGGACAGAGATCTGCAACAGTCAATCATGTTATACTGAATATTTCACAAGTTGAGATAAACATGCCCCTGCTGGCTCTTTTCCAGACAGATTTACAGCGGGAGCAAAAGTTGAATAACTTAAATTACTAGATTATCAAAATTACAATAAACAAATACTTGCCATGACTGTAAAGCAGTGGTTCCTTACCTGGGGGCCGGGACCTCCCAAGGAGATGTAAAATAAATCTGAGGGATATGAGATGATTAACAAGATATTTCTTGTTTTTCTCATATATTTGCATTGTTATTGTGGAATATTTGATAGCTTGTTTCTCTTCTGGCCTCCATCCAAGAAGGGAACATCACTCTTTGGTAAACAACAACAACAACAACAAGAAAAACAGCTGAGGAGAGAACAGAGAGAGAGATTGGGTGAGATGAGATAAGGGGTTAATATGACGTGCACCTGTATGGTTTGAAAACAGCCATTCACTTCACTGATACTTCGTCTATAATTACTAAACTTCACAGATTCATAATCCCTTACATTTTGACTCTATAAACTAAAAATTATGTAAAATCTCTGAAGGCAGAAAGTAAATGTTTTCTTTCGATGGCCCAATGAAATCATAAGCTGAAATTCATGTTCAAACATTTCTCATTTAATAGAGTTAAGATGCATGAGCAAGAAAACACAAGCGGGGGAAAGTAGCTGCCTGTTGACATCAATTCAGAGAATTAATGTGTCCTAACAAATCTTGTTGTTTTATTTCCGCCAGGGCCTCCATTATGCACTCTTAGTCATTAGTGCTGATACTTAATGATTGACACCCAGTTAAAGTGCACCTTCAGTGCATCGCTTATCATGACATGCTCTCGTGCACCGCACACATATGCACACACGCCTGTATGCGTGCACACACATATTAATATTTACTCTCTTAAACACACAAACACACACAGCCATGCACCCACTCTCCTAAACCCCAACGTGGGCATAAATTTCCCCAGCTGTGACTTAAAAGACAAATAGCCAATAAAAGTGCCAAGGGTGTTCACACATGCGTTTCTGGCACAATCAAATCAATTTCCTCTAAGTAGCCATAAACATGTTCTCTTTTAAAAGGTGTGAGAGGGGTCCCATTATCCCCGGACCCCCTGGCCTGCTCCTCCACCCCAGAGGTCTCTCCATAGGGGTCAGCATCAAGGCCTAATCTGTCTCAGTCCGCTAGATCTATCTGTAGCTCTGAGACACAGAGAGATCAGGACCTCAGCCACGTCCGAGCCTTCTGATCACAAGACTACGTCCATTAATCAGTTAGCAGGCAGCACATTGACAAAGAGATTGCCTGGCAGGGGGTTAGAGTCCGGGTAGTTACCCCTTTCCTGCTGCAGGGCCCAGGCTGTGCTCCAGGCCTGTGGAGGTCTGCATGAAGGTCCAGACAAAGGGCACGGTTGTGGTCAAAGTTATTAATCAACAATTGTTGTCATTGAGTTGTCATTTAACAGATTTATCAGAACTCTAAAATCTCTAAGTACTGTGAACCCATTACGTTTGTCCTCATCCTTCTTGCACCAGTGTTTGCGCCATTGTAATGCAGTTACTGTAGTGGCTTCAAGGGGGGTACGGAGACTTCAATTACCCTGGTTGTCCTTCCCATGGTGAATGATTGTAATTGTAATTGACTATAACTACTTTTTGCATATAAACCCCATGTAAAACACTCATCCCCCCACCTTGCAAATGCTCCTTGTTCCCCCTCTTTCCTCCATCTTCACCGTCTGCTAAACCTTGGGCTTCCAGCTTACACTCATGGGAGTTGACACTCAGCTTCTACAAATCCAGTTAATATTCAATGGGTCATTAAAGATTGATTGTGAGCTGTAAAGGGGAAAATCACACACATATATGAGCACAAACCCCTTCTTTTAGCTTGTAATTGTGCTTTATGGAGGAGCTTTGGTTCTGCTGCTCCCTCGGTCCTTGTTAGGAAAGGTTAGGGATAAATAGACCTGCATGGTGGGGACCATGGCCTGGCCCAGGTTAAGCCGGACCCACCCAGGTTATAAACGCCAGGCCAGGGAAATCAGGCACAGGATTGTCCCCCTGAGAGAGCAGTTCATTTCTACTGCTGAAATATTTAGGAGTCTGAGGATGCCCTAAGAGACTACAAGTAGCAAATCTTAGACACAGACCTGTATATATGCTGGACGGAGTAATCCCTGCACTTCCCAGCCCAGGTGAGTTTTTCTGATGATAAAACAAATTACAGCCAGGATTATGGCACATAAATACTGTCACATCTTGTTTTTATCTAAAAAAATAGCATTATTATCATTATTTTAATTATTTTTAGATTAATTAGCTTTCAATTAAGTTTTTTCAGGCTTTAATCAAGTCTGTTGTTTATTCTGTCTTGGTTTCTCTCTCTACCCGACCCCTGTGACCCTCACAGTTTCCCAGGAGTCCCTGGCCTAGGCAACACCACAAACACAATTTCTGTAATGTCATTTGCAGCATGGATGAAGGAGAGAAAGTCCTGGCTGTCAAAACCACCTCAACGCTGCAGCGAAGAAAACACGACCCGACACATGACAGATTCTTAGGTTTGTACAAATGGACAGCTCCCCAACTCCCCTCTTTCTTACTTCAAACCTCTCACCTCTTTTCTCCACCACCCAGAAGCACCTTATTCCTCTCTCCCCCAAACCATCTACTCCCCCCCTCACTAAACCACTCTCCAAATGTCTTGCCCTTACCCTTTCCCCTAAGAGTGTCACTCCCTCACTCTCCCCATGTCAAATGGGCAGAAATTACTGCATTATTAAGTCTGCGTGGAGCGTTGCGTCTCATCAAATCTAATTTAATCAGGCTGTCGAGTGACTCCTACTCTTATAGACATGATGCATAAATACGGAGTCAATGACTGAGATGAGAATTAGGCTAACCTGTTTCTGCCTCCTTGTTTTATATTATTCTATAACTTAAACACTCAGTATATATATATATATATATATATATATATATATATATATATATATATATATATATATATATATATATATATATATATATATATATATGTATAAAAATACAAATAAACAGAGCAAATTATTGTTGAGTATTTCCTTTATGGTTTATCCCCTGTCTTCAGCCCTCACCTCTTCCCGCTGGCATTGTAAAGAAAGGTAGCACCCTCTCAATCATTGGCTCAATCAATGAAGATGATTGGACCAGTGAACAGGAACACATTGGGTTAACACCACCAACCTGCTCTGCACCTGATGTGACCCACAGCCACCCAGAGTGTGCTCACATCCCATTTGTCACTGCAGTTTTTCCTGGAACAGGGGGATAAGATTGAATGGGCCACCATGGAAATATGATTTTCAGTACGCATTGTTAACTCACCGGGGAGAGGCTTTTGCCAAATTCTATCAAAGTGTGCAACTGTGTATTAAATGACTATCAAAAGGCCAGCCATCATTTTTCATGCCGTAACCATGGTGTGCCCCAGGACTAACACTTCTACAATCACAAAGAAAGCTATTGCTATTGATCTGCTGTGAAAATGTTTCAACACTGGATGTGAGTGCCACAGACTAACAGAGGCGAGGCAGTTTTGAATATGAAGTCATGGTTAGTATATCAGAGGGCTGTATGGCGCATGCAGAGGGCTGGGGTAATATAGCCACTTGCTCTATGCACAGATGGAGAGGAGACCTCAAAGTAATTTTCTTCCCACGCTACCACCAAAGGTTTTTGCACTCTGCCGTAGTGATCCATATGGAAGCAGGTGGGTGTGGGCCCCTGAGTGGGCGAGAGGGGGTCCCAGTGGGCGGCAGGTCATGGATCTTGGGTTGACGAAACATCAGAATCTCCCACAGCAGAGAATGGTGGCTGAATGTGGTCTTCAGTGTGTAGGAAGAGAGCTGGTTAAAGTTTAACCAGCCCCATCCTGTTCTTCGCAACCCTCCATCAGCCAGCCAGAGTGGGGCCCGGCCCCACAGCCTCCACCCCCACTGACCCCCACCCTGTTAGGGACAGAAGTGATGGATCGCCCCTGTCATTGTGCGCTGTGAGGGGACCACTGCAAAGAGGGACCGGACTCCTTGTTAATCTGACCCTCTAAGCCAGAGTGGACAACGCAACACATTATGACAACCACCCCCTTTTCCAAAAAGCAAAAAGAGAACACATGGTATGTAACTAAACTTGCCCGCCTATATATGTGCCAAGGCGCTCTCCTCTTTTCCTTTATATTTAGCCTATTTTCACTCGCATTTGGTGAGGAGTATAAAAAGAACAGAGAAAGTTGGTCAGTAGAGAAAAATGAGAGGTGGAGGAGAGAGACGGCGAGCAGCTGTGTGGAGTGACAGGACGCAGTGCAGATGACTAATGGTGCTGGATGAACCTGTGATATTGACAAGTGATCAGTCATGTACTGATGCCATCTCTGGCCCAAACCATGTGTTCACTTGCACAGGGTGTTGTAATGTTTCCGCTATTTTTTTCTGTGTTGACTGTAAACAAAAGATGCATCAAACCGTGAAAAAAATAAACATTTGCCTATTACAAAGGGGCTAAGAGACCAAATAGAATAATTCAATGTAAGAATACAAAGTACTGTGGGTTATATATAATCAACCTAGTTTTCAAATTGAGTTCATCATATGAATTTATATTAATTATCTTTCTTTTTCCAATTCATCAGGTTTGATGAAGCTTTCCAAGAAGAAGAGGTATTTTTTATTGGTGAGTATTTTTTAAATTCATTAACATCCTCATCAACAAAAGCAGCAAAAATTCCACATTTGAATCTTTAACACAATATTAATCTCAAAGTAAGGAAGCACAATTATTATTACTTTTTTTAAGACAAGTGAATAAAAAATAGATAATGGCTTTAATATCCAAAGAGTGAAATGTCAAAGACTACTCAGACAAAAGCAAGAAAATCATGCTTATTTGTAACGCTCCTCCCCTTGATTATTACATGTTCCCGTGGGGTGAGCTGGCAAAGTTAATTTTACTGGTCTGTTAAGGGAACAGGATGTCAAGCCCTCACAAGGAAATGTAATGATTCGGAGGACATGGGTCAAGTTTACCATTTGCAGGAAAATAAAATATAAATCTGTTTTCCTTCGTCCAGTGACAATAGGGTCAGCGCTCCACCAATCTGGGTCTAAACTAGAGACATTGGGTGTCAGTAGGTGACGGAGAGGGGCTCCATATTGCCTGAATCTGGGGACTTGATCACGAATGGACATGTGTGCGTGTGTGTGGGTGGAGGGGTTGACACACACGTGCTGCACCTCTCTCAGCTGACTCTGAGAATATGTTTGCGTGGGACAAGTCCACCAAGACCCATCCATCAACCAGGTCCAAATACGCCCTGCGCCACTGTTGACACGGGGTTAACAACTTGACACTGACAGAGGTGGGCGAGGCCCGCGGCAAAATGGAGACTGAGACAGAGAGAGAGATGGATTGGACTTTGATCGACATTCAATTTGAATTATTGCAAATATTTCCATTTAGCAGAAAATTGAGTACATTATTAAGTGTACATGCCACTGGACAAGTGAGAGTGATTTTCCAGACTGTTGTACACGGAAATGCTTTGATCAAAACAGTTTGCACACAAACTGTATCCATATCCGTGACTGTTCAATGCACCAGAAGTGAAAACAAGCAGCAATGTATCTCCTCATGACCTTACTTCAGAGTATTGCTTTAGGACTAAATAGACAAGCTTGTCAACTTGGCCGCCAGAGATGAGTTATGTTGGAATTGTTCATGAAGACATTAAACTTCCTTCCTCTCAGTAATTACCGTGCATTATTACACATTAAACATGCACTAATGTACAAGTCATCAATTCTGTGGTAAGACAACAACCAGAAAGTGATTAAAAACTTTTAGGGAGCATTGATTTAAAAACTACTTTGCGGGCTACGTGGAAAAAAACACGAGCTGTACATAAAGTTGTAAATCAGGGGTTGAGCAACGGGTCAGGATGCCGGGAAAGTTCCCATCCAATAGAGACTGAGAATGTAAAGTAAATGTCTGAGTGGCTGTGGCAGGGATGCAGGTGGAGGAAAGCGCAAGGGAAATGTAGCGTAATCTCAGCCTCAGCCGCGTTATCGGCTGGGCTTTTTAACACAGGGGCCAATTTAATTGCACTTAAAGCAGAATGGCAGAACATCAATCTTGATGAGTGGATCTGCATCACAGTTCTCCCAGGCCAATCTATCACTATCTATGCCTCTGGGTAGCCTCCCCCCAACACTAACACACTCATACGTGCTCCTACTCCCTCAACGTCCCATCTGCACGTTCCTATCATGATTTTTTTCTCTTTTCTTTTACAAAACCATACATTTCTATATCTGTTGTTTGAATGTTGCAGTATATAGAAGCAGTCCATAATAAGCAAAGCAGTATTTTCACCTCAGATCATGTTTATTTATCTTTAAAGGATACGTCTGGAGATATTCTGTCATTGTTAACAAATCCCAGAAAATGTTACTCAAACTGGAGTAAATTGTGTATATGTTTGGGATTATTTTCAGATGTGGATTTGTTGCTACAGCAACAGGATGGTGTATGTTGGATCAACTCAAAAGAAACGACGATGCCAAATGTTGGTGTTCTGAGTACAAGTTTAGATTAGTAGAAAGTTGTGTTAGATAAATGCTACCCAATGTTAATTAAAGGCCAGCACATTTTCACATTTACTAGTGAAATAAAAGTAGGGGAAATAGATACACGCATTAGGGCTTTAGCCAATAGTTCTGTGGTTAGAGAACAGTAACTACCTCCTGTGCCATAAGCTTCTTGGACTCTTAGTGGCCATGGAACACTTAAATACAGAGAGTACTGGCTACCAAGACCATAAAGCATAAAGAGGACTTATCTAGCTTTGAAAGCTAGGGACATACCCTATAGAGGAGTAATGATCCCTTAATGTGGTGGCCTCTCTCTCTCAACCTCTCACACTCTCTAAGTCCCCCCCCCCCTCCCACTCCCACTCCCTACTGCTACATTAGCAGGGATAATAAATGAGACTCCGGCATTACAAGCATAAACTTTTTATGACCCACCTAACCAGCCTTATCAAATGTGGATGTGATTACTTTGCCAGGTGACAGACAGAGAGATGAATGGACAGAAGTGATGGAATGCAAAGGGGGGGAGGGGGGGGGTGCAGATGCATTTCTAGTGGAAACAAATAATTATTTCATATTATGTACACGAAGGAATGATGAGAGTGGGAAAAATAGGAAGAGGAAGTGTTAAAATAAAGGATGAGAAATAACAAATGAGAGTAGAATGAGGAAGGTGAGGAGTGGGAGGATGGGAGTGTCTTGAGTGGTGCTCTGGGTAGCTGCTGTGAATGGGCTGGTAAGATGGAGTGGACAGGCTGTATGGGCCCAGTGAAAGGCGCCTTTCTCCTCTACATGATAACTTTGATCCCTCCTGTTTCCACACACCAGTCAGCAATATTGTTAAGCAGCAGTTGGTTAATACTTTAACCGAGTCCTGGTATGGAGACAAATAGAGGAGGGTGAGGAGACTCCCCCCACCCCCCTCTCTCTACTCAGACAGTAGTGTATCCTGATATTTATATTTACTGTATGCTATTAAAATGATTCAGGTTCAAGAGTTCAAGTTAGATGCATTGTCATTGTCTTTAAAGTTATTAAGAGATGATAAGAAAAAAATATACAAATATAAAAACATATACAGTGCCTTGCGAAAGTATTCGGCCCCCTTGAACTTTTCGACCTTTTGCCACATTTCAGGCTACAAACATAAAGATATAAAACTGTAATTTTTTGTGAAGAATCAACAACAAGTGGGACACAATCATGAAGTGGAACGAAATTTATTGGATATTTCAAACTGTTTTAACAGATAAAAAACTGAAAAATTGGGCGTGCAAAATTATTCAGCCCCCTTAAATTAATACTTTGTAGCGCCACCTTTTGCTGCGATTACAGCTGTAAGTCGCTTGGGGTATGTCTCTATCAGTTTTGCACATCGAGAGACTTTTTGCCCATTCCTCCTTGCAAAACAGCTGGAGCTCAGTGAGGTTGGATGGAGAGCGTTTGTGAACAGCAGTTTTCAGTTCTTTCCACATATTCTCGATTGGATTCAGGTCTGGACTTTGACTTGGCCATTCTAACACCTGGATATGTTTATTTGTGAACCATTCCATTGTAGATTTTGCTTCATGTTTTGGATCATTGTCTTGTTGGAAGACAAATCTCCGTCCCAGTCTCAGGTCTTTTGCAGACTCCATCAGGTTTTCTTCCAGAATGGTCCTGTATTTGGCTCCATCCATCTTCCCATCAATTTTAACAATCTTCCCTGTCCCTGCTGAAGAAAAGCAGGTCCAAACCATGATGCTGCCACCACCATGTTTGACAGTGGGGATGGTGTGTTCAGGGTGATGAGCTGTGTTGCTTTTACGCCAAACATAACGTTTTCCATTGTTGCCAAAAAGTTTGATTTTGGTTTCATCTGACCAGAGCACCTTCTTCTACATGTTTGGTGTGTCTCCCAGGTGGCTTGTGGCAAACTTTAAACAACACTTTTTATGGATATCTTTAAGAAATGGCTTTCTTCTTGCCACTCTTACATAAAGGCCAGATTTGTGCCGTATACGACTGATTGTTGTCCTATGGACAGAGTCTCCCACCTCAGCTGTAGATCTCTGCAGTTCATCCAGAGTGATCATGGGCCTCTTGGCTGCATCTCTGATCAGTCTTCTGCTTTTATGAGCTGAAAGTTTAGAGGGACGGCCGGGTCTTCGTAGATTTGCAGTGGTCTGATACTCCTTCCATTTCAATATTATCGCTTGCACAGTGCTCCTTGGGATGTTTAAAGCTTGGGGAATCTTTATGTATCCAAATCCGGCTTTAAACTTCTCCACAACAGTATCTCGGACCTGCCTGGTGTGTTCCTTGTTCTTCATGATGCTCTCTGCTCTTTAAACGGACCTCTGAGACTATCACAGAGCAGGTGCATTTATACGGAGACTTGATTACACACAGGAGGATTCTATTTTTCATCATTAGTCATTTAGGTCAACATTGGATCATTCAGAGATCCTCACTGAACTTCTGGAGAGAGTTTGCTGCACTGAAAGTAAAGGGGCTGAATAATTTTGCACGCCCATTTTTTCAGTTTTTTATCTGTTAAAAAAGTTTGAAATATCCAATAAATTTCGTTCCACTTCATGATTGTGTCCCACATGTTGTTGATTCTTCACAAAAAATTACAGTTTTATATCTTCATATTTGAAGCCTGAAATGTGGCAAAAGGTCGAAAAGTTCAA
>CM042318.1:26999386-27094386 GCA_023566125.1 Zingel zingel | reverse complement strand
AACAGACCAAATAATGATTCTTCTTCAATATATTGTATTTGATTTACTGTGACAAAGTACACATTATGCTTTTAGAGACAGGAGTAAAGATAAACTGTGTCATCCTTGCAGTTCTGCGTACCTCTGGCATAATTTTGGCATAGGGCACAAAAATAGATGCACACACACACGCACACACAAGATGTGCAAGTTTCACTTAGCTGATACAGGGCCAAGCTGGTTGCAGGCATTATTAAATCAAAGTCTTGTTGCTCTCAGGCTAGCAACCAAGAAGTGTGTGTGTGTGTGTGTGTGTGTGTGTGTGTGTGTGTGTGTGTGTGTGTGTGTGTGTGTGTGTGTGTGTGTGTGTGTGTGTGTGTGTGTGTGTGTGTGTGTGTGTGTGTCTGGCTGGGGTAGGGGGTTGGTTGTTAAGAGTTTAAAAGCGGAAGAGGAGTTGGTGTAGAAGCAGTATTGATGTCGGGGAAGCCCGCTGGCACTTTCTGTTCAAACATTTGAGAGGACCGACCTGCCCGTGCTGCAGCACCCGGGTGGCAGGATTCCCGCTCTTCCTGTTTCTCCTGACTTTGAGGAATTTTACGGTGAACAAACTCCCAGTGCTCCTCTCACACGCCCCACACCTCATCACAGATACTTGCCTCAGCATATCTAGAGAGAGATAGACCAAGAGAGAGAACTTTCCAGGCATTTCAGGAGTTCCCATCTCTTGTCACCCTGTCTATCATACTCATTTTAATAGCACAGATACATTTGTACTCTTTTTACATTATTCTTCCACTAAAAGCACCGGATAATGGAGTCCATCCTCCTGATTTCTACCTGACTCACTTTAATATACACTTCTTTTCTCTCTGACCAAACATTTAGGCAGAATGCAATGTGTGATGATGGGTGTGAAAGAGCCTAAACCAGGAAGAAGACCATCTTTTTGAACCAGGTCCAAAACAAAATCTTTTCAGACCGCTGCCAAAAATCAAGCAGACGGACAGAGAGGAGTCTTCTTTCTATTCTGACTCAAAAGTACTCAATTTCAACAAAAATTGTAAAACATTGACTGAACTTGTAGTGCGTTCACCTGGGACTGTTCAAATGTCTCTGCGATAAACAGTTTAGACAGCTAGTTCAGGGATGCTGGATTTGAAGGGACTTACAAGGTTTACAATTCATTGAAAGAAAACAAAAGGTTGCTAAAAGGGTGTCTAGGGTAGAGTGATGGTACGACACACTTCTAAAACAAGTCACTGTCCCCACGCCTCTCACATTGTGCCTGTGGGCACATGTAGCATTAATTGCCGCCTCCACTGAGCCTGCAGACTGCACACACTATCTATTGCTCGCATCAAAGAAACCACATGCTGAACTTTATGAAATTTTTATTCAATGTGTTCACTTCTCTTCCCTTTTTCCTCTCTTTCTTCCTTTTCCAATTCCCCACCTTGGCCCCCCTCTTCCTTTTTTGCTCCGCCACCAAACATACAAGAAAGACTTCTCTCTACCATGTTATTCAGCTCGACTTCCTTCCTGCCCAGAAGCACTCAAGTATCTCGTTAGTTCTCTCACAGCTAACATCTCTCCTCTATCTGCCAGGAGCAAAAAAACTGATCGGGGAGGGGGGGGGGGAGTTTGGAGATTCTCCGTAGAGCTAGGTGAAAAACTGTAATATCATTTAGCTACAGTAATTACACTTACAAGAAGCACACAAAGGAAAGAAAAGATATGAGAGGATTCTCTCTCCCTGGGGCAATGTACACCAAAGGGCCTAAGTTTCATCATAAACTTAGCATAGATACAAGTACATGGAAAAGCACATTGCAATATCATTGTTGGTGTGGTATAGCACTGCCCTGATATCGAATCAAAGGTTTGCAGAAAGGCAAATGGCTTTTTTCTTGTAGTCCACGACTACTTTGTTTCAGCAACAAACACCTTTTGCCCCGTGCCTGGTTATTACAACTGAGCAAATCCAGAGTTTCAATTGATGCACCCTGCATATTACCTCCCTTTGAACTGCTTTCTTTCTCTTTCTTTCTCTCTCTCACACACACACACACACACACACACACACACACACACACACACACACACACACACACACACACACACACACACACACACACACACACACACACACACACACACACACACACACCATCAAAGCAGCGAGTGTTGTTTCTTCCCCCACACGTCTCATACACAGGTATAAATCACTGCGCCTGATTTCTGGGGCCAGGGTTTAAATAATTAAAGAGCTTTAATTTATCAGGATTTAGCACCCCCGAACAGTAGGGCTGACAAGAGAATGAGAGATATATTGAGAGAGAAAAAAAAGGTAATTATACATGAGAAACACATCAAGTTATTACACATTTTACTGGAGAGAAAAACGAATATCAAGGGCTAAGTGGCATCAAAGACAACGTGAAAAGGCATTAAGGTTCTGCTCTAGAGCTACTTGATCTGGGTGTATTCAGTTTTATTTACCTGTTGGTAGAAGACAATGCAATGCAACCGTGTGTGAAGATTTGCACCACTGTATATGGTTGATTTGTGAGAATTACAAGTCATTGGAAAACAACACTGATATAAGAGACACAGTCCACATTTTAAGAAATAAAATGAAAAACATCCAAACTTGAATTTTCCTTTTACTTCACCTGCTATCAATTTTAGAGGCATACACATTGATTGATTTTCTTTTCTTTTTTTCCAAGAACTGTTGCCAGTGATTTTTAGAACTATGAAATCCAGTGAAACAAACTGGAGTTTTTTGTGATGGAGCATCCCAGACTCTGGGCATGGAAAAACCCACTACAGTAAGTTACATGTCACATCATTAACTGTCTAAAAGCAAAGTTATGGTTAGTTAAAACTTTAACAAATAACCACTAAATCCTCTAAGGATCAGTGCATCAAAAAAGAACATTGAGAAAAGCACAGTTATAGAATTAAATCTGTGTTGGAATTATTTTCTTGCAACAGAACCAAGAGGCTGGTGAGGGCCAGTGGCTGTCATGGATGGCCAGAGAACAGTAGAACTCTACTGCCCCCCTATGGCTATAAACATGCAAATCAATTCTCACCCAAATGAAAAATCACAGAACTAAACAATTATTACACACTGAAGGTCTCCTACTTGCATCTTTTGGTTCACTGGATGAACTATTAGCTCTATGAGTTTTGGAAGTCAGAAACAAGATCTACCAGCAGGCACAAAGACATAAGGGAGAAACATTACAATAAAGCAAACAGCCAACCTCTGGCTTTGTTTGACCCTCGTATTATTTATTCTTTCCAGTAGATCTCTGAACACAGGATGAACATACACTCTCTCGCACAAACACACACTTCAGCCAGAAACGGCATAAAAAAGACAGAGCTTTCATCTGCTAATGAACTCAAAAATAAAAACACCCCCACCCCCCTCCACTTTTAAGAGTAAACATGCAGTGTCACTCGAGTAGATTATTATATATTATTAACGTTACTCGACCACCTCACTGAGTGAAATCTATCATTTGCTGGCAATAGTTAGCCACCTAGTGGTCAAACCCTCTTATAACATCAAGTATTGACGACAGGGACATTTCTATTACAACTTTGGAAGTTTTTGGCTATATGACACCTTGTCATCAATGAACAAACAGCTTGAACAAACATAGTTTAGTAGATATTCATCAAACTATTAAGTCTACAGACTCAACTGGGGGGTAAGATAAGAGTTTATCACACCAGAAACAGATTATCACTCCTAAATCAGACAGTACAATATGCTTTTTTAACCATATTGCATGATTTATTTTCTGAATAATAAACCTAAAAGATCCATAATAACAATACCAATTTCCCTGTGAAACTGATTACCCATAGTAATACAGTACCACCATCATCGTGATAGATGAATGATGTTACAGTGTGTTGTTATGTCTTCTAAAGACTTCACGTCACCATCTTCATTTCACTGGATTCCTCCTCTGGTGCATTGTTCTTCACACATCAATTGTCCATAAGGGAGCGCTGTAGAGCCTCCTGGATCATTGTGTGCTCATCTGTGGAGTAATCCTGCAACGACATGGATGTAAGGAGAGAAGGAAACAGAAAGTTAACTGAACATTCGTCTATATCCTCGACCTTCCACTTCTGGGACTGCCCCGTTAGCACTTGAAAATCCGCTGCATGTCCTCATTTTTGGCCGGTACCTAACGCTTCCTTTATGTTGGAAATCTAAACTGTGGTGGATTTATGAGGACTATGGTTAACTGCTCCTCAGACCTCTGCAGGGTAGATCCAGACAGCTAGCTAGACTATCTGTCCAATCTGAGTTTTCTGTTGCGCGACTTAAAAAAGAAGTTCCTTCCCGAGGCTATTTTGCAGCCGTACCGGGGCTCCGTGCAGCGATTGTGATTGTTTTAAAGAATAAATGAACCCAATCCCAATAAATCGGAGCACGTTTTTCTCCCATGCCGGAATGCTGTGTGGACTAGCCAGACCCTCCTCCTCCACAGCGCTGTAGAGGAAGGTCTGGCAAAGCGAGACTAACTAAACATTAACATCACAAAAAAGAAACTGAAGATAATGTTAAAGGCCTCAACTTACAACAAAAGTATCATAGGAGAATGTGTGTCTGATCTTCAGGTGCTGGAAAAAGTCAGCACTCCTGTAGTTAGGGTCCCCCCAGGGCATTGAGGCACAGATGGGACACACCTGGACAGACACAAAGTGAAAGTAATGCATCTATGACCAAATTAACCCTAGCTAAATCCAAACAATGGGTGGAACCTTATTTTTGAAAGAGCGACTCTTGGAGTCACTGTGTAGTGTAGATTTCCTACCACTTGTCTAGTATCACGAGCATGCTGGGAAGTGCAATGTTCGACCAGGCCATCCTGATCGAGGTTCTGGCAGTTGCAGTATGGGCAGGTGAATGTGAAGCGATTTGGTACTGGACTGTGGAAAAGAAACAAACAATAAAATGTGTTACACTACTAATTCTGTATTTAAAACATAGATAAGAGATTTGTTTCTTTTTTTTTTAATATTATTTTAAGGGTCCCCACAATTTCTTAAACATCAAATCCAATGACTTTTTAAGGACTTTACAGGCCCAATTTCCCCTCAAATTCTAGGACCCAACACGGCATAGTCTGAGGACTGGATTACTGTTACAACACTGAGAATTTTATTATGAGCTACTAGCAGGCTGGCTCGTGACACAACTGCCGGAGACGCACATGCCAACCGCAGAACGTAGGCAATTGTTTTTACTATTTACCAACGTACTAAAGTAGTCTGGCTTACTGGATGTACAGTGCGGGTATGAACCTGACAGACAGCATGTGTTGTTGTTGGTAGTTCTCCTCCCCTTCCGCTATCTATTTTGCAAGAGCACCGTAGCTGTACCCGAAACTTAGCGCTGCCAAATTGTGATTGGTTTAAAGAACTAAAACAACCCAGAGCGTTTTTCCCCTACACCAGAATGTTAACTCATGCAGCCAGACTATACTTCAGCACTGACACACACACTGTGGAGATAGGTCTGGCAAAACAAGACTAAACATTAAGTAAAGAAAACATCAAAAATAACTTCAATTTCTATTCTTGCACACAATATATAAATTCAAGCACTTTTAATGACCCATATCTATTTATGTCTATTTTCCAAAATGTCCAAGGTCTTGGTTTTTACTCAACTTTTCAAGGATAGCAATATAATATTGATATCATGATATGAGAGAAGACATCATCTGAAAATGTAGCTTAAACGCCACTGATTAGTCATCATATCCACATTACAAATGACTGTTTCTCAAATTTTTATTGTTTATAATTATCTCACAGTCATTACAAAAAGTTTACATTATTGTAACAATATTAAAAGCAATTCCACGTCTTACAACCTGGGTCTTGCTGTAGTTTTAGCCAATTTCACTTCAGATAATTCTAACAGTCAAGGAATTAATCCCCCATCACCGTACATGCAAGTGTATGCACTCCAATGGATTCTTTCATCGATGAAGTGAAAACAAAATGGCAAAGGTTCAGTCTGATTAACAGGCTAAGGAAATACAAGCACTTGACAGAACATAGGCCAATCTTCTGACAAATCCAAAAGGTTATAATGGCCTGGTGGTTATAATGGACTGTCTTTTGCATGGCAAAGCTACTTTCCAATGTGTTCACCCTGCAGGTTGATTGTTCGGTTTACAAAAAGGGTTGTGGGATATGCTAAGACGACTGGCAAGTCAAACCTAATCACAAGTCATGCAGATGGCTTAAATGATACAAAGAACCAGTTTTGTAAAGTTTCCTCAATCTCTACAGTGATGGCAGTGTGAACAACTTCCAGCTGTCCTATACATATTCTGGATAAAGATGGAATAAGAAGTAGAATTTTGCGACACTACATATATCAGTGATGGCACAAAGTCTCTCTTTACTTTACACTATAGTTTAAACTATTGAGTGTTTATTATGTAGGAAACTTGTATGTACTGTAGGTTTGTATGTACTGTAGGTAATAGTGAATGAGAATGCGACTTCAGTCCTTGTTTTTCTTATTGCTCTGTATTTCACCTGATGATGGCAGCCTGACTCTGGGCAGTGGTCCTCACTCCCTCCTCAATGTATTCCTGGTATTTTGAGCAGGCAGCTGTGTGGCTTCTCATCTGAGAAAGGCCAACCTGAATAGTGAGAGAACACACATCAGTAACTGCTAGTGCATAACCAAAATTAGATAATTTGTTTCAAATATTTGCAATTTCAACTCTGCTACTGTCTCAATATAAAGACTAAGTTTAAGTTCAGAATCAGATTAGGTTTGTGCATATGTGTAGTTATGATTTGATTAATCGGGCCAATATTAACCATTTTGAGATAATTAGCATCAGATGATGTCTGCACTTACAAAACATGTCAGCAGACACATCTGCAGGAAGCCTTGTCAGTGTAGCTGCTGTGAAACCAAGCAGCAACTTCAGTTTGTATAGAAGTATATGACAAAATTGCCCTACTTCTCAATTGATTTATTACCTCAGTAAACATTTTCCTAACGAGATTATGGACTCAACCGTTAGTTTCAAGTCTTCTTCAATACAGCATGATGTTTATTTTGTTGATTATGGTTCCATTTACTATAAAATAGATGATAAAGTAGGGCATGCTTTAAGGCGAGGCTACACGATGACCTGTCAATCATGATAGAGCCTAGCAATGCTATCCATGGCCCTGTGTACATTAGAATAGCCGTGAACTTGTTTTTGGGATGTTGTCCATGTTTTCATCTTAAACTTTGACCCTCTCACTGTGCGTTTTCACTTCATCAAAGTTGTTTGTAACATTTTGGTCACCTAAAATGTCTTGCTTAGCATTCGGTAGCATTAGCTGGTAACTTAAGAGAAAGTCTGCCAATTTTCTGTACTGCCGTACATGCATATAAACAGTGCCAGTATCCGGAGGTCGGCGTTTGACGGCCGGCAAAACTCTGCTGGATGACTCGCGTCAGAAGGGTTGAAAATTAGCGACTTTCCCTCTTTAGTGCTTAGCTTAGCGCCATTGAAACGATAGAGACCCTGGCTTAGCTGCATCATCCTCCTCAGCTCCACCCTTTTTTCCAAATATGGTCACTTCTGGCTCCAGAATACAAAGACGGCGACAGCCAAAATGCTAACTCAAAAATGGCAGTTCACAAACCAATGGTGATGTCACTGATGTTAAGTCCATTCATTTTACAGTCTATGTGTGAAACAAAGTTAGCGCTCCCCCTTTACGCCATTCTACGGGCAGACGTCAGGGGCTGTGAAAACAGTTGGAAAGGTGCCAATTATGTATGTAACATTACCAGAGAGAAAATGGTAAGACTTATATTCCTAGCTTTTAAAGCTCAATATATTTAATTGGTCACTCTAACATAATGTTTACTGTCTGTATAGTTTGATTTTGGTCTTGGCAATGACAATAATGGTAGGTGCGAATAACCTTAGTTGGGAATTGTAATATTAGCAAGCCTTCAACTAGCTAAACTAGCTTACAGGGCTAGAAAAACTAATGCATGGGCGTCCCCAGCCCCCGCTCCTACTCCTGTCAACTAAAAAATTGATCAGATTTGTCATTTGAGATGGTTGTAGGCCGGTAAGCAAGTGTAACTGTAAAGCCTTTGGATTAATCAGCGAAACACACATATGCAGTGACAGGATGAAGACCTGCATTCGCACAAAATCTGTCATTGTGGTACCTTCCCACAGGGTTGTGGGGGAAGGTGTGTTTATTTGTACTTAAAACGTAACTGATGCGAAACCATCAGAAAATAGTTTTATTTCTCCGATTCATGGCTTTGCTCCTGCCAGCTCCTTCTCTTCGTTTACTCTCTAGTTGCTCAACTACCGCTGCTTCCAGTCAACCTTGAACGCTGTGTTTCCAAACACCAACCGACAATTGCTGCTTAGTGTATCTTTAAGCAGACAATAACAGTGTTAAATAAATGTTCAGCAATTTTGTGTCTCATACTTTATTGTTGTATTTTATCGGCTGTAAAAAAAACAAAACAAAATGATATCGGTATTATATAATGGCCAGCCACTAGTCGCCCTGGTTTCTAAATATCGTCATTGGCCATTGAAGTCATCGGTCGTCCACTAGATATGATACCGTAGTAATCTGTTCTGTTTAAACCCTTGCATGTTCCCAAATCCAATAAACAACAAACTAGCAAAGGCCATATATGCATTATGTTATTATTCTTTTCACAATGTCATAAAACATACCTGTGCTCCACATCCCTTGCAAGCAGCCACAGATGTTTGGATAATGGCCTCAAGCTCATCAGCTTTAGTCCAGTGGCCCAGCCCTGCCCGGCATACAGCACAAACTGGTTTCTGTGGACGCAAGCACTCCTGCAAACAAATCTGGCAGAACCTGACAAGAGATGGATGAAGAAATGTATTGATGAACAAGATAAGGGAAACAGCATACTGAAACTGTGATCAATTTTAATTTGGCCTCTGGTGACCAGGAGGAAAAAGCTGTTTACAAGTATTCCTGCTATTTATAAGCTGCCATTAAAGTAAACTATAAAAACAGATGCTGTCATTTGCTGGAAGATCCATGTAAAGCTCCTAACTAGAGATTCCTGTAAATCCTACGGAAAGTCCCCACCTCAAGAGGGCGCGGGGACTTGTAGTCCTTTAAAGTGGTGCGTTGAGTCCAAGCAATAGCTATCTAAACTACAACTCCCAGGTGATGCCGACTCTTTGATGTAAACAAAACTGAAACTGATTTAGCAAGGTGGAATTATTTTTTACCAAATATGCAAGTTAGCTAAATAGAATAACAGGGTCACAACAAACACACACACATGCATCGTCGATTTTTTGCGACTCTGGTGGGACGACATGTTTTAAAACAAGCCTTTCCCCCTATGTTTGCCTCTAAACATTGCATCGCTGGTGGTAGAGGTGGGTTGAGGGGAGAGCGAAAACAAAGGCAAAATACTCACGTATGGCCGCATTGTGTTGTTACTGGACTGTCGAAAATTTCGAGACAAACTGGACAGACGAATTCTGACACGTCGTTACTCCCTTCAGAGACGTTTTTCTTGTGCTGTGCTGCACTAAACCCTCCGAGCATCGCCATTTCTTTTCTTCACTGAGTCAGCCCCCCCCCCACCTCTTGTTCCTGTTCGACGTCATCAGGTTCTGGTTCTTTTTTTA
The DNA here is from genome assembly GCA_023566125.1 of Zingel zingel. Taxonomy (NCBI): domain Eukaryota; kingdom Metazoa; phylum Chordata; class Actinopteri; order Perciformes; family Percidae; genus Zingel; species Zingel zingel. The sequence goes on along the minus strand of CM042318.1, from coordinate 27,084,688 downwards.
AACGCGAGGGCGGAGTTACAGCTGCAAGTACAACACATGATATCATTTTCAAGTTATTGTATGTTATTATAAAATGTAAAAAGTGAAAATTCCCAGTATAATTTCCCTGAGCCCAAGGTGATGTCTTAATATATGTTTTTTATCTATTTAGTGTGACAGTCCAAAACCCCCCCAAAAATATGAACAATATAACGTTACACCCTGTTTTATACAGTCTATGGTTACACCGTAGAAAGGCGGCAATCCTCACATTGGAAAAATCTGGAACCAGAGAAATAAAAAACATCCATCCATCCATATTTGGAACCATAGGTTGGAACTGCAATGACATTGCGACCTACTTCATCTTCTCAGATCAGTACAATTTATTATAAACGTCTGTTTGTTGAAAGTATCATACGGACTTGGGACATATTAAAAGGGAAGGTTAACATAAATTCAAAAGAAATGTGGTTAAAGTAAGTCTGGAAGTTATTTGTAAATTGTAGCTGAAGACAAATAGTTTCTGTGTGAACACACGTACCGCTGAATGAATTACAACTGCACACATGAGCTCATATTTTTTTTCCGAAAAATATTGTACACACTGAATAATGGTGGTGATGAAGTCCGGCGGCCTTCGCTGCCTTCGCATCTTCCTCCTCCTCAGCTCCTCCTACGGATCCTTCTCTCAAACAGCACGTGGGCACCCGCTGACGAACTGTCAGAACTGTGCGCATGCGCGTTGTGATGATGGGAATTTCCAACAGCTGAGTCTGTTGAGGAGGCGTAGCTAGCCACGGCTAGCACTTGTTAAAGGTAAGATGTGCTGCTGGTGGTGTTGGGAAAACGGTGTGGTCTTTAATCTGAATCAGAATTAGACTTGGTCGTACAAAAGTCATGTCACAATGACGGTATAACGTTATGTTTAGAAAATTGTCAAAGATGTCTATCTAGTGATGGACCGCCCTGCTAGCTAAAGCAATTGTTAGCTAGCCAGCTGCGCTGAAATGGGCGTTCACAGCTTAGCCGATTCTCAGGTGGGGGCCCGTGTCAGGGTCGGATTTTGTGGGTTTGAGATTAATAAAGACTTAATGTATACGCTGTCCTCCGGGCGTCTATCACATTATTAACATCGGTCATGACGGAGCAATTCTGTTGCAGTTAATGCGCAATATTAATGCATGGTGATGTTGTTAGCTAACGTTAAGGCATGTTGCTTGCTAGCTCGCTAAACGGATGCTCACTCGGTTGGTGTGTGAGGTACCTGGAATAGCCGGTCAGCTTGCCTGGGAACGAGCACCAGAAACACTCAGCTGATGTGGTTCAAGCTTACAACCATCCATATTCTCACATCCGTATAAATATTGCGTTCTTAATTTGAGCTAACTAAAGCTACGTGCATGCTACCATGGTTTACACGCATGTTGTACCCATAGGTTTTACTGCTGGCTCACATATTCACTGGCGCAAACAGTCGCGCAAGAATAAGGGATATGTCTGTCAACAGTGAGTCCCGATCCTGGTTATGTACACTGTAATTCCTCTAGTGTTTTTCTTGGTGGCGTATATCGTGATAATCAGTCAAACCTATTAGCTGTGCGAGCGACATTAAAATAGCCCACACGATGAGAGAACATCAAAATAGTGATGTATACACACCCTCTTTCTTGTTTGAACCATTGCAGAGTTAAAGAATACTCTTGTTAATGATCGTTACAATGCATTTTCTTTTGGACTGAATTAACACTGAGTAAGTAGAATATATGTTGCCCAAGTTTCCTTCTACTGTATAGGTGTGTGTGTCAGAATGAGAGATTTCCATTTTCACAAAGCTCTCCAATGTCATTACAGCTTGGAGACTGCTCAGAAGAATCACATGATCATGAATGTGTCTTCATGATGAGTGACCTTGAACTCTGCACATGCTGAAACTAAGGAATGGGATAGATACAACTCTGCATTAACAGAGCATGAAGCCAAAGCTCCTCCTGACCTCATCTTGAACGACATAGGCCTGTTCGTCTGGAAACAAGTCAGGCTTTGAGCCAGTACCAAAGATGCCCATAAGAAGGCATCCCTAAAGGCTGCAGCCTAGCTACGCCAACTGAAAGCACCAGGCAACTGCATCTAATGTTTAAAGGATGTACTGCTGATTGGATGCAAAATCTCATTCCTCTTCCACCTCTCCAAAACGTTAACGTTGAGTCTGTGCCAGCGTTTACAGTGAATTATGGTGACCAAAAATGGTGCTTGAATGTGGCATCCTGGTGCAGAGTATGCTAAAAAGGGTGAGGCTCTCTCAGAAAAGTATAACAGCCGACTGATAGTCTGCTGCCGATAATGGATGCCAAGTTAAAAGAGGATCTGTTTCGAAGGTATGTGACGGCACTGGAGAGGCGTCTGGAGGATGGCGGGGAATACACAGGGACAGGAATAACACCAGAGGAGGACAGAGGGAGACACAAGGACAGTGAGGCACTACTCTCCACAGCTACAGCTCTGCTAGGGGCCTATCAGCCTGATCCAGCACAGCGTTTCCGGATGGTGCGTTTTTACGAAGTGGTGGAGAATGCTCTCCGCTGCCAGAGAGGGGGCAACATCAAGAGCCTGGAGAGAGCCTTCCACACATTGGAAACCATCTGCACCAACCTCTTGCTCTATCCCTGGAAGAAGGAGTTCAGATGTATAAAGGTGAGTTGAGTTTATTGTTAAGGTTGTCACTTACTTGAAGCTGTGTTTAAAGCTGAAAACAAATACTTAGTTATTAAAATGTTGGTTACAACAGCATTATCCATCAGCTTTGAATATCAAGTGATCTTTGAGCAACGGTATACAGAGGCTTTTCTTTTAAATATGTCATCTCTTTGTCTCCATAATTGATCTGATACCTAATAACTGCTAGAAAGAATACAGTGACATAAGGCTACCCAACATTAGCAACTGACTTACTAACAACAACATACATCCTAAAGTATAATATAGTACATAATATAGTTAACATACAAGTACTCCTTATAATTGTTGTCTAATTTAGTTTTCTAGAGTATTGCCTAATCATAACACCATACTGTGTTTATATGTAAACCAAAATTTGAAACACCGGATTGGAATCCGCTAACAGTCCTGTTTTTTAACACTTTATTTCTGTACAACATCTGTGAGTGAGGTAATGTTTTCTAATGCTGTTGTAAACACAGTAGCCAAACCAACCTACACTTTGAATTATATGATATCAGAGGAATAGCATGTAGATTTGAGCATTTAACTTGTCAAGCAATTTTAATTGACAGCACTGCTAATTAACCCATTTCTCTTTTTAGACCTTCACTGGCCCATATGTGTACCATCTGCAGTCTGCCATTTGTGAAGCTGAACTCCGAACTCTTATGCGCACCATTGGCTATGCCTGTGACCATGATTCACAGTTCCATTTGCAGGAGCACCCAGGAGGCACAAATCATCTCCGGCAGTTGGCGTTTGAGCTCTTCCTGGCCCAGGCAGAGTGTCGTCTTCTGAGAGAAGTAGTGGCTCTGGCCCGTGGTTCGGCCTCAGAGCTGGAGGCCCTGGAACTCCGCAGAGGTTGCAGAGATGATGCAGCTGGCTGTGCTGAGGCGCTCCGCAGACGCGACAGCCTTGGGGCAGATATGGCTCGACTGTCTGTGCGGCCGTTAGATATAGAGAGGCCTCATGCCCACCACCTGAGGCGAGGTAGCCGACCGTCTAAGTCTGTGGATGTTACAGATGGGGCTGGTCACTGGCACGCAGCAGTTAGCAAGCCTGTCTTGAAGGCCTCATTGAGTCTGAGGAAGGAGCCTCTGTTTGTGGATGCGGAGGAGGATATGAAGGATGAGATCATCAGGCCCAGTACCTCAGCGTCTCTGTTCTCTGTGGCAGCTCCGCCTTCCTATAGCCCTATTGCGGATTTCTTTCCAATTCAGTCACCTCCCCCGGCCGATGCTTACACATCCTACCACCTGTCCTCTTTGGATGAGATTGACTTGTATACAGAGAGGGGTGTTGGGACAGGAGGAAGGCAGACCCCCTCTCGACCTCCATCCAGAGAGCCTCGGGATGTAAGGGATGGGTGGATGCTCAAAGCTCATGGTAGTGTGAAGTGTCAGAGCTGTGGGCTTGGCTGCTCCTCTATGACCTCCTGCCAGAGATGTGACATGATCCTCTGTTCTGCCTGTCATGATGTGGACCCCTCCCCTTGCTGCGGCCTCCAGGACTACCACCCGAAATCCCCACGACCCCTCGATGGATACATTCCTGTCAAGGAAAAGCTCTCCGTCTACTCTAACACTCACTCCCACTCCCATCTCCATCCGCACCCCCTCACACTGACCCATTCACACTCTCACCCCCACCCTCACCCCCAGATGGTGGAGAAACCCCTCATGTCCACAAAGCTGTTTGCAAGCAAGTCTATTGCCTTGACCACACCAAAGGGAGGCAGCAGTGAGCGAATAAGCATGGGGGGATCGCGATGCGGGTTTTGCAACAAGCCAGGGGCATCCCACACTTGTGTGAACTGCTCTAAGGTGTCGTGTGACTCATGCATGGGCTTGTATGCAAAAGATATTTGCACGCGAAAAAATCCCCAACACAGCTTTGTGCCCAACCATCAGCTCAACTTCAAATCTGGCACCATATCTCACCTGGTGTACCGATGAATCGGGCATGGATCAGAATATGCGTTTCTCCCTTTTAGTCCCCTCACTTAACCTGCTGCATAGTCTTGCACTATTGCTTTAGCTCTCTTCCGGTTCAAACAACTCATTCACTATCTTCCCCTTATCTGATGGTCTTTTGGCCCTATCGAACCCTCTCTTGAACTTTGTACATTTTCTCTTACAGTCAGTAGGGCCCTGGAATGCACTTGCCACAGAGAGCAATATTGTCTGCCCATCTCTCTGCCTTGTACAAGTGCAGGCCTTTTATCTATTCCTTATTTTTACCTTGCTACCTGCTCTTGAGTAGTCATGTGATGTTGTAGCGCTTCCCCAATTCCTTAAATTTTGTCCTCCTCAATAAGGGAAACTGAAGAAAATTGTTTAATTCCTTCTCATTTTGAATGAATTCTGTCCAAATGAACATATATACTTTGCCTAACTTCTCAGCTAAAAATTCCTCTAATATATAAATATATATATACAGTATATATATGTGTGTGTGTGTGTGAGAGAGAGAGAGTGTGAGTGTGTATGTATGTAGAAAAGACCTCTGAGCTTGCATACTGACACAGGAGATCTTTTTAAACTTGAAAAATCATAGGAGAAAACATAACACTGGAAGTCAATTAGTCAATAGTATATATTTTTAATCTCTATTCTCTAGAACAATGTGAGACTGTTAAATGGGCATAAGGTCTGGCATTGGGAGTTTTGGGGTATAAACTTATGTCCGCGTGCTCAGGTGGACGATATCTCAAAGGGACATATTGAGACAATGGTTAGATGCCATATATTCTATTAAAAAAATTATGCCTTGTAAATTAACCCTCAATTGTTTCTGGTGATATGACTGAGGTTTAAATGCTGCTGTTGACTTGAAGATGTGTGGCGTTGACTTCTTTCTGGTAAATAGCCTGTTGAGTTGTGTCAGTTCCAAGCGCCCCATTCCCTTTCATTACACTCCTTAAGCCCCCATGGTCCATGATGTTGAAGTGCACCCTTACAAGATTAGTCATTCCCTGTCAGTCACAGAAAGTGTCACGCTGGGCCACAAATCAAGTGATTACGGTTTTTGACAGTGTGTGATCCTATTGATTGGTTTTAGACAGTATGAAAGTGTATACTCTGACTCGGTTTCTGTCTACCTCAAATGGCTTCAGCTTATACACCCAGTTTGACTTTGTGGTTTCAAACTAGCCCAACTGGTGTTTTAGCTGAATAGGAAACATATTTTACTATCAGCTGATTTAGTCACTTTTAAAGGTTAGCAGAGGTTATTTATCTTGTGAGATAATCCTTGGCTTTTTCATCTGAATGACATAGCACAAGGTTTTCTGTCCTGCAGCCTTTTACAGTTTCTGAATGGAGTGGACATACAAAATGAACATTTGTTAATCATAATGCAATTCAATACAATAGCCCTGCAACTTGTGAAGCTCAAACTGCTAAGGTTGCTTGAAACGGTCAGAAAGGTGCTATTTAGTTTAATAGTCACTTTTGAGCCTGTATTTTGTGAAAGTGCATTGAATTGCATTGCACTGTAAGTTATCTCTCTTTTTTTCTTTTCTTCCCATTGACAAAAGACAGAAACCACTTATAATATGTTGCAGTTCAAGACAACACCACAACAGACTAAGGGCTAAAAAATGACTTTAGAGTTGAATCGACGCCTCTCTGACACAAGTTATTACCATTTAACATTTTAGCTTTGCAAATGTAGTATTTATCACATGACTATTTCACTAAATTATAACAGGGATTCATGTTGCTGTGTGTACCTTCTTGTACAGCACAGCGATTGCCAATGTGTAGTTATTTTTCATATTTTAAGACCCTGAAAGCCCTCTCTAAGCCCCTTGTTTTAGGTAAATTTGGTGCATGAGGTTAGCAGGACTTTCCTCAAGCAAGCCACTGCCGTTTGCTGTGGACATTTCATTAAACTCATTTATTAATATACTTCAAAGGGCTGGGGTAATCACGGGTGAATAAACTCTGCTAACATGTTAACTGAGTGTCTTAAATTTGGAAGGTATCTTTAGTGATTGGGCTTTGGTTCTCTATTAGGGGATAATTAATGCTGTATATTGAAGTTGATGGTCACCAAGGGCTAATTTTAAATCACATTTCATTCAAAAAAAAGTCTGAGTCTGGGTTATTTTGACAGACCATTTAGGCAACCGTAGCCTTAATGTTCTGTCAGGAATAACCTCTAAATGCCTTAAGCTCATTCAGCTGTCTTATTGAGTATTTTAAGTTTCCACTGTTGTCATTGACGTTGTTTTGTGTTTTACCAGCCTACATGAACTAAATGCACAGCTAGATCTATGACCGCTAAGGAAGGAAATCGGAGTAATTCAGAAACACACAAGTATGGATTACTTAAACACAGTGTCTAAGACGAAGCATATTGAACCATGCATTTTTTATATATATACACACACACACACACACACACACACACACACACACACACACACACACACACACACACACACACACACACACACACACACACACACACACACACACACACACACACACAAAAAAAAATGTGCTTGCTAGGGTTAATGTCTGTTTTGCTCACAGATATTACCTGAACACATGGTTGGCTCCAGGGAGTGATGTTATACTTATGTTCATTTCTTTCCTTTTACAATGGAGTTCTGTGTCTTTGTCATGTTAACAACATAAAAAGGGATCTTTTGATACGTTTTGGATCTACCTTAAGGGTTCTTTGAGAGATGTTCTTGGGTCAAGGTTAGCTGACTTGGTTATCACACAAATCTTGAGTGACCTTAGGGGAGGTGTGCAATTGCTTTCTTTTCATCTTATGAAGCCTTTCTAAATAGTTTGAATATTTATCATAGATATATTTCAATTGCACATCTGTTTATCGCAAATCATACCAGCAACAAAGATGAGTTTTAGAAGTATCGAGCCAGGTTGCGAGAGTGATCATATTGCCAAATGAAGAACAAATATCTTATTGGAGTCGAAAACGAAATCCTGTTGCGTGTCCAGATGTACAGTTCATGTAAGATAAATCTGTGGTTTTGCTAAAGTTTAGCCTTGTGTCCGTAGATGTGGGCCTTTTTAAGAAGCCTAGAAAGAGAATCATCAACATAGATACCTACTCGCACACCATGGGATGTGGATTTTCACTCGGATCAGTGGACTGATAATTTGTGTAGGTCACTACAAAGGGCTAAACAGTCTTCAGGGCTGCTGCTAAGTTTGTGGGCACTGTTTTAATCTTTTGGTGAACAACCGCCTTGTCATACAGTAGGTGAATATCTAATGTGGAGCTGACTTTACATTCATCAGTGGATGTGAATTACAGATGTTGGAAAAAACAAAGAGCTATCATTTTTTTTTTTTTTTTTTTTTTTTTTGTGTGTGTGTCATGGAATACATTGAGCCATTTGAACATGATTGGTTTAACCCACACCAGACACACTCAAGTCATTGTGGAAGTCAATACTCCCTTTACCTCTTTGTGTGGTTATCTTACTGATGTTAACAGTGGTGGTGTAGTTAGGCAGCCCCTTTACCATTCCCTATTTCCCCCAACCCTTTCTTGGCATGCTCTGTACAAGGCCCAAACCCATACTTCTTCTCCCTTGACCCTCACCCACTGTTCCCCTTCCACCTTGGCAATGAGGATCACTGCACAATGTCTATATGAAGGGGTATGGACCTTACGATCAAGATGTGGGCATACATTGGGGTGGAAAGGGAAAATAGCCAAAATTGTTAATCAGTGGAAAAAAAAAGAAAAAAAAGAATAATTATATATATATATATATATATATATATATATATATATATATATATATATATATATATATATATATATATATATATATATATATATATATATATATATATATATATATATAGAAACGTAAATGAGATTTTATAAAATAATTTAAAGAATAAAATTCTGGAGAAAAACAAATTGCCTCGAGTTTTTCGGTGATTGAAACTTGGCATGTAGCATTATTTAACTGTTGAATGCAATGTGTGCACAGTCAGTGTTTTTGAACCACTATGGGTATGTTTTTATTTTTTTTTTATTTCTTTACTTTCTACAGGTTTGCACATTCATGTTTCCCCACAATATGATCATTTAGAACTGTAATCCATCTAATATCTCCAATGAGGGTTCACACAGCTGTTGTTTCTGACACGCTGAGCTAGTGAAGAGGATTTACATCTTTTGTATTTAACTTATACTTATCACAAGCCCTCTAACTTCAAGGCATTTGATATGTTCACTGTGTCTGTGTTTTCAACTGATGTGTTTGTATCTCCCTTCGAACTCAAACTGTGGACAATTGTACTAGCATGTTTTGAGTTTCAAGGCTTCCCAGTTCTGCATTGGTCGGCTATGACCAGTAGATGGTGATACATACCCATGCATGGAGAGACAGGCTTCATTAAATACACTAATTCTTTTGAATAAATACTTACTTTTCAATTTAAAATATGTTTCTATATATTGAATAACTATATCCAAGTCCTTAGTTGGGTCTAAATCAGTATTATTTCAATATGAATTATTTTGTATCATCAGCAGTATGGGTTTGCTTTAAAATCATTTTTGAATGACTTGTTTTTCCATTGTTTCTCTTATCTGAGACTAACATGAATATCTCAAAAAAAGGCAGCAACAGAGTAGACAAACTAGATGTAGCCCCTTTCCTCTGTATGTCATGCCCCTCTGTTTTAGACACTGGCTGACTGTTGCATGACATAGCGTACTAAAATAGTCTAGGGTCAAAGAAAAACTATGCCCAAGCCAAGAAGGAGATGAAAGTGCAAATGCAATACTGCATTTCTGTATAGCAGAATACAAGTTAAGAGTAGCCAAGTTAGTCATTTTGCATGCAGTATTTGCTATTCTATGAGGAGTAGAAAAGATGTCTCACCATTACATGCTGCAACAAAACTAAGAGAAAGGTTGTGTGTTAAGTGATTAAATTATTATCTCTATTATGAAGAAACTAAACAGCAATTGCATAGAGAGAAAAAACCTATACCTTGAGTGACATGGAACAATATGGAAGGAAATTATTGAAGGGGTTAATACAGGACAATGGTGAGACCACGTGAGCAGGATTTAAAATGACCACCTGACAAAATAATAATGGTAACTTCCTGAGATGATACAAATTGGGTATTCTTCTGTTGCAGCCTTTCCTTAAATTTGTGACTTGTGATGTCTTGATATGACCCAAATTAAGTTGGATTCCTTATTTGCACCGATTGAAGCGAAGGTGGAATTGCTTTTTATATTAATAACTCTACACGACAAACCTCATTAAGCTGTTACCGCAGATCCACATGGTATGCTTCATTAACTGCAAGAGTAATATTTTTAAATGGACACCTTCTTACTGTCGGATAAACTTGCAGATGCTTGGCTCACTGTGCTTTTTAACAAATGAAATCTGGAGCCTAAATAAGCTTCCGCGTTGTGTATATTAACTGCATAAGTGTCTCGACCTGCGCCTACTTCCAACAAACTCATGTAAGATATGGTATAGCTGTAACTGAGATTATCCACAAAAGGGGAAGTAGCAAAGACGGACATCAGCAGGATCTCTGCAGTGTCCAAACTGCTAAGTGCCAGTGCCTGCACTATCCTCTGGGACATGTCACAACTATGCTGACTAACGGCCTTATCGGTCTTGAGGGAGCCCAAGACATACTGAGTAGCACACATTACTGTTCAGCAGAGAGAAAGCTAATGACTGATGGCACACTGCTTAGCCTTTGAAAAAATCCAGCAGTAGCTCTAGCACCATTTTAGTTAATGGTCTCATTGAAGAGAGACTGCCAGAGAAACTGTTACAGCGCAGGCATTTAGATATATGTTATCTGAACAGTTTGCATCTTACTTATGTAGGAGTACTTGCATGTTTATTTTCACAGCACAGAATGCATTAAAAAAGCTATTGTGCATGTGCTCTATTCTCCATTGCATTAGGTCAAGGTTTTCCTGTATCTGCCTCCAATGTATTACCATTTTTCCCATTTTCATAGTTACAGTCTATCGTAACTGCTGGAGAAAATGGACCGAGAAATGTGCATCTTGTAGTTCCAGCAGCAGAAACGTCCACAGTTTGCATCCAACAGCAACTGATCATTAGCCAAGGGAGGTGAGCACATATTTTAATGGGACTACATTTAGAATCTGAAAGCATGTCACTCCTAATCAGGGCAATGACATACACATGACGCTATGTGTAACACAATTGTGTTCCACCCACATACCATGGCACTTTACCTATCGCTGCACCTACACCCAGTGTAATTCATACATTGATGCATTTACACCTACAGTGCCTTGCGAAAGTATTCGCCCCCTTGAACTTTTCGACCTTTTGCCACATTTCAGGCTTCAAACATAAAGATATAAAACTGTAATTTTTTGTGAAGAATCAACAAGTGGGACACAATCATGAAGTGGAACGAAATTTATTGGATATTTCAAACTGTTTTAACAGATAAAAAACTGAAAAATTGGGCGTGCAAAAGTATTCAGCCCCCTTAAGTTAATACTTTGTAGCGCCACATTTTGCTGCGATTACAGCTGTAAGTCGCTTGGGGTATGTCTCTATCAGTTTTGCACATCAAGAGACTGACATTTTTGCCCATTCCTCCTTGCAAAACAGCTGGAGCTCAGTGAGGTTGGATGGAGAGCGTTTGTGAACAGCAGTTTTCAGTTCTTTCCACAGATTCTCGATTGGATTCAGGTCTGGACTTTGACTTGGCCATTCTAACACCTGGATATGTTTATTTGTGAACCATTCCATTGTAGATTTTGCTTTATGTTTTGGATCATGGTCTTGTTGGAAGACAAATCTCCGTCCCAGTCTCAGGTCTTTTGCAGACTCCATCAGGTTTTCTTCCAGAATGGTCCTGTATTTGGCTCCATCCATCTTCCCATCAATTTTAACCATCTTCCCTGTCCCTGCTGAAAAAGAGCAGGCCCAAACCATGATGCTGCCACCACCATGTTTGACAGTGGGGATGGTGTGTTCAGGGTGATGAGCTGTGTTGCTTTTACGCCAAACATAACGTTTTGCATTGTTGCCAAAAAGTTTGATTTTGGTTTCATCTGACCAGAGCACCTTCTTCCACATGTTTGGTGTGTCTCCCAGGTGGCTTGTGGCAAACTTTAAACGACGCTTTTTATGGATATCTTTAAGAAATGGCTTTCTTCTTGCCACTCTTCCATAAAGGCCAGATTTGTGCAGTATACGACTGATTGTTGTCCTATGGACAGAGTCTCCCACCTCATCCAGAGTGATCATGGGCCTCTTGGCTGCATCTCTGATCAGTCTTCTCCTTGTATGAGCTGAAAGTTTAGAGGGACGGCCGGGTCTTCGTAGATTTGCAGTGGTCTGATACTCCTTCCATTTCAATATTATCGCTTGCACAGTGCTCCTTGGGATGTTTAAAGCTTGGGAAATCTTTTTGTATCCAAATCCAGCTTTAAACTTCTCCACAACAGTATCTCGGACCTGCCTGGTGTGTTCCTTGTTCTTCATGATGCTCTCTGCTCTTTAAACGGACCTCTGAGACTATCATAGAGCAGGTGCATTTATACGGAGACTTGATTACACACAGGTGGATTCTATTTTTCATCATTAGTCATTTAGGTCAACATTGGATCATTCAGTGATCCTCACTGAACTTCTGGAGAGAGTTTGCTGCACTGAAAGTAAGGGGGCTGAATAATTTTGCACGCCCATTTTTTCAGTTTTTTATCTGTTAAAAAAGTTTGAAATATCCAATAAATTTCGTTCCACTTCATGATTGTGTCCCACTTGTTGTTGATTCTTCACAAAAAATTACAGTTTTATATCTTTATGTTTGAAGCCTGAAATGTGGCAAAAGGTTGAAAAGTTCAAGGGGGCCGAATACTTTCGCAAGGCACTGTATATATAATATTTCCTCATTTATGTCATCAACACATCCATGATTCATGGAAATGTGTAAAACAAGGTCATATTTTTCCTTGTATTTATGTATGGTTTGCAAAAATGGGAACTGCTGGGTCCGTGAGATGAGAGAAGCAAAGTGTATGCGCGGTGTGCACACTCTACATTACGGCCAAGCATGCGCCCTTAAGCATCTGAATAATGTGCCACTGACTTTAGACCAGGTTTTTCCTGGTCTGTGGCAGAATTGTCAGATAAACTAAACTCCACTTCCATCTATAACACACACACACACACACACACACACACACACACACACACACACACACACACACACACACACACACACACACACACACACAGACACACAATGCGAGTGTGAGAGTCCTTGTGATTGAAGTATCTTTGGGATAAAACTTAAGAGTGGCTGATCCCTCAGATGAGACTGCAGCTGAGGAGGGTGTGGAGGGCTTCTGCTATAGAAACTGCCAGAACCGAGTGAGATGCAATATTATCTCTGACTAATGACAGAGGGAATAGGAGATTCGGCCCAATATTCGGCGGAATCCGTAGCCGAATCCAGGATTCGGCTTCAGGTTCGGTTGGGTTTGGTCAGGTTCGGCCGGGTTCGGGGTCAGGTTGGGTTCGGTAGGGTTCGTCCAGGTTCGGGATCGGGTTCGGTCAGGTTCAGTCAGGTTCGGGCAAAGAACTTCAGGTCTAACTGAAGGTCGGGTTCGGTCGGGTTTGGTCAGGTTCGGTCGGGTTCAGTCGAGTTTGGTCAAGTTCAGTCGGGTTTGGGCAAAGAACTTCAGCTCTAACTGAAGGTCGGGTTCGGTTGGGTCCGGTTTTAATTTTGCTCCGGATTGCATGGTAAATGACTGGTGAGGTGATGCGTTTTGATTAGAATAGAATTCTTTACTGTCATTGTACAATGAAATAGGATGGTATTTCCTGTTGCCAGCAGGGGGCGCTATGACCAAAAGTCAATTTTGGCCTGTAGATGTCCTCAGGTCTGGACCCTTGTCAATCGTGAGAAATTTCGGGCAGATACGACAACGTACACTCAAGTTACAACAACTTCTTTGTTCATCGCTAAACACTCAAAATGGCCACCACACCACGCCCACACCATCTGACGAAAAGTTTTTGTTTTAATACCTTTTTGTCATTAAGGTGTTGAGATGGTACAGACCAAATTTGAAGTCCATCGGATGAAATCTCTAGGAGGAGTTTGTTAAAGACCTTGACTTTTAGGCATATTTCCTGTTGCCACTGGGGGCGCTATGACTTTGAGTCAATTTTGTCCGCTAAATGTGCTCAGAGTCTTATGAATCATGAAAAGTTTTGAACCAACTGGGCAATGTACACTCAAGTTACACCGGCGTGGGGCATGGCCGCTCCGCCACGGCCATGACCTATGACAAAAAGTTTTTCTTGTAATAACTTTTCATCTTTAATGTCTTAAGATGGCACAGACCAAATTTGAAATTGATCAGATGAAATCTCTAGGAGGAGTTCGTTAAAGTACGACATGTGGAAATGGCCAAAATCGCACTAATTTCGAACTTTCAATTCAAAATGGCGGACTTCCTGTTGGGTTTAGGATATGGCTCCAATGACGTTGTTTGTACGTCGTGACATGTTACATATGTGTACCAAGTTTTGTTAGTCTACGTTAAACGTACTGTAGGGGCTCAATTTTTTAAGTTTTGTAGAGGCCGCTAGCGAACCATTTTTGTGGGCCTATTCCTGAAACCCTTAAAATATGTAAATTTTCACCAGACTTGATGCGCCTGCCAATTTTGGTGAGTTTTTGAGTATGTTAAGCTCCTCAAAAAGGCAATTAATTTGCTGTAATAATAATTCCTTCAGTTTCAATAGGGTCTTCGCTGCTGTCGGCGCTCGGGCCCTACATATTAAGAATAATATACAAATAAAATATAGAATAAATACTCTAAATAGCACAAATCCTTCATCACACAAATGTGAAAACACACTAAAGAGAATCTAATTATTACACTATTGCAGTAAGAACAGAAAACACAAACTAAAACCTGACCTTTCTGGCCTTCCTTGATGCAAAATCATCAATGATCATCTTTTTATTTTATATGCAGACATGCAGAACAGAAAAACACAAACTGAACAAGAACCCTCTTTCACCCTCTGCGGTCTCGAGGAAAACAAAACAAACAAACAGAATTCACACCTTGCCTTATCATTGTCCTCTAGTTCTTGTGACGCTGAGGTCATTAGGTCTGATATTTGTGCTGCTGAGCTTTTCCGTAGGTCTGTAGTCAATTATTTGGCTTTGTTATTCCTTGCTGTAGAGCGCTCAAGCACAACTATGTCTAGAAAATACGCCAGCCACTGTTTTATACAAAGCGAGTGAGGGGGGAGCCAGCGCTGAGCTATCATTTTCTTGGTTGCAGTTGAACCAGCTAGCCAAACTTTCCACTGTCTCCCAAGCAGGTGTAATTTAGAGTCATCATTATGTAACACAACAATCGAGTCAGTAGGGATTCGACATCCTATCACATCAGATATTATTTATGTTGTTTTATTCCAGAACTCATGCACCTGTTCACACTCCCAGACCATATGCAGGAAAGTTCCATTTTGTTTAGGTTGACAGAATGTGCAATAGCGCGTGGGAATGACTTTAGAGACGTAGCTCTTCTGGGGAGTCCAATATGTCCTGTGCCATATGTTGAAATGGATATACGGGTGATTTGAGTTCTTGGAACAGTGGAAAATGTCCCAAACTGTCTCTCAATTAATTATGTTCCCCTCATGGCTCAGCTCTCGCTCCCATTTCGTTACTATTGGGAGTTCTCCTATGGATCCTTGCATCAGTTTAACATAACTCTTGGACACTAATCCTCTCACAGGAAAATCAACAAACCATTTAATAATGTATACTCTTTATTGATCCCCAATGGGGAAATTACAATTTACACTCTGTTGTTATTACGCACAGCGCCTCAGGACTGTTTCCCCATGGCACTCCATAACATTTTAGGGCTGACCTTAAGCGAAGATAAAAGAAGAAGGATGTCCTGGGGACCTCAAAACTAGCTCTCAGGTCTTCAAAACTTAACATACTTTTCTCATTGAATAGCTGGTCTAAAGTATAAATACCCCTGTCACTCCACTGGTTACAAGCAAAGGGTTTGTTACCAGACATTAGGTGTGCATTATGCCATATTGGGGTATTCAAATGCCACTTATTGGTGTAATGTAGGTGCTCCTCCACCTGTTTAAAGTTGGTCAATGTGTTGGTGATAATAGGGCCATAGGCTAGCATACACTTTTTTGGGCACACACCTGCAAAGGCAAGGTCTTGCAGCCTTAGACTTATAGTGAGGTTTTGCTGTATTTCTCTCCATGGAACTGTAGATGAGGGGTCCATCCACACTCTGAGGGCCCGTAGCTGAAAGGCTCTGTGGTACACTTCAAGGTTGGAGAGGGCCAGGCGTCCCGTGTTTGTGGTACGTTGCAGGGTAGAGTATTTTAGCCTAGGTTGTTTATTATTCCAAATATACTGCCGAATTACGGTATCAAGTTTCTTACAGAAATGTATTGCCCCCCCCCCCCCCCCTCCACTCCCCTTGTCCAGACCGTTCCATTTGGGAGACCAAGCAACATAGATGCCGATTTATGTTTTCCTCCATTGGTGCTCACGGGCGCACGCCCTTTAAAAAAAAAGTAGTCCAAAAATGTTTGCATTTCAGACGGCCGACACAAACACACACGCCTATCAACTCGATAATAAAGCCGTAAAGTAGTCTTCAAAAAAAATCTTTCAACTCAGGATAGGATTGGAGATGGAAAGTTTAACTTAACATAACCGCGATCAGCTTCGTGGGTGCTCAGTATTAGCGGAGCACCAACAGTATCGGCGCCTATGCCCAGCAACCCGTTTGACCCAGAGGTGAACTGTCCCCCCGCTCCCCACTCCCCTTTCCCCTTCTCACACAGCTTCTCTGTGCACGGTACCTTCTCAGCAAGCAGGGATGCCAATTTGCTAATTCCCCACACAGTGAAATTATAGATAATACAGTAGAAAACCGCTTTGAGGATTTTTTTCTTTTAAGTGCTCATGCCGCCCCCTCATGTGTCATGAAAAAATGCCGCCCCTGGCGGCTGCCCGCTTCGCCCATGCCAAAAACTGCTACTGATATCAAATATTATCAAAAACAGGATGCAATTGATAATCTGATTCTATGATGCCTCAGTGAAAGTAGGTAATTTATAAATTCACACACACACACACACACACACACACACACACACTACATGAAATGATCCCACTGATTCGGATTTACTTGTATAAAAGCATAATTTGGCAGGATGCTTCTTGTCCTCTGATAAGACCGTTCAATCATGTAAAAAAATGTGTTGCATTACTGTCTCATCTGCACTCTCTATACAAAAGCAAACAAAACCAAAGCTTCTTACATATGTAAAGACGATGCATGTAGACTGGCAGTTTAAATGTTTAATATACAGTTCATCTAGCATCAATACTCTAATCAGAAGTTTGCAATTACAAAGAATGTTGCAAAATAATAGAAAGACATATCAACACACTTGCATGTCTGTGTGGGCAAAGATTTTTGGTGTAGCCCAGAGGTTTTCAAACTGTGAGGAGGGAGAGACATGAGGCAAAGATACTGCTTGAAGTAAAAGGGACAAGTGCATGATGGTGTTCTGAAAAAAAAAAAGGTTAGTTATTGTAGTTTGGCCCGCCGATTTGCATCAAACATTGCACTCCTCTGAGTCATAACTCACACAAATATATGATACACATTTTTTAGATTCAGTGTGACTTACACTTCCAGAGGATATTTATACATCCATAAATCTGCTTAGACATCATAAAAACTAGACAGTTGTTTCGAATTTGTCTGAGTGGGGGCCCACTCAGATCAGGTAGTATACAAGCTTGGCTTCTAGGTCACTATGGAACTGTTTGAACTGTGTTTCCAAAGTGCCCAAAGGATGTCACAAACTCCACTCTAGTTTGCTGCAGTCTTTTTTGTGTCTGTAATATCTCTGACCACAGGATCTCTAGTCTTAGCTAAAGCCCATGCATTGATATCACTACCAGGGCGAAAGTCATACTACATTATATGAAAACATTTGAACGGTCCCTTTGAATGTGAAGGATTTTTAACTCACTCACCCCACAGGTACAGCATTTTGAGTTTGCCTTTCTCACCATTGGATAAATATGCCTTTTTTTTGGACTAATCTGGTGAACACAGAGGAATTATTGTCCAAAACATTTGGTAGATAAAAACAAAAGTATCACAAAGCGATAATCAACAACCAGACGTTAGGTCAGCTCAGTCACCAGCCTCCCGTCCCTTCTTTTCAAACTCAGGAGGAAGAAGTAAAGAAGTGCTTCAGCTGACAATACTGGTGGGAAACCTAATGTGTGTCAGTGTCACGCCACAGCAGGAGGCATCACAGCCAGCACTACTACAAATACTCCACTTCAAGCATCACAGGGCCGACAGCTGCCAGGCATGTCATTGATACATTTCACGCCTGTCATTGCACCTTGTCTGTTACCAGGTGGCAGAATGCATTTCCCCTGTGGCATTATTACAATGCGATCAGAATCACTGTCAGACCTTCCCCTGAGACCTTCCTATGTGAGCACCTCAATCCCAGATTAAATGATGATCTACACATTACAGTACACACCACAAGAAAGACTGAACGTTCCTGTGGCTAGAGAGCTGTAAGACCTGATAAGACGCTCTTTTCACAATTCTTTTCAGTTGTAGCAGCTAATGCCAAAAACAATATGTTCAAATGACAAAGCCTTCTAGCAGAAGTAGTAAATAACGTCTGGAGCAAAGAAGGAAGTAATGTGACATTGTATTGTATAGAGTGCGCTGAGGAAGGAGATAGGAAGTGGATACTACAAAACATTATATTTTAACACAGGAGATCACTGTTCATTTCTTATTACCTAGTTTCTTTTAACAATGGCCATGTGGTTATTATTGTAACTGTGACGACGAAGGGCTCCTAATCTTAACCAAGAAGTTGTTTTAACCAAAACATCCTCTTTATCTAACCCTAACCAAGTTGTTTTTGTGCCTAAACCTAACCAAACCTAACCATAGCAGTGCAAGGGTTCAGATCAGAAAACACTTACATGTGTCATTTTGAAGGGCATGGACCAACGACTTATTTTGATGCTTTTTTTGAATAACTTGAAATGAAAATGCCACTTTCTCAGCATAAGCTGTTCCTTGTACATCCTCCAGCATGAAAATAAGGCATATTTTGTCAGTTTAGCTAAATTGCATTACTTTTAGTTCATTTCATGAATATCTGGCTACAAAATAAATTGCCTCAGTATGGAATGACTACAGAATGACTACATTAGGTTTAGACAATTTTAAGTCTAAACCTAGACCTACAGTCCCGAATGCCTAAATGTAACACAAAAATATTGAAAAATGCTTTTCAAAGTTTTCAGTTAACATTTTACTGATGAGTTCATTATTGACATTTAGCGTTTCCTCAATATGTAGATACAAACATAATCTGTGTGACATTACGATTCCTTCAAAAAAAAAAAATTTTTAAGGAGCAGGGTTGCTTGAGAGAGAATGATTTTTAAAACATGGTCACAATAAATGCAGCAGATGCCTCAATATCCTGACTTTTAGTCCCGAGTATGAGTAAAAGCAACACCAAAGATTCTTTTGTACCTTAAAATAATGTTTCCAAAATAGTTTCAGTGGTTCATCAACTCGTAACAGGGTGAACAGCACTTCTGCATTCGCTTTGCGGCCCTCTATCAGCTATAACCGCACCATGCAAGTTTGCCAGATCGGGTAGCGGATCCGTAGTTTGAATGAGAGACAATTCCGCTTCCAACCTGTAGGGGGACCGAAGAGGAAAAATGCTTTGGCGTTGCTTTAAAAGACATAGGATTCTACACTTCCCACAATGCAACTTGATAATTTGCCAGGCTTTTTGTTAGGCCGTGTTCAGAATGACAGTAGCTCTGCGTGATGAAACTCAGCATTCTCAGTCGTTTAAATAGTGCCAGTCTGTTGACACAGTGGGGGGTGCTTAAATGGAGCGGTATACCCGCCGTTCCCGAACTGTCACTTGACTGTGACGTCATGGGAGCACCGTAACTATTTATACTGACGCGTGGTGGTCGCGACACTTGTTGCAGTCTTTTCCTGAACAGGGGTGTCGCAACTGAGGAAAGGCTACCGACTTTGCTATTTCTACGGACTAGAAGAAGAAGAAAAAGGTGAACAATGGCAGAACCAAGGGGGTAAGCGTCTGTCAACAACCCGTAGCTCCTATCGCGCCATTTTTATGCTAACAAGCCATCACCCGCCGTTAGCATTCCATTGACTGCTATTCATTTTGACGTCACTTTGACAGCGAATAACTTTACGTCTGAAGCGCTTAAAGACTTTATTTGTCCATTGTTTAATTTCTAAAGAAACACGACAATGCATAAAAGGCTCCATTACCTTGTATCTCACGTTATGCACGTAGCAGGCGTTTTTGTAAAAATAGGCTAACGACTGTGTCATAACCAAGTGACTTACTGTCGCACAATAGAGAAATTACCGTACAGTATATGAGAAGCTTGCAGGCAGTTTCGACTCACATTAGCTGTTTAAGTTTAATTACTAATGTTAACTAGCATTTTAGTTGGCAATAATTAGCCTGTGCCTATGTTATCTCCTTACATATACCTACGCTCTCCGTCTCTGCAAGATTGGGAATGATTGAGATATCTCTTGGCACAGCTACCAGAAGACTTACAACTTACAACTTTCAGACAGGTTGCTCACGTCACATTTAACAGGTTGCTCACGTCACATTTATGTTGTCTCTCTCAGTTGGAGGCTGCGCAGTAACGCTCAGCCATCACAGGAAAAGTGCTTCTAATATCCTTCACTGGTCTCCGTCCAGAGCAACGGGATCTGTTGGTCCATTTTATACATGTCTATGCTGTAGGCAGATGGCAAGCCAAACGAGTATGTGTTCATTCGTGTTCTAACATACACAATCTGTAGAGTAATCCTCACCAACACAAGCATGCAGAGTAATCCTCACCAACACAAGCATGTGTATTGCCTTTCTGTTTTAAATGACATAAAAGAGAATAATATAAGATAACTAATAATAAAAGTATCCTCAACCAGCTAGCTGCCGTGCTAACCAGCTGTTCCTGCTAGCAGGTCAACCCGAAAATGACCCACATAACTATCATTGGTTATTCACTGACCTACATATCCCAAAAAGAAAGCCGTTCCCTTGATCACTTAACACACATACAAAAATATTGGTTAAATTAAAGATGTCATGCCACAGAAACTAGCTTCAAAAAGGCCAAAAAAAGTTAAATGCGGGTCTGGGGAGCTCCTACCCCGGCTAGCCAACCAGCTAGCTGCAGCTAGCTTTGGACTGCTCGCTAGCTGCTGCCCATCGCGTCATAATATCCACCGGTCAAATCTTAACATAGGCTACACGGCAAATATAATCACAGATAAGAAGATGGCTAAATGTTACAAGTATGTGTGGTTACTACTGATCATATACACTCTGTGATTTACTGCATGGATTAACGTGTGATAGACAATTAATGACTGCACTTCCCAGAGCTGGGATGCGTTCAGGCATCCATTAGAAAGTTGCATTGGCACACCCAGTGAACAATGGTATGTGGGTAGCCAAGACCAACCATGTCCTCTAAAACCATCTAGGCTACGTGTTATATAAATCTTTACTTAAGTAAAGAATAGATGTTAATACAAAATAAACCCTAGATTTATGTCTTATATTTGCCATTATGAGGTACTTCCCCCCCGTCGTTAACGTAGCATCGCATATCTGTAACCCATCCAGTTACAAAGAACTGGTAAGCATTCCAGACTTTTAAAAGCTTTGCGATCAGCACCAGTATATGGGGATACCCCGTTTACCACATACTGATACAGATCGTGTGGACTGAAGTCGGGCAGACTCTGTGATTTAATGAGGTCCATCAAAACGGAGGGAGGAAGAAGGTAACGGTCGGTATCCAATCCTGCTATCTCCAACTTCTCCAAATACCGATCTTTGTAAGCACCTATAGATGCCCTACCTCGACCGATAACAGCACGACAACTTGTTATTCAATAGAAGAAGCCATAAAGAAGAAGATAGTATTATTATTACAGTTTATTTAGCGTTATGTATTTTAAACTGATTGAAACTAATGAAACTTTCCGCTCGTCTACTACACTGTTTAGCTTGTGCTTCCGGTGATTCTGCCGTCCATCGTGGCATCATTATGTAGTAGCCTACTGGTCCTCATGTTAATATCAAAAGCTAATGTTTACAATTTTTAATTTCATGTCATGTTATGCTGGAACCTAAAAACAAGAAAATGTATTTTCATTGAAGCTCCAGCATTTGCAGGCTTTTACTTTTGCGTTCACATATCTGTAAATAGCCTGTTGTGTTTGGTTATAATGTTACTGCTCTGCCAGACACAGAATCAAATTAGACTAATATCCTGTGTGACTGGGAGGCACATTCATAAATTGAGAGATAGGATCTTAATGTTAATGTGTAAAAACAAAACTACTGGGTAGTGCAATTGTGTCCAATATAGCATGCAGACCGTGGGAGCAACTTATTGTTTGTTTTTAAGATGTATACCCATGGGCAACGAAAGACCATTCTAAAGGTCAATGAAAAAACAGAATGGGGATATTATTAAGCAAGATGAAACATTAGACCAAGTATAACAAGAAAACAAAGGCTAATCGATGAAACTGAGAAAGATATTACGTACAATCTGTTATGGTTTGGGTATTTTGTCTTGTATTTTTGTTGCCTGGTTTAGTTATTTCTGTATCTTTCCTGTGTTTGTATATTTATTCTATATTTTTCTGTTATGTAGATTTTCCTCATGTTGTGTATTCCCCGGGTTATGTTCTATTTCCTGTTTTATTTTGATAGTCTGTGTTCGATCTTGTCTTGTCTAGTTTTACTTTCTGTTTTCCCGCCTGGTCTGATTGTCCTGCCCCGCCCTAATGTGCTTCACCTGTTGTATCACCTGTCCCTCATTTGTTCATTACCTCTTGTATTTAACCCCCCGTGTTCCCTTTTTCTCTTGTCAGATCATTTTTGTGTCCTCGTGCTGCCCGTGTGTCCGTTCTGTGGATTTTCCAGGCCTTAGTTCTGCCGTTGCTTTTTCTTTATTAAAATCATTGAGCTCACACCATCTCCCGCCTGCCGTCTCCCTCTGCATTTGGGTCCACCTTCACTCACCATGTCACACAATCAGTGATAATGAATTACTTAATGAATGCTATTTTAATGTTCAATAGCAAATAATGGGTGGCAGTAGCTCAGTCAGTACGGAGTTTGGTTGGGAACTAGAGGGTTGCTGGTTTAAGTACCCGTACTACCAAAGTATGGTGGTGGGCTGGTTGCTGGAGAGGTGCAAGTTCACCTCATGGGCACTGCCAAGGTCATTTTTAGCAAGGCACCAATCCCCAACTGCTTGGGGCGCCTTTCCATGGCCAGCGGCAGCCCCCTCACTCTGACATCTCTCCATTAGTGCATGTATAGGTACTGAACATGTGTGTGTAATTCAGGCCTGTGTGTAATGTGTATAATAACAAAAGATTGAAAACATTATAATTTCCCTTGCGGGATTAATAAAGTATAAATTATTATTATTATTATTATTATTATTATTATTATTATTAACAGTTAAACATCAGCATCCCTGCTAGTAAAACCATAGTGACTTACGAACAATGAATGCCGTGCAACCATTAACCAGTAACATAGCTCAAGCATGGCGTTCGTCATTCGACTGGTCGTGACTGTTTTCCCAAGATGGCACCCGCCTGTATACGTGAATGGTACTGTCTTTCTAAACTATCTTTTAAATAAACTGTCTGTACACTTACAAAGTTCTCAATGCTTCAGTTTACATGTAGAGACCCTCATTATGCTACCGTGGAAGTGTGGTGCTATTTTGAGCCTTGTTAGTGGTATAGAAATAGCGATTTCTTTTTACTTTACCCTAGCCCTGACGTGTTATAAGGTAATTAGCGGTTTGCGATAAAACTGGTCACATTTGATTAGCATGAAAACATATCCCAGAGAACGGTTGACTCGGTACACATATGTAATTAACCCCTTGGTTCATTTTGAGCCAGATTTGTCCTTTAACTTGATTATTTTATTTATGGTAATACAAAACATCCTTTGTAACCGATCTCTTGAATACATTTTATCAGGGTTTGAACTGCCAGTGTACACAAGGAAATTGGTATTTATCAAATGAGCATATGCACAGCTGTGTTAACACAGCAAATTCAGTCATTATCGGCCTCATCTGAGTACATATTTGCTCTCTCAATGAAATATGCTGACAATACAGACATTGAATGATGGGATTATTGTCCTTTTCCAGCTATTAGAGTGCTGGTATTTATGCACTGTGCTTATAATGACCACCGTTTGCTGTCAGTCAATTTAGGTTTTGTTTAACCATGCCCACGATCGATTAACAAAGTGCTCTTTTAACCTAAACCATAATTGTTCCCTAACCATTAACCAAGTTGACTTTGTGCCTAACCCTTACCAAACCCTAACAATTCCAGCGCCAAATCATTTTTTATTTGAATTATTTGTAAAGGTTCCGGAAGGAACTGACAAATTATAATTACAAAAAGTGTATTTTGTTTAATTTGAAGGACCTGTCGTTTTACACAGAATATTCATATTAACCCTCACATTTTTCTCATATGTTCCATTTCTAGTTTTGTCTCTTTAACTTCCGGTTGTGATTGCTGGCTATAGTGAATTCAAGTAAAAAGTCTCTGATGCTAACCTAGCCGTATGATGCTGCAGGTTAAGTTATTACCATTATTTGCATTCTTCACAAACGCTCACTAAACCAGATCATTTTAAATTTGTTGCTCTGGAATCTGACTTAGCAACATGACTTAAAGGAGCAGTGTGTAGGATTTAGCGGCATCAGCAGTTAGGTTGCATATTGTAACTAACTGAATCCTTCCCCCAACCCTCCCTTTCCAAGCGTGTAATAGAACCTAGTTGGCCTTCAGGTAATGTAAAAACGTGAAAGGCTCTCTCGAGCCAGTGTTTGGTTCGTCCGTTCTGGGCTACTGTAGAAACATGGCGGTGCAACATGGCGGGATCTGTTAAAAGAGGACCTGCTCCCTATATGAAGGGCTCATTTTAAGGTTACAGAAACACAATTCTTAGTTTTAGGTGATTATACACTAATGAAAACATAATTGCGAATATTATATTCCATTTCTGCCTAAATCCTACACACTGCTCTTCTAAAACGCATCTTTTACCAAACTATGTAACATACAATATATATTTTATTGATTATATAATTTGGAATAATTAGCTTGTTACATAATAATAATCCCATGTCATTAAAAAGTGGACTATGTGTAATAGTGTAACTAATGAGACTTTGTGTTATGGATGAAGACATATTATATTAGCACGTTTTAAATGGCCACAATCAGACAACTTCTGTTATATCATATTGGTATAAACACAATGACAAGCAAATACCAACACATTTTGACCAGTCACCATGACTACTAAATCAATAATGTGACCAGCTGATCCCGGCACTGTATGAGAGAAACTGATTCAATTAGCCATTTTCTTCCAGCTCTGGCAGCCCTCCGCACGTATGTTACCATTGTGACGACCCCTCCCACTCTGCCTGCCAGTCATGCTCTGCTCCTTTGTTCTGCAGGTACTGGGAGTGTAGGTGAAGCTGGGAGGGTGGTCCTGTAACCGGCCATCTGGGCGTGGCTTACAGAAGGCATAAAGGACTGCCCTCCTGGGAGTCTCACTCTCAGCTGGGCCTACTGCATCCATCAACATTTTGTCCTTTGTTTGGTTTGCGCCACCATCCAACACACATCACACCATACATTCACATATCCACACACTTCAAACTGTTCAAACATGACTGATGTCTTTCACATTTACACACCCAACCATTAAGCTTATGTTTAGTTATTTTAAATAAACTACCTTTTGACTGATACAGTACTGACGCTTGGTCAGTGTCTCTCAGCGTCAGATACGGACGCAAAAATCATAAATATGACGCTGAAGGAGACATTTTGCGCCAAAGGAGACTTTAGAGCCAAAGGCACCTGACCAAGCGTCGCTTTTTGACACGATGGGAGTGAGAATGTGTTGACATTTTTGTTATTTAGTGAAATGTCTTGACAACTTTTGGATGGATTGCCATGAGAGGCTAGATTCATACTTGTGTGTTAAGGTGTTATGATATAGTTATGGCCGCTACTTGCTTAGGCTTTTGAAGTTATGTAGTAGGCTATGCTGTAGCCATGTGCCTCCTCCAAAATGTAACTACACGTCAGGGCTACCAGTGGTGTAACAGAGAGAACACGTTGCGACTGCAGGGAATGTGATTAATGAGCCTAGTGTTATGGTTAGGACAGAACAGACCCAAACGCAGAGCTCAGCAAAAGTTGTTTTATTAGGGAAAATGGGGGAGTGGGAAGGTGGATGCCAGGGGCGAAAGCACGGGCGCGGAGACCGAAACAGGGAACAGAGAGGGAGCTCCGAGGACACGGGGAGACCGGGGCTGAGAGATCCACGGGGGAAGCACTGAGGCGTGGGGAGGCGTGAGCTGAGGCAGGCTGGAGCAGGGAACCGCGAGGGAGGGACTGGATGGAGGAGCCAGCTGACTGGAGGCAGAGTGACGGGAAGGTAGTGACTGAAATGAAAAGACAGAACACAGGTTACAAAAGCACAGGCAGAAAAAGCACATGGAGTAATTTTCTGGAGCTTGAAGCATGTGCCACCGAAGAGACTGGAGCAACGATCAAGCGAGGATGGTGAGTCAATCCGGGGTTTAAATACTGAGCTTGATTGTAGTTAATGACAGACAGGTGTGTACGGTGGAAGGAGTGGTGGTGAGGAGGCGAGCAGGTGTGCGCAGTCAGCTGGCTGACACAGGCAGGAGGGGGGAAAACAGAGAGAGACGGAGAGGCAGAGCCAACACAGAAACTGACAGCAGAACATAACAGAGGGAAAAAAACAGAAACTCACAGCCAGCCGGACTCCAACCATCACACCTGGGCAGTTATCTTCTCCTCTTCAGTAATACAGTTGTGTTCAAAATAATAGCAGTCCAACATCACTAACCTCATGAATCAAATTTTTTGGTAGAAGTGATATTTCTACATGGCAAATAATTTACTAGTAAGAGTTGTAGAGTCATAGAAAACCAACAGACCCAACAGTCATGACATGCATGCTGCTCATTCTGTGTAATTGAATCTGTAATTGAAAGGGGAATATTCAAAGTAATAGCAGTGTTGTGTTCAGGGTGGGAAATTAACTTTTTTGTAACCACTGTGGCTGGTGGATGCCCAGTTTTACCAGCCACTTATATTTTTTACCAGCCACTTTTTTACGGAATTCAAACTTATAAAAGAAAGTGCACTAGCATATTTTGAATTGCTTCAATACATTATTTTTTATTACTAATAATACATATTTTATTAATAAAGACAAATAAAGTGATGTGAAAAAAAGCCTGCAAGACCATGGTAAAATTTAGTTTGGTCAGTTTGGTCATATTCTACAGTAATTGTAGGCCTACATGTTTAATGAACAAAACAAATATTAACTCATCTCTCAGTAACATAGCATTAAACAGTCCCTCCAGGATTTTGCGGCCTTTTTTTGAGATTGTTGCGGCCCAAAATGCCTGATTTTGCGGGAGCTTTTGTAAAAAATTTGACAAAAAGTCTGGAGTTGATGGAATTATGCGTGGTCAAAGCCCCGGCTGTGAACAGTTTCGTTTCCTATAACTTCTTCACAATAAAAGTCCTCCGTTATTTTGGTATTTGAAGGTTTAATTATGAAGCAGCAAAATCTGGAAATGTTGGGCATTCATTAGCAGTAACGTAACGCGACTCCTATAAGCAATGTGCATTGTTTCTTAGCAACAGCATTCTTTGACAAAAGCTGTCCAATCTGTTACAAGGAATGTTTTACAATCCACCCGCCACTGTGGCTGGTATACAAGGCAAAGTCATCCGCCACTTTGAAAAATTTCACACCCTGGTTGTACTGAATTGGTGAGGTGATTGATTCTGTGAAGAAACAGGTGTCTATTATGGCCCATGTTTAAGGAAAGAAGGAAGCAAATGTTGTGCATGCTGGTTATAGTGCATTTCACACTGAAATACTCAGCAAAATGGGTCATTCCAGACATTGCTCTGAGGAACAGCAGACTTTGATTAAAAAGTTGATTGGAAAGGGGAAAACATATAAAGAAGTGCAGAAAATTATAAGATGCTCAGCCAAAATGATTTCAAATGCCTTGAAATGGCATCCAAGGCCTGAACGACATGGGAAAAAACGGTCATCTAACATTCGAATGGATCGAAGAATAGCCAAAATGGCAAAGGCTCAACCAATGATCAGCTCCAGGAAAATCAAAGAAGACTTAAAGTTACCTGTGAGTACTGTTACGATCAGAAGAAGGCTATGTGAAGCAAAGCTATCAGCTAGAAGCCCCTGCAAAGTCCCATTGCTGAAAAAAGACATGTACTGAATAGGTTGAAATTTGCCAAAGAACATATTGACTGGCCAAAGGAGAAATGGTGCAACATTCAGTGGACTGATGAGAGCAAAATTGTTCTTTTTGGGTCTAGGGGCCGCAGACAGTTTGTCTGACGATCCCCATGCACTGAATTCAAGCCACAGTACACTGTGAAGACAGTAAAGCATGGTGGTGCAAAAATCATGTTATGGGGATGTTTCTCATACTGTGGTGTTGGGCCTATTTATCGCATACCAGGGATCATGGATCTGTTTCAATACATTGAAATACTTGAAGAGGTCATGTTGCCTTATGCTGAAGAGGAAATGCCTTTGAAATGGGTCTTTCAACAAGACAATGACCCAAAACACACCAGTAAGCGAGCAAAGATTGATGTTATGGAGTGGCCAGCCCAATCCCCAGACCTCAATCCCATAGAACACTTGTGGGGTGACATCAAAAATTCTGTTTCTGAGGCAAAACCCAGTAATGCAGAGGAATTGTGGAATGTAGTTCAATCGTCCTGGGCTGGAATACCTGTTCACAGGTGCCAGAAGTTGGTCAACTCCATGCAACACAGATGTGAAGCAGTTCTCAGAAATAATGGTTATGCAACTAAATATTAGTGCAGTGATTCAAAGTAAAGAAAACCCTTGAGACATTTTTCAGTTTATACAGTAAATGTTTGAGTTTGTAAAGAAAAATGCAAATACTGCTATATTTTTGAACAGTCTAATATTCCTTTTTCTTCACTTTCTGTAAAGGTATAACACAAACTTGATCAATTTTGGTCATGTTCTGATTTGGAATTGAATGTGCAGTGTTCCCAATGCATTGATATTATGGAATTAAAAGCTATGCTAAGGATTTTGACCATTAAAGAAAGTAAACATACAAGTTGTAGGCTATTCATTCATGGAATCCTGAATTATATTTATTTATCATTCCATTTTACCCCAGAAGAAATAATGTGCCCTTGGATGCTTAGGGACCGTTCAGTATTTATGGAATAAATACTGAAGGAAAATACGGAGGATAAATAGGGGAGGGTCATGTCTTTTTATTCTGTGCTGAGGGGAGGGTCATCCAACATTTTTCAGTCCAGAGGGGGGGTCACCCAACTTTTGTATTCATGAGACAGCAACATTTCAAAGTGGCTTGTTTGGTGCATATTTTTCCATGTAGCTCTTAGTCTTGGCCCTCCTTCGCTACCAGATGGGTCTGACCGTATACGCCGGAGTTTGCTGGGGGGCAGGGGGAGCTGCCCCCTGGCGGCTTAAACGGGTCATTTCATTGTTTAAAAAATTAGTGGAATAATTCAATATGAATTACGTCTGGCATGATCAATCATAACACAAAACAACTAAATGGTGGTAGGTAATACATCCATTTTCATATACTGCTTTAGTAAAAAAAGTATTTCCTGGCTGACGATGGGAGCAGCAGGACGCAAAAAACGAAAGTTACTGTTGCACTATGTCTGGACATCTTACCGTGCCAAGGTTGCAATAAAGGTTTCCTAAATGCCACATTTGATGTCAGCTTACTAATTGATTGCTAGTTTTGTGTAGATTTTATAAGGTTATGCCACTTTGTTTAAACGGCGAAGAAGGCTAGTGGCCAGCTAGTGACGAGCAACCAGTTTGTGTGTTGAATGTTAGGCTACCCAGAGTGCCTTGCTGACTGGTCTCAAGGTTTTATTGTTTTATTTCATATGAATACTAGTTTACTAGGGGAGTAACTTAGTATTTGAAGTAATGCAGTAATGCAGGAAGTGTGGATTTAGTTTCCATGCTTATTGTATTTCCTCAACAATGTTAATAAGTAAATCTACTGAAATGGTCACCACACCATAACAGAGGAGTGTGATGCGTCAGATGAGAACGCAGAGGTTTAGGCACAGATGTTGTGGCTGTAAAAAAAAACAATGGGAGTCTGTATGTCTTTGCC
The DNA here is from genome assembly GCA_023566125.1 of Zingel zingel. Lineage (NCBI taxonomy): Eukaryota > Metazoa > Chordata > Actinopteri > Perciformes > Percidae > Zingel > Zingel zingel. The sequence goes on along the minus strand of CM042318.1, from coordinate 27,054,482 downwards.
ATGTGCAAACCAGTACAGAAGATATTGATACATTTCTGGGGGTGTTCATGCTTATATTCCAAATTGTTTTGGAGGGTCATATATTTTTTTTTTTTTTACTGGCAAGGGGAGGGTCATGTCTTTTTTGGCTAAAGCTCCCAAAACTCCTCCGGTGGCCCCTTAAATAAATAATGAACAGTCCCTTAACACTTTTTATACAATATTCAATATTTTCTAAACAAACAAAGAATACCAAAAGATGTAAACTTTTTACAATGAATCTGAAACTTCACTGACAAAAATAATAATTTTAATAATTATAATGTAACAACAAAATCTATATTGATAGTTTTTCTTCAATATATCAACATACATATATGTAAAACACATCACATTCAGCCTTGTTTGTGTCTTAGAAACTGGGGAACTGAAAAACCTTTGACGTGTATGTACTTGCATTTATGTATGCCGGCTCCATAAAGTGCAGTCTAAAATTGCAAATCTACTGAGGGCATAGTCTTTGCTTTTCAGAAAAGACAAAAGGAAAATAGGGATTCATACAAAGACTTTGCTTTACAGCTGCAGTCAGACAATTTAGATTTAGATTTATAGATTTATTTATAGTGGATTAGCACAGACATATTGAGAGTACGTATATGATTTAGCACATAATTCAGAATCAGTGTACTCTTCGAGAATTCAGTAACGACATTATAAACCATTATAAATACTGCATTTGAAATATTTCTGCTCATGTCTCAAATGGAATTAACAACGTTTTTTGTCATGTTTCCAGGCTACTTTCTGACAGGTAAAACTTAGAAAGTTTAAATAAGCACATCTAATAAAAGAGTTGATGCCGTACACTGCAAAGAATAATTCCATCCAGCTCAAGCTGTTTCATGCACAATTCCATGTTCTGACATATCAGCACTTTAATTTCTTTGTAATTAAAATCACATGCAGGAAACTACTCGTCAAAGCTGCTGTAATGGCATCAATGACTTCTGCTACATGGATTTCTAAATATTAAATGCTTCATATCTCCAATTCAAATTCAGACAACAACATCCACAAATACATTCCAAGATTCATTGGGAGGTAGAAACAATCACTTTCATAGAAGCTGCATATACTCTACAATAACATCATAAATAGATCATATTTCCCACTTGGATATTATTATTAATAATATTATTTCCCCAACAACAACATTGTGGGAAATAGACCTTAACTGATAATGGTCAACTGTAATGTCCATAGTATTATGGCTGTGTAGTATTACTGATCTTGCTATTAGGAAATAAATAATAAATAAAAAGGAAAAAGAAAGGCGCTAAAGGAAAATGGATTCCAGCTGCAGGGAGGGTAGCCACAAACTTGGAACCTGTTTGGCACTAAAACCGTATAATAAGAAACATTAATAGAAACCCTTTCAAAGCCACCAGTCAGAACTCACCACCCAGCCTGCCGCAACACACGATTATGACTGATGGATAGACGGATGAATTGACCCCCATTTCAAGACACTGAAAGGGTTTCTCCATCCCCTATTTACACATTGAGGCTTATGTTCAAGCTAATATATGAATTACATTTGGCATCTGTACAGACACATAATATGTACATACATGCAAACCAATGTTTACATGAAATCCCTGACATCTGATATAAATATATATGTGCATATGAGTAAAGTCAGTGGAGATGACCCAGGTAGGAATGGCTAGTGACTCAATAATGTACACTCAGGTACGTGCAGAGTTTGTTCCTTGAGTAACACAGAATAGAAAAAAAGAGACATCAGAATCAGATTTTCACATGTTTCCTGGTTTGTACATCCATCTTTACCCAAGAGAGTTAGCTGAACAAAGCCCGCCAAGCACAGGACTGGAAGCCAAGTCTTTTATATGTATGTTCTTTGGTAACCTGCAAATTGGTAGAAAAATACCAGTGACCAAAACAACATTTAGGCGTTGACAGTGAGTGTAAAGGTGACTGCAACCTTTGGTTCCAGCATGACACTTGTATTTCACAGATCCTTCAGCTTGTACATCATTTATCTCCTAAATCTTATATAGCCAACATGAAACCAGCTACGTCTTTCAGAGATTGAAGTAGTAAGTATAATTGTATAGTTTTTCCTGGGCAAAAAATGTATCATGCATGGTTAGTAGGCTATGTATGTTCAACCTGGAGGTTATTAAGCAAGAACCAGTAATGAGCTGCTACCCTGTACATACATGAAGTTGTTTACAATATAGTTGTTAGTTACATAGACAAAACCAGCAATTTCTCTGGCAACCTGATAAGAATCATTGACTGTATACGTATACGTCAGTGAAAAAGCCTGTTTTTTTTGCAAATGATGCTTCTTTTAACAGCAGTAAGACTTTCACACCTACATGTGTCAGCAAAGGGTTCAAATGAGCAACATTGGCATTGAACACAATGACAATGTCTTGGGGTTTTGCAATAGTTCAATATTGACATTCTTGCCTGACAATAGGGTTGTAAAATATGATCTCGAAAGGCTAGTTTAAGTCATAGATCCATGAGTTGCAAGGCTTATTAGATGCTTAAAGGGATATTTCACCACTGGAAAGCTGAATATATCTTTAAATTGGGTCACTTATGTAGTATAAATGTGAAAAAAAAAATTGAAATTGGTGCCTTCTAGGCCGAGAAAAGCCAGAAAATGTGTTTTTGGCTCATGTGGAGGAAAGACACCAAATCCCAGAATGCACTTGCTTCGCTGCTCTGAGTCCACTCCCAAGCCACGCCTACCGTTTACAGACAGACAGATAGTGAGACGGTCAACTCAATTCAACTGTGTTTTATTGTCATTTCAACCCTATAGCTACACGAAACAACGTTTCACCGTGGCTCAAGTGGTTACACAATTCAAATATATAAAAACGACATTGTATAAAAACGACATACGAAACACATTATATGCTCCGTAAAGTTCAGCTAACACATACTAGCATTAGCGCTTGGTAGGCTGTAAAACACATTGGAGACGAGACAGCAGGTCTCATATTTCAGACACTGCAAAGTTATACATTGTTTGTCGGGCTATTTCGTTATTAAATTCACTTCTGAGACTTTTTTAAGCGAGAAATCAACTATATAAAGCTCAAATATGGGCCGTTTTACGAAAATTGATGGCTAATTGCAAATTTGGTAAGACGTGTCGGACTTTAGGAACTCCACACAGTCTGACGAGAAAGCGGCAACCTCCATACCCAGTGAAAGTCACCGTTTCTCGGTGACCGGGGGTCCGGGCTCTGCGGAGCTCCGGAGCTGCAAGCTAGGCTACACTTTCGGCATAACTCGTAAATCGTATATTTACAGTTTGAATTTCGTCACGCCACTTACATAACATATACCCAAATGTCTTATAAAGCTAACAATGGTGTTCAATTTCAATTTAATGACTTTTTGTGAACATTAGATAGGGGTTTCGTTAGCTGAGACTGTCCCTCCAATCCTATGTGTACAGATAGCAGCTAGTTAGCTAGCTTCATTTTCGGCATAACTTTCGTATATTTACAGTTTGAACTTCGTCACGCCACTTACATGAAATATACCCCAAGGTCTTATAAAGCTAACAATGGTGTTCGATTTCAATTGAATGACTTTTTGTGAACAGTTGGGGTTTCATTAGCTGCGACTGTCCCTCCAATGGACACCCATGATATGCTCCGTAAAGTTCAGCTAACACATTGCTGGCTACTAGCATTAGCGCTTGGTAGACTGTATCACCGAGTATACAAATTTGCGTGTAATGTAGAATGTAACTGTTAAATACCGACCAAAATCCACCAGCAGTTAGTTGGATACAAGCACCCCCATTTCTGCACCAGGCAGTCCGTGTTAACACAGCTCACCTCCACTAGCTAGTCTTACCCGGTGACGGAGCTAGCTAGTAGAGTAGCTAGACCGGTAGCTGGATAGTCTGTAGCTGGATAGTCCGATACAGCAATTGTTTCCACAACAACAAAAACACAACAGTCTCTGAACTCGCGTTGGGAGTTTCATTGAAGTTGGATGTAGTCCAGTTTGTTGTCTAATGAGCGGACACTTGCAAGCAGGATTGATGGAACAGGTGGGTGACTAGCGTTCAACGTCCCCCGCTGATGATGTCCCTTCACCGGCCAGAGGCGTCGATCAGCACCGCTGGTCTCCATAGCAGGCGGGCAAAGCTGTGTCGAGTATTCCATCTGTAATAAAGTGTCCTGCATATTCTCCGATCTGTACCAATGTATCCCGGTAGTAGTTTGAATGCACATACTTGTTCTAAAATTTCCTTCGGGATGAATACATCTATCTATCTATCTATCTAAAGTTTTGATGCTGAGAAGCCACTAAGCTACGCGAGGATTCAAGATGGCTGACAGTCGTTTTGGTTCGTGAAATTTCGGAGAATGCCGGAGTCCAACCCCCTATGGGCTATGCGGAAGTATCTCCTAGTACTGGCTGTAGTCCTTTGCCTCTAGGCAAAAATCTTCCAATGGCGCAAAAATCGTCATTTTACGTCATCGGAAGATTTTTTTGCAGACCCACAATACAGAGATCTCCCCTCTCAGGGGGACATGAGGGAGGGAAGCACAGTCATTCAAAAATACTACCGAGTTTCTACTGATACAAAGCTTAATGCTAAATCGGTGAAGTATCCCTTTAAACACCACACAGCAATTTACAATAGTATGAGATAGGACTTTACAACTCCAGAAAGTTATCACGGCAGCAATTGTGTTGACTTTGTCCTCTGTCTCAACGAGGTAAACAGTAGAATGGTTACTAGGAAGGTGCTTGCTAGGTTCAACATTTTTTCCAGATGGCGCTGTGTGTTTTTGCTACAGCCCTCTGTGTCAATGCAGTGGCCTCATTGAAATGAATGAAGGGAGCTGCATTATTTCATGCAGTGCTAATGTCAATCTAAACATAGCCTAAACCCACAGCTGAGAGAAACTGTAAACTGAACTAACAAAGGTCTTACCTCAGGGCAAAGTGTTGTGAGAAAAGTGCAGGTAGTCTATTGATTCAGGTGGCGTGGGTGGTTTAGTATACATTTCTTCAAGAAGCAGTCACTACAATACAAAAATTCCATCCTCCAATGAAAATATTAAATAGCAACAAGTACAGTACAGTACAGTAGAAGTATCATCAAATTTTGGACTAAGATATTGCAACTGGTTTGATTATAGCTGGTTTTATTATTTGAAACTATTTACTATATATATATATATATATATATATATATATATATATATATATATATATATATATATATATATATATATATATATATATATATATATCTTGTCTTATTACTACCAATGTCAGACCAGTAATTTGAGGAGTGCAGCCAGCAGCAAAATACATCACATGTACTGACATGCTTGTTTTGCATTGCTTAAAGCAAATTATTTCATGACAAAGCGACAGTGAGAGATTGGAACTGGAAACACTTTTATAGTTTTAGGTATTCTGTAAAACTGGACTGAACTAAGATTTTCCCTCTCACCATAGTAAAGAAAGTAATAATGACATGGCATGAAAGTCACTTCATTCAACCACAACATGCACTCCAGCAGATCTTATTAATCTTGTCCATGGCAGGTATTTTTGTACTTCCATTTGATGAGTTATGCTGCCCGAGGAAATGTACAAAACTGTTAGTTGGACAAACACTGTGGTTAAGCTCTAGTATGCCAGCTGGGCATTTTTTATTGGAACAATGTTGGAAGGTGCTGAAGCTAAGCCTTATGTCTCTCATGTTACAAATCCAGGCCTTCTCTTTTGCAAAAGGAGCACCAACGCAAATGGCCTATATACATGCATAGACATAAAAGTTTATTTCTCCTCTTTTGTTATAATGGCTTGTGGAACATGTTTAATATGTCCATTTTAATGTTCTTTTTTGTTGTTTGTGCGTCAGACCCAAAAGAATTTGCTGATACGCTGTTAGCTTCCCTCAGGAGCTGCACAATAGTACTTCTGCCCATGAAAGCACATGCTTACAGAGGCACATTACAAACACACACACACACACACACACACACACACACACACACACACACACACACACACACACACACACACACACACACAGTGCATTTCACTATCTTTGTGGGGACCCGTTATTGACATAATGCATTCCCTAGCCCCTTACCCTAACCTTAACCATCACCACTAAATGCCTAACCTTAACCCTTACCCTCACCCTAACCATAACCTAATTCTAACTATAATCCTAAAACCAAGTCTTAACCCTCAAACATCCCTTTAACCTTGTGGGGTCCAGCATTTTGGGCCCCACAAAGCTGGTCGGACCCCACAAGTATACTGGACTCCCGGTTTTTGGACCCCACGAATACAGTTAAACGAGAACACACACACACGCACACACAGTCAGTATAAATAAACCACATGATTTTTCTTTCTCCCGCATTCACACACGCACGCATGCATGCACACAGGCTTCACTAAAGGTTATCAGACCAGTTCAAAAAGAGCATTCCAGTTTATTCCTGTTTTGGGATGCATTTTCATAGGTTTGGACATTATTCCTGTTGGTGCTAATTACGTACTGACCAGGTAAATTGATAAATCTGGGAAAGCAACAACATTATTAAAGAGTAGTCTGATGCAAGTTTGAAAATAAATCTCCATATGTGTCCTCTGTAAACATCCATTACAGTTTACAGACAGACTTCCTGGCAATTTTGACCTATATTTGCCATGATTATGCACACACAGTTTTTCTCTGCAATTAAGAGTTGTAACTAGCAATACATTATTTATTATTTATGACTACATTATTGGCCTGTTTGTTCCTTGCCCTGTCTGACTTTGTTGTATAATCTGTCACAGTGTTTCCAGATCTCAGAAATTACGTGCCCTATTTTGGTTATCATTTGTACGAAACTCTGACATTTACAGTAAATATAAATGTTTGCTAAACAACAATGGGCACAACTGAAGCCACATGTGCAAAACTCAAACCACAGTCTGCACAGCAGCAGTTCATGTGGACCAAACTCTAGTTAGTTTTTCATTGCTTGAACACAGTTTTCAAAACTCTACACACTTGTCCCATGACTTTAACCACAACGTGCACAACACTGTGCATTTACAACACTTTGTACAAATGCTAACACACTGCTGTCAAAACGGTTATCCACGCATTCAAAACCGAATAGATTTCAGTCTGGTGCCTATCAAACACTGCTGATGGCAATTTTAGCTGAAAGCCTAAGCAGGTGTCTTGTTTTAGACTAGTTAGTGAACATATTTATATAGAGAAAGCTCAGAAAGCCTTTTTTGTATACAAACACCAAATAAGAATGAAACAGGTTAACAGGTAAAAGAGCCAAATATGACCAGGTAAGATGTCTGAGGTTATATACACAGCTATAAAAAAAAGAAGTGAAAAACACGTCCCTTATTTAGAGATGATGCAGACATCCAATGTGATGAAGAAAACTTGACGCATGATGCTGGAGAGAGGCAGGATTAGTCACACTATCCTTTGCTACTGTTATGTACCTTTAGTTTTTTTTCCCAAAATACTATACTGAAGCAAACTGCTGATTTTCATTCCTTCTTGTTTACCTTACGTAAAAATTGGTATGTTACATAAAATCTATATCTTTTCTTTAAATAAACTATTGAGTAGTGTGAAGTCACTTCAATTGTTCAAACTGTAAAGATGAGAAAGTTTGTAATTTCTGTATTGGTGTTTGATATTAGTGTTTTTACTCTCAATGTGTTCTGAGTGACAGTGTGTGTTATCTAGATGAGGATTGTTCATAGTGTTTGGCTGCACTGAGCCTGTTTTGAGAAGTGTGTTAAGAGTTGTGTTGCTTGGAATGACTTTTGCAGGAGATGTGAACTGTTTAGTTCAGGTGACTGTTGGTAGTTGTGGTATCTGCAGAGTTCCTCTTCCACACATCATCACAGCATCACCACTGAAGATACCACATAGTGCAGACTGTAGTTTGAGTTTTGCACATGTGGCTTCAGTTGTGCCCAATGTCGTTTAGCAATCGAAAAAAACTGTATCCAGCATATGTTCCTATGCAACATATGTTTGGCACATTTTAAATTTGTAGCTTATTTTAACTGATGGTTCTCCCCGATTCTATAATTTATCCTAAAACATGTTTTGCATCGCTATCTTGAATATTGTTGTCTAGAGGACTCCACAGAGTATGTTGAGAGAGAAGCTTTTTCGGTGTTATAGATTTGATTATCTTTAGTACTGCCCCAATCCTTCTGCTTTTATAATTCAGTCCTGTCTGAATCATCAAATACAGTAGTCATAATAAATACATAAAAGCTTTATGTTGATCAGTCAAAGTGATCGGATAGCTATTGAAGTGTGTTAATTTGACCTGATTAAATATTGTGGTTGCATGTTGGCTGTTCGGCTGGCTTATCCTCCTTTATTGGCTTCTAACTTCTTGGCCTTTTTTTTGGCAACATCATCTATTTGACCTTTAAAGTTATAAACTCTCTTCCTTCATTCAATGATTATCTTTTTGTTTTTCATTCCATTTTTCCTTGCAATGTGTCTTTAAACCTTTATTCTTGCCATCTTTTACTCCATTACTCCTCTTTTTATTTACTTTCTCACTGTCTGACTTTGTTTGATTCTCTAAAATAAGTCACTCTGCAACTCATTGGAGAGCTGACTGACAGCAACCTCATTATGTATTGATCCTTTAAGTATTCTCACAGTCTGCTGGGGGCTGTATTCAGTAAAGTTTTCTCTGGTACCAGTAGCTGTTTCAGGATAAGGATAGTGTCTGCATGTCCTGTGGTTCTCCGGTAGCCCATTTGAGAACCTTGACGAGTTACACTCTTCTTTGTGAGAAGTTCCCGTCTGTTCAGAGCTGTCCTGACACAGACATCCACAGAGTGTCATCCTGCACTTGGCCACATCCCGACACAGGGACTTGCGGAAGTTAGGCTTGAAGACCAGATAGACAATAGGGTTGTAAAGGGTGGAGGACTTGGCAAAGATAGCTGCCAGAGCAAAAGCCATGGGTGGTACAGTTGTTGGGTTAACAAATGCTGCCCACATAGACACAATGGCATATGGACTCCATGCTGTCAGGAAACCAATGCAAACTGCCACTGAAAGCTGAAAAGAGACACAACATGTAAAATAAATGTGCTTTATTTACTTAGGTCTATATAATATGTTAGAAAATGAATCTAGGCAATTACCTTAATGATAAATGCCTGTGCATTGGTGATTTTGTTTTGTGGGGACATATGCTGCTGCACTGCCTGGCGGGAGCCCCGGACGGTCAGCAGAATGAATGTGTAGGACAGAAAGATGACAGTACAGGGCACAATGTAGCAGAAGACGAAGAGGCAGATTATGTAGCTCATAGCTGCAGAGTTTTGTCTTGGAGCATGCCAGTTGATGCAGCATGCTGTACCGTAAGGCTCGGCCCCGTACTCTCCCCAGCCCGACAGGGGACCTACAGCAAAAATTCCAGCGTAGCACCAGACCCCAGCAACCAGAAGGCATGCGTGGCAGTAGGAGAACTTGTTACCTAAGGAAAAACATAGCAGGATAGAGACAGAGGCAGAGGAGGGAGATTGGGGGGTGATTACTGACAGATGAGGACATAGAGGAGGATACAGACACAACAGCATAGTAACAATATGCTACTAAAGCATATTAAGTCTGGTTACCTGATGCTGATAACAGGCAATTATTGAGGAGGAGAAAGAGGAGGACAGAAGGAGGAGGAAGCGGGATGATATCGTACAATAAGATGAACAAGTTGATAGGAAATTCCCCTCGGATGAATAAGTATGTTGTTTACTGTAACAAGAACACGGATACAAATTAAGATTTTTTTCCAACGAATGCATATTTTAATGTGACCTCAGGCATGTTCAGATAAGAGATCCCACGACTCACGTGAATGCACATGTGAAGTTAGCAATTTTCATAATGCAAGGGACCCAAACATATGATTCTTTGTGTATGGAGAGTAGCTGCTCTGCATGATTACTTAGAAATTTGAGAAGTGCATACAAGACCTCATAGTAGAAAATACAATCACAACTATTTTTCAGTTTATTTTCTGCATACAAGGATCGTAATGGAAAATGTGTGGATTGTAATATGTGATTTTTTTTCTGTAAGTAATAATATTATCATAATTACAGTATCTTCAGTTCCCGCTACTATTTTTCGCATTCACTCAATAACTTGCATATTAATGATAATATTATATTGACTCCACTCACCACTTCTCTTAGTGATAATGTGGCACATACAATCTATAGTCAATAGCCATTTTTTCTTTGTACAAGAGGCCATTGTTTCAGTACCTTGTGTAATGTTTGTACAGTCTAATCTCCCTTTTGTCCCCAAATTTAAAATCTATTTACCAATGTACAAGTTCTGCCATATATTGTGAGCGATGTCGGCTTTGACTGTGATTGAGATCTATTAAAGGACAATTCCGGCACAAAACGAAGCTAGGGGTTATTAACAGATGTCTACCCACTCTGTCGCTCTCTGGGACATGTTTTCATGCTAATCAAATGAGTTTTTAGCTTGAAAGACGCTAGCGTGGACCTCCGATTAGCTTACAACGCTAGTATTCGGGGCACAGGGAACGTAAAAACAAATCGCTATTTATACCACTAAAAAGGCTCAAAACATCACCAAACTTCAACGGTAGCATAATGAGGGTCCCTAAATGTTAAGCGAAGCATTGAGAACTTTGTAAGTGTACAGACAGTTTATTGAAAAGATAGATTATAAAGACACTCACGTTCATGTTTACAAGTGTTTAAATGATTACACACACGAAACATACACGTGTTTAGTAGCAGTTAGTATGTGTAAGTGTGTGAAGCATTTTAACCTGTACATATACACCTGCCCCTGAACCATGCACCAAAACTGCAAAGTCTTGTTTTCTCTATTCATTTGGTAGCTCGAATATTTAGACTCAGACTGGGTAAAAGGCAATGCATTTCTTTTACAAACTGGAATAAAAATCTTTGTAGAAATAGTTTGCGGTCTCATCATTTCTATGAAGATATGCGTAGACTTCATGCTCTAAATAATAATCCCAGTAAGATATCTTTTTACATAGTTTCTTTAACATTTTTCCTCTTTTCACACCAGTATAAAAACGATTTCTTTCAAAACAATTTGAACGTTTCTAATTCTGATTTCAATGTTCAATCCAATTAAACCAGAGTTTATTGTCCCTTGACAACTGAAACAGTTGCCCATTTTGAATTTAAAGCGATAACTGCTCTATAATAACTCCACGTGGAATCTGAACCTTGTGTCATCAGCCCATAAATGTTGTTGTTGCTGTACTCTCCTTCCCCCCAGTAACCCAATCCTCTGATATTTTTGGTGTTACTCCATAAACACGGCTCTTACACCTTTTGTTTCTTTTCTCATATTTATGCAAAGTACTCCATGGAACTGATTCATCACAAACCCACTCATCGGATTCTTAGCTTATCATCAAAATGACGGCATGCGGAACTGCCGTGACATCCTCTTCACACCACAGATCCTTTCTTCAGCAACCAAACAGAGGAACGTCTGAAATTTGTCAATTGTACGGCGTAGTGTATGGCATAGTTTTGCAGGCTGAAATTTTTTTTTAAATCTTGGTGAAGTGAATAAAATAATTCCGGTTATTGATGGTAGCTTAGCTTTTTAAAATGGCGAGTTTGTCCAGGATGTCCAGTGTCGTGCTAGTGACGATCCTCTTTGACCAATCAGTGGTTTGCAGTGTTTTAACTACACCTTCTAGCATCAGCTCGCTACGATCCTTGACCGAAGTGGTACTGCAAAAAGTACCAGGTATTAGCCAAAACTTTTGCTAATGGAAAACCAAAAAAGAAGGGTTTCAAGCGAGTTGAGTTGAGTAGAGCCATGCAGTGCCATACCATGCAGTGGAGATGCAGCAATAGTGACAAACCAGTGGGGAAATGAAAAACAGCTCGTTTGATGATGGACTCTTCAGAAGAGGTAATTATCTTCACTCGAGTTTCTGCGTGCGAAAGTTGCCTGACGACACAATCTTCTGAACACAGCCATACTGAGAAATACAGAGAGAGTTGTGTGGAGCTGAGTCTTAATTAGCTTTGTAGCAACTCATTTGGCAATGGCTTTAATGTACCGGACGTTCAATAATATCAAAAAGTTATGCACTAAAGCTTTAAATGTTATATTTGAAATGTAAATTGAGAACAGTTTACATGAATCTCTATTGGATTATAATGAAAACAGAACTAAACCTAAACTAAAACCTGTGTGCGGAGCTGCTATTTAATGCTTTGAAAAATAATTTTGATTGCATGGTGACCTTAAGTGTAATTGACATTGGAATGTCAACTGTAGACCTTAAGTTAAACCGTGGCATTATCTGTGTGTGAATGTTTTTTGAGTGAACATGTAAGGAGAAGTGCAAGTGGACGTTGGATGTTCGATCATTTTCAACCCAATGAAGTTGCTTGCACCAGTGTAGCCTCAGTATGAAAATGTTGAATACATTATTTACACATCAGTGATTAACACAGTATGATGTAGTTGTAAGCATTTATTAATGTATTTGTCAAAAACTATCCTTTGGGCACCCATAAGTGGAGGTTGATAAACAGAAAACGAAAAAATATATAGTAAACACAGTTTATAATAATGTAAAATATGTCTTCATAAGAGAAGTTATAATTGTTGACAAACAATTATACATTAATTAACAGTTTAATATGTTCCTTTAGCTGCATACAACTACATTATAGTGTGTTATAACACATGTATTAAATGTTTGAATACTGCTTAAAAATGTAAAACATTTAAATATGGGAATTTAAAGTAAATGTTAAGAAATGATTAAGAAGCATACATTGTTCCTGACTAATAGTCACATGTCAGCAATGTTACTAGATGAAGAAGGGATGGTCATAAGTAAAAGAGTAGATGACCTTAAAGCCAAAAATGCCACCAATATCGGTATTATCTCTCTCTCTCTGATGAAGATTTGACACAACAAATAAAATTAAATTGAATTAAGTGTCTAGTCATACAGTCCCTTACAGAGGTTATTCGTGGCTATCATGAGATTAGCTGAATAAATTACTCATTTTGCTCTGCTCTTGATGATGAACACCAATTCAAATCCATTAGTAAACACTGACAGTATGGATGTAGCCGAAACATGCAGCTATGGAAACAGACAATTCCAATAATTGGATGGTTTGTAAGTTTTTCAAATGCAACCCTGCTGGGGAATACATTAAAATGGAAGGGATTACATTATAAGGCCTTGTAAACATCTACTTATTTACATATCCTGCTGTTTTAACAAGTTAAAGCTTTGAACATTTTACTTTGTAACAAGCCCTTAAGGTGCTGGCCTAACTACAATAATATTTCTCTCTAGATTCAAGATTTGTTGGTTTCGGGGGAGAATCAAATCTCTTTAATTATCAATAAATGATCAAAAAGCACACACCTCATACCTAAACGATGTGGAAGGTCCATTTCCGAAGACTCCCAAAACGACACATATGACCGTTCTGTTTACTGTTGCAAGGTGGTGGTTTAATCATGTGACCGTAATCATGTGGTTGTTCTGTTTAAAAAGGCTCAGTTTTAAACACGTAGTAAATGTGAAACTGAATTAGTTAAGTTTAGGCAACAGAAATAATTAGTTAGGGTTAGCAAAACATCAGGGATTGGCTTCAAATGAGTCAAGTAAAACTACTGAAATGAGGACTTAACGTGACATCAACGACGTAACATCAACCGTAAAACTCGGTTCAGTTCAAAATTACAGTTGACTTTTGGTTTCACATGGGCTACGAACCTCTCTTTCCTGAGTGAAAGTCCTGCATTTGTTAGCTATTATACTTTGTCACCTCAAATAATGTATAAATAATAATGATAATTACTACAGTCACGAGAGGTCGCAGCCTGACAAGAAACATAATTGTCGGTCGTTATGAGCTGCTCGCCTAATTGATACAGTGTTTTCTGGATGAGGACGGGCTGCAAAAAAGCATTCCTTTGCTTTACAATAGTACATTGTGTTACTCTGATGATGGTGTTATTTTTTTTTTTTACATAGAATACTGACTTAAAGCATAAAGAGTGGTTGTCTTACCATAGTTTGGGCAGCAGACCTTGAGCCAGCAGACACAGGAGAGCACCGTGAGGTTGGTCAGACTGCACAGTCCAAACAAAACACCACAGAAGGCATAGGCAATACAGGTTGTCTCATTAAACAACCACCTGGATGGAGAGAGAAACAGAAGAGAACATTCATTTGTTACTGACTGATTTCTCTGCAAGATCCTTCTGGTGATTTACACCCAGTAGCTGAAATAGGTGATACATTTGCTGACCTTCCCCTGGGTCAAATACAATTGTAGTGAGCAGTGATGCATTTTGACCCAATCATGGCACATATGACATCTATCAGCCGCACACGCCCGAGGGATCAGAGCAAGCAGGGAAGGCCACGGGATGACGCAGGAGAAATACAGTGAGGAAAATAAGTATTTGAACACCCTGCTATTTTGCAAGTTCTCCCACTTGGAAATCATGGAGGGGTCTGAAATTGTCATCGTAGGTGCATGTCCACTGTGAGAGACATAATCTAAAAACAAAAATCCAGAAATCACAATGTATGATTTTTTAACTATTTATTTGTATGATACAGCTGCAAATAAATATTTTAACACCTGTCTATCAGCTAGAATTCTGACCCTCAAAGACCTGTTAGTCTGCCTTTAAAATGTCCACCTCCACTCCATTTATTATCCTAAATTAGATGCACCTGTTTGAGGTCGTTAGCTGCATAAAGACACCTGTCCACCCCATACAATCAGTAAGAATCCAACTACTAACATGGCCAAGACCAAAGAGCTGTCCAAAGACACTAGAGACAAAATTGTACACCTCCACAAGGCTGGAAAGGGCTATGGGGAAATTGCCAAGCAGCGTGGTGAAAAAAGGTCCACTGTTGCAGCAATCATTAGAAAATGGAAGAAGCTAAACATGACTGTCAATCTCCCTCGGACTGGGGCTCCATGCAAGATCTCACCTCGTGGGGTCTCAATGATCCTAAGAAAGGTAAGAAATCAGCCCAGGACTACACGGGAGGAGCTGGTCAATGACCTGAAAAGAGCTGGGACCACCGTTTCCAAGGTTACTGTTGGTAATACACTAAGACGTCATGGTTTGAAATCATGCATGGCACGGAAGGTTCCCCTGCTTAAACCAGCACATGTCAAGGCCCGTCTTAAGTTTGCCAATGACCATTTGGATGATCCAGAGGAGTCATGGGAGAAAGTCATGTGGTCAGATGAGACCAAAACAGAACTTTTTGGTCATAATTCCACTAACCGTGTTTGGAGGAAGAAGAATGATGAGTACCATCCCAAGAACACCATCCCTACTGTGAAGCATGGGGGTGGTAGCATCATGCTTTGGGGGTGTTTTTCTGCACATGGGACAGGGCGACTGCACTGTATTAAGGAGAGGATGACCGGGGCCATGTATTGCGAGATTTTGGGGAACAACCTCCTTCCCTCAGTTAGAGCATTGAAGATGGGTCGAGGCTGGGTCTTCCAACATGACAATGACCCGAAGCACACAGCCAGGATAACCAAGGAGTGGCTCTGTAAGAAGCATATCAAGGTTCTGGCGTGGCCTAGCCAGTCTCCAGACTTAAACCCAATAGAGAATCTTTGGAGGGAGCTCAAACTCCGTGTTTCTCAGCGACAGCCCAGAAACCTGACTGATCTAGAGAAGATCTGTGTGGAGGAGTGGGCCAAACTCCCTCCTGCAGTGTGTGCAAACCTGGTGAAAAACTACAGGAAACGTTTGACCTCTGTAATTGCAAACAAAGGCTACTGTACCAAATATTAACATTGATTTTCTCAGGTGTTCAAATACTTATTTGCAGCTGTATCATACAAATAAATAGTTAAAAAATCATACATTGTGATTTCTGGATTTTTGTTTTTAGATTATGTCTCTCACAGTGGACATGCACCTACGATGACAATTTCAGACCCCTCCATGATTTCCAAGTGGGAGAACCTGCAAATTAGCAGGGTGTTAAAATACTTATTTTCCTCACTATACAATGGACAAAGTGCCATGTATATCAACGTTTCATCAACCATTTGAATGCTTTATTTGCGTTGCATTTTTTTAAATATCTAATGGAGACATTATGCTCCTACAGGACTGAGGTCAAACCCACCCTTCAAAAGAATTTTTGGACTATACAATAATTTAATTTTTTTTAATTTTCTGATTTTCATTTCTTCTTATCCTCTATTCATTTACCTGTATAATGAAGGCTGTAAGTTAATAGTGAAAGGGGACGGGAACACAATGATATTAGAGGTAAAGCAGTGAATGCTTTTCCCTCCATTTGTAAACATTTATGTCAATCTAGAAAAAATCTAATTATGATGAAATTGGTTATTGTGCTTTAAAAAGCTTCTGAAAGGCCTACAATTGCATGGAAGACCTCATTGAAATGATGCCTTTCTCTGCTCCTGCACAAAAAATAAGTCAGTCTTTACACTGTTAGTGACCTGGAGATATTGAATATGACATAAAATGTATTTTATAAAGATTTTTTTATTATATTAAGAGGACAGCTGCACATGGTCTTAACCGCCTTTACATGGTGGGGTGCACTTAAAAAATTCTGAGCGGCAATATGCACACATCACTGCTTGTAAAGCTGCTGTGATCAATATTTTTTAATACACGTTTCAGTGACTATGTGAAAGCAATGTGACCATTCGAAAGGGGTCGCTGTGGTGGTCACAGCCACACAATTGAAGGTTTAAGGTTGTACACACTCACCAACATCACCACATGTTCAGTTATTTTGAGTTGCAGTCACATAATGGTACATTAAAGACATACGTTTGTTTGGTTTAAAATTGCTTTATTAGCACTTGGTCAATACACTGGTTCTACCACACAGTTTACATTGTTTGTCATTTAGTTTTGTATTAATTCATTTCTCTTTGTCTTTAAGTTACCTGGCTGCAGTTCTCTTCACGGTGAACAAAAGATGGGACATTTTATGCAGAGGCCCTAGTCTTGGACCTTTCCAAAAGATCTGACAGCAGTGGGGGATCAGGGTTTCTTCCTGCATGTTTTAGTTATGTCCATGTTGTCCTCCCCTCTGTGTGTTTATTGGTTTGGTCAGTGTGTATATACATGTCCCTCATGTCTCATTTGAAAGGTCTGTTAAGTGAGTAAACATCTTGATTATGTTAGCCTTATTTTTTAGTAGAGTTATGTTTTGTTGACCTTTTTAAGGGCCCTATAGCTATTTGCCTTATTTGCTTGTGAATCATTGTTTTGGGGGAAATAAACCCAACCTTTTGAACTTTAAACCTGTGTTCTTGTGTTTCTTGACTGCTTGGTCCACGACAGTCGCTCATAGTGATGGACCTGAACTCAAAATTGTCACCTGAATCTGCAGATTTATAAATGTACTTTATTATCGGCTTAAATCTAAAAACAATCAAATTCAGATTGACTAATATTTATATTTTATGTGTAATGTAAAATATATGGTAATGTAAAGTCCGGCTCAGGTTGTTATAACCCTCTGATTCTCCGAAAACAATGAATCCAATCCAGTCCAAATTTATTTATAGAGCACATTTAAAAACAACAGCAGTTGACCAAAGTGCTGAAGACATGGCAATGGTGTCCTCGATGGCAGCTACAGCCCTGCTTCTATAGATAGATGAAAGGAGAAAGAGTGGTGGAAACTTAAATGGCCACTTACATGTGAGTAAAGGTTGAGGAGATAGCCAGTGGAAACAGGGTTATTGTCATGCCCATGTCACTGACAGCCAGGTTAACCACAAAGAACTCTGCCGGCTTCAGAGAGGACTTCTTTCTATAGGCCACAAACATCAGGATACCATTTCCCACCACCGATAGCATTCCTAGGAGACAGAGTGGCAGGAAACTTGAACTTTGAACACACATTCTGACAGATAAAGGCTGTAAACCGAGGAAAAAAATCATATTACTTACCAAAAATTGTGTAGATAGTTCCCATGAGGAAGTCAAGGTCTTTTGATATTCTGGACACAAGCAGAAATGTTTCAGAGGCATTTCCCATCTTGACCAAACATCGAAACAAACAGACAGGGGAAAAGATAGGGAGAGAAAGATAATTTATGTTAAAATTGTTGCTATTGTTTGTTAAGTTTTCGCTCTCAGGCAGCAAAAAATAAAAAGCAAAACCAATTTCTTCATTTACATCCTGATACCTCAGACAGGACAAAACACAAAGTGACTTGTGGATCAAACCACAGCTACTGTTACAATGCCCCATAACCGAGTTGCAATGATAAACGCAGTTTAGCATCACTTTACCAGCCTCATTAGTACTGCCTTCACAATGACAGAGCCCACATTGGATATGTGCTGCAGAGGTTTACTCCCACAGTGATGTAGCCTATATATCTTACTACCAGGTAAAACTTGAGAAAATGCATAATAACCCGCATCACAACACATCACTTCCTGTCACTTGTTAGCTCACCAATTGTTTTGTGAGTGGTGACATAACAAACCAACGATGAGGGATGTTTAATCACCTCCTTCTCTTTTTAAAATTTGGAAGCTATAAACAGTCTCATCAAAGTGCAAAGGCTGCTCCCATGTACAAATCCAATACCATCCTTCACTTCAAAATGAGTCATTTGCATACACAGTATGGCCTGCAGTTTTCATTGTTGCTGAGGCAATCTTTTTTTAAAGGAATTCATGGGTGAGATAACATGTAAATGTATTCATAGCCTTTCTATTTACTCAATGACTTCACCTCTACAAACATATTAAAGGGAGACAATAAAAGGAAGAGACACGTTAAATCACCTGAGGGTTCAGAGTGCTTGTAGATAAATCCCTATTACACTAAACTCAGGAGATAATCTTCAAAGAGAACCAGAGGTGAGGAAATTATTTTAATATTTCCCTATATGGACCTTCTATTACAAGTTTATGTGGCCTCTGTGCACAGGTTTGTGTGCAAATGCAAGTATTTGCTTGTATTTTCCTTGTATATGTCCTCCACAGAGCTGCGGAGGAAGGTCTGGCTAGTCCTCACAGTATTCCGGGATGGGAGAAAAATGTGCTCTGGTTTATGCTCTGGCACCATGGTGCCGCTGCAAAATAGCCTCAGGAACATGTTGGTGGAACATGTGTACGTTCAAAGGTTGTTTTAGTTGTGCAACAGAAAACTCAGATTGGACAGATAGTCTAGCTAGCTGTCTGGATTTACCCTCTGAGGAGCAGTTAACCATAGTCCTCAGAAATCGACCGGAGTTTAAAATAACAACACAAAGAAAGCAGAAGGTAAAGGACATCCTGCCGAAAAGAGTGACATCTTGTGGAATTTCTGGCAGCACCGTAGCAATCCCGTAAGTGGAATGTCGTGGATATAGACTATACAAAGAATACGCAAGTACAAGTAGTAATGAAAGTGTCAATATAATGAGAAATACATCCTATGCAAGAATACTTATAATACACCAAATTTAAGGCTAACAGTGTGCAGTACCTATATATGCACAAATCGAGAGATGTCAGAGTGTCAGGTACACCGAGCAGTTGGGGGAAGTGGCATCTCTTCAGCTACCAGTCCACCACTGTACTTTGGTCCGTAAGGGGACTTGAACCAGCAACTCTTAAGGTTCCCACCCAACTCCCTACCGACTGAGATACTGCCGCCCCATAACAAATCACTACACTTATGCCTAATCCTGCAATTCCTATACTAAAAGTAAAAGTAACGTTAATTTACATAGGGAGAATGACATATTGAGTCCTCAATTATCATAAGGGTGCGGGGAGTTAATGGTGTTGTTCACAGGTAGGAACCAGTGATGGAAGAAGTATTCAATTAAATTAAATTCAATTCAAATCACTTTATTCATCCCCAGGGGGCAATTAGATGGCACAAAGAGCAGCATAAGAGTACATCATCAAAATAAATACATATATTACACAAAATAGTAATATATAAAAAGAAAAGGAAAAAAAGGGGGAATCGGGATGGGATGAGTGCGTCAGTCATCAGTCTACGGAATGTTGTAGTGCAGTCCAAAGATTTGGGAGGTGGAGGGGGCTGGGAGTTTAGGAGCTGGACAGCCCTGGGGACAAAGGTCACCTTCCTCCTCTGGGTCATACAGTCTTGACAGCGGAGTCTGCGCCTTGAGGGGAGCCACTCAAACATTAAAAACATGACATGTGATGGATCATGAAGGATCATACAGGCAGTCTTCAAGGTCTGCTGTTTGCATAGGGTGGACAGAGCTCTCAGGGGGTGTCCAATAATTCTGGAACAGACTTTAACAGTTTGATGTAAGCAGTTCTTGTTTTGAAGACTAATGGAATAAAACCTGTTGGTCAGAAAGTCTATAATCCACAAGGTAAGATGATGATCCAAATGAAAGCGGGTGATGAGCTTCTCTGCCAGGATATGTGGCTGCATGGTGTTAAATGCCGACAAAAAGTCAGCAAACAGAAGTCTGGCTATGGAGTTGGGGGTTTCCAGAGGTTTGTGGATATTGTCTAGGATGAACATTTTAGTATCATCAACCCCCCTCCCCACGCGATATGCAAGTTGGAGTGAATCCATCATTGGATCTGTTACCTTGGTGATATAGTCATTTATGACTCTCTCCATGGCCTTCATTACCAGAGAGGTTAGGGCCACAGGCCTGAGGTCCTTCAGGACTTTGGTGGTACCCTTCTTGGGTATGGGAATCACCGTAGAGTGTTTCCACAGCTGGGGGACTGTGCAGCAGTTGATGGAGCACTGAAAGAGGTGTTGGAGTACACCCCCCAATTACTCAGCACAGTGCCTAAGCGTCCATCCACTGATGTTGTCTGGGCCTGGCGCCTTATTCACTTTGGTCTTCTTGAGGGCGCTGACTACTTCCCCAGTGTCGATAGTGATGTCACGGTCATCAAAATGATGACATCAAGATGTATTCACATCTTCAAAGAGACATTTCTATTTTAGGAAGGAATCTTTTGACTAAAGCAGAAGGGATTTCAAGATTTGTCTACCCTGCCCTCTCTCTCAATGTCCATGATTCAACATGTAAAGACATAAATACCATATTTATGAATTTTCTATGGAAAAACAGACACCATCATTTAAAAAAGAGCGGTGCTCTCTGATTCTAAGGATGAAGGTGGATTTGAACTTGTGGACTTTTTGGTCTTGAATTACACCTTTAAGGTGAAATGGTTGAAGGAATGTTTGAGAGCACCAGAGTCTTTATGGTACTTTATCCCCAATAACATTTTTAATAGTGTAGGAGGTCTTACATTTTTATTCAAATGTAACTACAATATTACAATATTGCCGTTAAAACTATCCCAATTTTATCAACAAGCCCTTTTGGTCATTCTCATAACATTTCTCCACACAAGTCTTATGGAATAATGAATGCATCACTAAAGGGAACAAGTCACCCAATTTGCAGGAATGGATCAATAGAGATATTATCTTCTTAAAAGATATTTTTGATTGTAATAGCCAATTACTTAATCCTTTCTCAGAGAGAAGGCATTCCCGATAACGTTCAAAGAATATCACTCAGTTTTCAAATCTATACCTAATGGAATATTAGAATTAATGAAGAGTTATAAAAAACAAAATGAAGTCCCTGGTCTTAATTTTACTCTTTATATAGATGATATTGATATTATGAGCAGAAAATGTACTAATAAGCACATTAGAAAATGTGGCTTTTTACTTTTAGATATTGTATCACAAACAAAGTTAGGGAATTACATTTGAAAATATTGCATAATATATATCCTACAAAACTGTTTGTCTCGAAATTCATGACTGTTGATAACTTTTGTTGTTTTTGTAAAACAGAACAAGAATCGTTAACCATCTTTTTTATGGCTGTTCATTTTGTATTGCATTCTGGAAAAGCTTTGGAAATTATATGGTATCTAAAACAAAACATACAATCACACTTGAAGGGACACATATTATTACCTATTTTGAATTTAAAGATAGAAAGTTATGTAATATTGTAAATCTCTTTATTTTATTAGGTAAATTCCATATTCATAAGGCAACATTTTCCAGATCAACACCATGTTTCAGACTATTCCAAATTGAATTTGACATGTACTTTGAGTCTCTTAAGTTGGTATCCAATAAGAAAGCTATTCTGTCTACTCAAGTTTGTTTGATTAAGAGCTCCTTAATCTTAAGTCTGTCATCTTTGTACATTTGTATTTCTTTTTATTTGTTTCTGTTTAGTTTATTATCTTCATACTTAATTTCAAATTATATTATTTGCACTTATTTATGTATACTTTTATTTGATTACAAACTGTGTTGACTGAATATTTGTAAACTATATTCAGAAAATAAAAAAATAAAATATAAAAACAAAGAAGATGTATTCACATGATTTGAAAATACTCTATTACAAGTAAAAGTCCTGTATTAAAAGTAGTAAAAGTGTCCATTGTCAGTAGAATATACTGAAAGTATCAAGTATTTTCTAGGACATACTATACTATCACTTTTGAGTGACTTTTTTCGACATACTATACTTATGACTTTGTTATCACTTTTTCGACATACTACAATATGACTTTTTTGACATACTATACTATGACTTTTTCACTTTTTTCGACATACTATGACTTTAACACTGTTTTCGACATACTATACTATGCCTTTTTATCACTTTTTTACATACTTTAATATGAGTTTTTTATTACTCTTTTGGTCATACTATGACTTTTTTTGATATACTATACAATTACATTTTTTATCAATTTTTTCGACATACTATAGTATGACTTTTTTAGCTCTTTTTTTCGACATATGACTTTTTCATAACTTTTTGACATACTATACGATGATTTTTAATAACTTTTTTGACATTGAATACTATGACTTTTTTACGACATACTATACTATGCCTTTTATCCCTTTTTTTGACATACTATACTATGACTTTGTTATCACTTTTTCAACATACTTTAATATGAGTTTTCTATTACTCTTTTGGTCATACTATAGCTTTTTAATCACTTTTTTCGACATACTATACTATGACTTTATCAGTTTTTTCAACATCCTATACTATGACTTTTTATCACTTTTTTGATAAAATATACCATGACTTTTTATAACTTTTTTGGACATACTATACTATGACTTTGTTCGACATACTATACTATGACTTTGTTCAACATACTATACTATGACTTTTTTGGACATACTATACTATGACTCTTTTCGACATACTATAGCATGACTTTTTCGACATATTATTTCAGTAACTGGTGGAAGGGGTTAATCCTGCTCCAATAAGCACCGGCAATTAGGAACTTCACAATCTGACCCCAGGTTCGGCTCCCAGTCCGGGCTAGACCTCCTTGTGGGGAGTTTGCATGTTCTTCCTGACTTTCTTTCACATACTGTACCATGGAATTTTTATGACTTTTCCCTGACATAATATACAATGACTTTTTTCGACATACTATAATATGTCTTTTCCATGACTTTTTTCGACATACTATAATATGTCTTTTCCATGACTTTTTTCGACATACTATACTATGACTTTTTAATGGGTTTTTTTGCAACATACAATAGTATGACAGTATTCAATGCAGTATTTCAGTAGCTGATGGCTCAGATGCAACAATTAGGGATAGCAGACTCTGACCCCTGTTTCAATTCCCAGTACAGGCTGGGCCTTTTTGTGTGGAGTTTGCATGTTTTTCCTGACTTTCTTTGAAATACTATATTATGACTTTTGTATGACTTTTTTCCAACATACTATTCAATGACTCTTTTTGACATACTATACTATGACTGTTTTCAATGTATTTCTTTCATTGCTGGTGGCTCAGTGGCTAACCATCCTGCAATAAGCACCAGAAATTAGGAACTTCACTCTCTGATCCCTGATTCGATTCCCAGTTAGGGCTCTGTCTATTTGTGTGGAGTTTGCTTGTTCTTCCAGACTTTCTTTGACATACTATACTATGGCATTTTTATGACTTTTTTCCCCGACATACTATACAATGATTCTTTTCGGCTTACTATACTATGACTTTTTCGACAAAGTATAATGTCTTTTTCATGACTTTTTTTGACATATTATACAATGACTTTTTAATGGCTTTTTTGCGACATAATATACTATAAAGTTTTGAGACTTTCTTCAACTTACTATACCATGATGTTTTTGTGCCTTTTTTTTGGACATAATATACTATGACGTTTTTGTGACTTTTTTCGACATACTATACTGTGACTTTTTTTTTCAAAATACTCATACTATGATGTTTTTGTGCCTTTTTTCGACATACTATACTATGATTTTTTTTCGACAAACTATAATATGACTTTTTATCACTTTTTTGACATTGAATACTACTAGGACTTTGTAATCACTTTTTCAACATACTATACATACTATAAAAAAAATTGACATACTATACTATGACTTTTTTATGACATTTTTTAACGTACTATACTATTCATTTTTTCAACATACTATACTATGATGTTTTTGTTTTTTTAGATACTTTACTATGACTCTTTTCGCCATTCTATACTAGGACATTTTTGTGCCTTTTTTCGACATATTATACTATGACTTTCGTATCACTTTTTTAGACATACGATACTATGAATTTTCATCACTTTTTGTCATTGAATACTTTGACTTTTTTTTCGATATACTATACTATGACTTTTATATACTAAAAATTACTTTTTTCATTTTTTCGACATACTTTGTTATGACTTTATTATTACCTTTTTCAACATACCATACTATGACTTTTTTATCACTTTTTCGACATACTATACTATGCCTTTTAATAACTTTTTTCAACATACTATACTATACTATACCTTTCAATCACTTTTTTTGAAATTGAATACTTTGACTTTTTTTCGATATACTATACTATGACTTTTTCAGCCTTTTCTCACAGAATTCTGTGAAATGATCACAAACTGTTAACCGCGCATTACGTGGCGGTGGCATGGAATGTGTGAAAATTCTGTGTGGCCACCACGGAAAACAATGCCAATGTAATGTCAAGGAGAAGATAACGTAGCATTAAGAGTGACTACGGTAGTGAGTAGTATGTAAGGCCGAAATTCCGTGTAAGGAGGTTGGTTAGGGTGGTTGATGGGTCAAACACAGGCCTTTCACCCAGGAGACCGGGGTTCGTGTCCTGCATGTCACATTTCCTAAAGTTGCTTTCTTCTTTTCCTAAACCCAACCGTCCCGTTCTTCTCGTGTGTCACAGAACCGTAAGCCCACCCACGACCTTTTCCTGAACCCAACTGTCCCATTCTTCTTGCGTGTCATGGAACAGTAAGCCCACAAACAATCTTTTCCTGAACCCAACGTTCTGTTCTTCCCGAGTGTCAAGGAACCCGTAAGCCCACCCATGACCTTTTCCTTAACTTAAGGGGCCGTGTTTATTTAACGGAATTCTTCCGTGGGCCCATCACAGAATTTTTGGCTTCACTTGATCAGGTTGGACTTTTTTAATCACTTTTTTGACATGCTATACTTTGACTTTGTTATCACTTTTTTGACACACTATACTATGAGTATTTTACGACTTTTTTCAACATTCTATAATATGACTTTTTGTCATACTGTTGTTACTGTTGCCACTCTTCTATCCAAGACACAGCAATAATTTATGGCACTATATATGTCTAGTCTGACATGGTGACGGTCGTGACATTCACTAACACTTGCAACAGACTTTGACTTGCAAAATAAGTTCATGAGTTCCCCTTTGATTCTGAAAAAAATTGACATTTGTCAAAAAAACAACAGATTCATTCTGATACCTTTAGATGATACTGTGTCTGCCTGCCAGTTTAGTAATTTACATTTTTGCTCTCCTCTCAGCAGTGTCAAGGGTGCAAGAGACAGGACTGGATTAACGTCTGTCTGAGAGGATGAAGTAAAGAGAGAGACACTGAAAATGAGAGAGGGAGAGAGGAGGCAGCAACCCCTTCTCACCCCATCAGTCTGAGAGGGGAAAAGTGATACAGGGTGAGGGAAAGTCATAAAGTGACTGTCAGCATGAAACTGAATGGTGGAATTGGGGCTAATCATTGTAGAGGACGTCTGTGACAACTTAAGCCTTGCTGTCATACAAATGGATCTTACAGTCTACACACACACACACACACACACACACACAGACATATACAGACACACATATACAGTACAAACAGACAAACAGAAAGAAGTGTGAACGAGACAGAGACTGTTGTAAAAGAATGAGAGGCTGGAACGAATAACTAAGGACAAATGAAGGATGATGGAAATAATATAACTAAAACTGTCAAAAGTCGGGATTGAAAGCAGAATGATAGCGATTACTCATAAAACAAATGGGACAAAGGGAGAATGTCAACATTCAGTAATACTGAAATAATCCACACCTATTGAATACCCTTAGGAAATACAAGGGAGAGTCCAATATATTTAGGAAACATAACTGTAGTGATATGTACACATACGCTGATCCCTTGAGTCTCCAATGCTACAGTACACAGACTAGACACCAAATTCACTGTCAGACTGATCTTCTTCTATCACAACAAAAGCAGCTGCCTTCTTATTTTTCCATCCTCCTACTCAGTGTTTACAGAGCAATGGAATCAAACTGGCAAAACCCACATTTTAATTTACAGGGCTCCAGGTTGGGAGTTGTAGTGTTAAGCAGCAGTCGATTAATCACAATTGGAGCTACTGAAATAATTATGACTTATATCAGATTACTAAACTTTAGCTCACCATTGAGATCCACCATTTTCCCCACAGTGCTATAAAAGACAAATGGGCAAAAAAAATGAGAAACAACCAGAAAGAGATGTATCTTCAAGATGAGATGATACAGTGTATTAATACAGCCAATTCTATTAAATAACCATGATTATGTAAACAGGGCATGAGTGATTATCTTGTTTCCCCTATACCAGATAGATTACTGATGAAAGAGATACAGAAGAATGAGAATCCCTCTCTCACCCTTTTTTTTATTTTCCTGCTCAATCTTGTGTCCCTTACCCTTCTACAATCAAAACTCATCACTCCTTTACAGTAGGACACACAGGTAGTACCCTTCACAGGAAGTCATATCAGTTTTTACAGTAAAAGTGACACAAGCTCACTGTGAACAGAACATCACTAGAAGAATTTAAAAAACAGTGGGATAATCAAAAATATGACTATAATGAATATCATAACTCAGTAGTAGTTTCTAACTTGCCAGTTAGCATCAGTAGTTGTATATACTATGTTGGCTGTGAGTCAAATTCCAGGTATTGTCTCAGTTCTGACAGAGCCCCTTCACGTGTCTATTTTTGATGATGGAGTGGAATATAAACTGGAATCTAAACTGCTCCAAATGGTCTCCATTATGGCTCGCTCCCTTTGTTCCTCAACCTCCTGTCACTTCCTGCTAGTTGCTACTTGGTGAGTGAGAGAACGAAAGGAGGAGAAGTGAAATTGCTTTTAGATCCACCCCATCTCACTTCTTCCCCTCCACTGTCTCATGTCCTCATATTTCATCCTCATGGTCTCCCTCAGAGTACTCATTCATCTAACCTCCCCCCCCCCACTATTTTGATGTTATTTCTCCTAAAAACTTAGCTTTTCTCCATTTTCATCTCCCCGGAATCATTTGTTTTGCTGTGAAAGCACAGTGCACAGTTTTGCTTGATGCAGAGAGTGTGCACATATCAATCTATCTGACATCTCCGTGAAGAGTCCAACTGTTAATATAACATAATATCAATGTACAGAGCCGTATCAGGGCCGATCCTGGGATATTTTAAAGGAACGGTATCGGTTTGAAATTCGATCTATTCTTAACTAAACTGTACTGTGTTTTGCCCACCTCAGCCTACATATATACTTTACATATTTAATCAATGTGTAGGTAAATATAAGTACCGGATAGGACTTGGAATATGCAGATACCCAATATTAAAGGTCCCGGGGCCAAAGAAACTTGATCAGGACATCCCTAATATAGAAGTGAAATTATGATCTGATCTTCAAACTTAAGTAATAGAAATTCTGTCATAATTAGTCAAATGAAAAGGCTCTTTCATTATTCCTTTTTCAGATGTTTTGTTGAATGAATAAATTCTTGATTTTTATTTTTCAGAAACACAGGTTATGTTACGTGTATGTATGTATGTATGTATGTATGTATGTATGCATGTAAGTATGTATGCATGTCTCTGCCTCCATTTGCTAACAATTTCATGCTCTCTCTATTCTTTTTCAGCTTCTCTCTAAATAGGAGCTTTTAGAAGTGCAATGTTGTATGTATATAATTTCCAGTGTTAACATTTAAATAGGGTAATTCAAGTATGATGACTGCACGGAATACGGAGAAGGGAAAACATTTCACTTTGATAGGTCATTTTCATGTTCAACATGTGTTACACACAACAGGTGTTTGATAAATCGCAAACCTCAAACCTGAATAACATGCAGAGAGAAGTGCATACTCTCGGTCAACAGGGGAAAATTGCTTCTGTTCATGTTTCAAAAATATGTTAACAGTTCCAGAAATGAAATGTAAAATCAAATTTTGTTACTGTTATTGAAAACATCAAAATAGGATTCTGAATAGAAATCTGAAACACGATTGGTAAGAACCTAATTTGTACACACTGAACTGTGGGTTCAAAGCAAGGTTTAGTTTTTTCTTGTATCTTTTTGTATCCTAGTCCCCTAATTATAGTGCAGAAGTTGTCATGTTTGTTGTTAATCCTCATATCTCATCTGAAATCCACTATTCAGCTTTTTGTGCATGTTGCTCTCAGCTCTGCAAAGCTGTATCGCAAACTGTATTCAGCCTCTTTGGTTTATCCGATTATGTACTGAAGAAGAGCAATATAATAAACAATGCACTTCATCACACTTGTTTTCCCTTTGAAAACAAAGAACACAATCTGAAAATACAGCCAAATAGGCTGCTGATTGCTCATCCTATGGGGACTTCTCTAACTCTGTTTTTACATGTATTTATAACGTATTTGTTGTTGTCAAATATGTTTTGATGCTAATTTAAATGCTGCATGGATTATAAGATAAAATAGACTGTATTAATCCCACACTGGGATCACACCTGTGCTATTGACAAAGTTGTTCTGTGTGAAGGAAGTGTTACTTTTTTTAACTTCACACAAGACATTGGGAGGTGGCCGGTAGTGAATGGTGGGAGTACAAAGGGCACACCAGAGAAGTTAGCCTTTAGGGCTGTCTGCCAAAAAGGGTTTACTTTAACCCAAACCACTATCTTTTTTTCTCAACTTAACCAAAGTAGTTTTGTTTTTTAAGAATTATCCTGGACTTTCTAGCAGAAAGCCCTGACGGCCAACTTTCCCATGTGTGTTTGTAGTCATTATCCTTGAATTTGTTGTGCTTTTTCCAACACTATTTTCAGAGTTTTAAAATAGCTTCTAGTACAAACTTCAGAGGCCAACTCCTTTCTTCAACCTTTACTGGAAGTGTGTTAAGCTTGCTAGCCGTGCACATACATCTCACCCACAAAGTGGGTCACAAGATCTCTATTTGATACTAATGTATCTGTTACGCGCTCCCCGCCATGCTCTCTTTTTCCTCTGTTCATCTCAGGTGTTCCTGATATCTGATTGAGGGTGGCCCTGCCCCTGGATATAAGAGAGGCTGGGAGACAGAAATCTCTCTCTGATACCGAAGCACCTCTGATCACCGTTGTCTGCTTTTTTCTTTTTTTGTGTTTGAGGATGGAGGTCTGGTAGTCTAGTTTCCGCGGCTTTGTTTATGTTAGTTAGTTACTACAGTAGTTCTGGGTCCGACAGCCCTTGATGGGTTGGCTTAGGCTTCTTCCCTTCTTTTGTTCTTTTTGGCCAGACCTCCATAGTTTTGGTTTAATCAACCATAGTTAAGTTGTGAATAAACTTTAATTTACTTTAATTAATCAATATGTTGACATTTAGCCTAAGTTGTGTTTGTTTGCTGTGGCTGTAACAGTATCAAAGTAGTTTAATCTTCCAACAACAACATAAAACAAATTTATCTAATATTTCAGCTATTACAAAATACAATCTATGGGCTTAAACAGTCATCTATCACTCTCTAAAGAAAGAAGAACAAGAGCAATGGGAAGAAATGTGGATAAACAACAGAGGGTTCCATGTGGGAAACAAAGAGATCCAGTAGCTAACCTAGACCTTTACTCTCTCCACGGGACCTGCCTGCTGCTACGACTGCAGGATACCTGGAAGAGATGGATGGGTTCAAAGATACGTGTTGGCACAAAACAAGCCCTAATACACTGCATGTGTATATACTGTATCAGTGTGATATAAAACATAATGACAGCATTGTGTTTCAGAAGGATTTTCATCTCGTTGTTTGTATGCAGTGACAATGTGACCGACGTACCGGTGATGTTAAAAGTCCACATCCACTCAAAAATGTGTTTTTCTTATTGTTTTTTCACTTGAGAGTTCAACTTTGACTGTGCAAAATGTAATACTAGAATAAACTAGTTTTCACATGAATCTGATGACAGGGGAGATCTGAATTTAAGATGTGTACATATTCAATGGTTATGTGACATCATACTAGTTTGAATGCCAATCTCAGTACAATAAGCAACCTAAAGTGTGATGTGGAAACTTGAAACCTCCAGTGCACATGAGAATAGACTTTTCAGTGAAGTTAGACACATTTTGTGTCCAGTAGTTAAACCTTTGAAATTAACAATATTTGCATATTCATATATTCTGGATTTTTGAGGACTAAATGTAATTTCAAGAATTTGTAACTAATCAACTTTTTTTGTGTGTGGAAAACTCAGACATTATTATTCAAAGCAAAATATTTTGAAATTAATTAAAACATGTCTGGAGGGTATCTTTATATCTTTATAAATATATATTTTTTACAAGAGTGAAGTTAGATGGCACTGGCATGTCTGGAAAGGTGCAATTCAACAAAACTACAAAATTGTTAGTAGTAATTGCAAAGTGAATATGGAGAATGTCTCTAACTAAAAAGTCAACCTAACTCAGAGGGTTTTACAATCGGAACAACATACAACACCCTCTTACCATAGACCCGTAATTTGGATAAGGAAAATCTCCCAAATAAAAAGGGAGAAACCTCAGGAAGAGCAACAGAGCATCCTTCTTCCAGGACGAGAGACATGCAATATTTGGTATATGTAAATGACGGAAATAGCAGAATTACAATACTAGCTAAGTGCATATATAGTAAAGTAAATATTGCTCACTACTCTCTGTCTCTCCCACTGACGACAGCTTCAAATCCTTACCTCCCATTCTCATCTCATGGCCACCGCTAATCCCAGAAGGCCTATCATTTATCAGAATGTACTTTAAAGCTTTTTGCATCACACACAATTCTCCCAAATATAATTTTTTGAGTTGGGAAACTACAGTTCAGATGATAAAAGGAGAAGAGTGTTCAGGAAACTGATTCTGAAATAAAGGAGCATCCACTGTCTCATTTTGGTTGGCTGCATTTAGTTTTTTGGATGTAGTATGCCTCAGAACAATTCTACCATTCCTACAACAGAAACATGGTCAGATCTCAGATAAGCTTTCCAGCTGCATCAATGACGCTGTCCTTATGCCAGCTGCTGGCCTGCTGTGGCACAAAGCAAAACCACATTTTGTTTAAGTTCCAATGATTTATATACACTTAACCCTCAGTTGTCATAATTGAATTACATAAGCCAGTCGCCATGACATCACACATGTATGTGCATCCAAAGAGCAGCTGTTGGAGCAGCGATAATCAATAAACAGGGTCAGTGTGGAGAACTAAAATGCACCATGTCTGCAGCTCATGTGAAAACTATGACTGAGGTTGGTGATCTTCTAAGTAGCCCCACATAGAGTAGAAAACAGAACGAGAAGGTGATAAAAGAAAGAAAGACAAGAAGGTTATGACAGCTTGTCGGTGCTCCTGTTTGGCATGTGGCTGACGGTAGCCCATCTAGGGCTCTAATTATCTTGTCTTGCACGCTAAGACCTCAGAGAAGACTAAGCTCTCTCAATCTGGGTTCCACTACTGACAGTATATAAACAACACTGGTGTACTGCAGCAGCCTGCCAAGGCAAGATTAGCTTGGCAAGTTCAACAGTTAGACGAGAGTGAGCCAAGTCAAGAGACAGGTGTAGGACCTATGAGGGCAGACAGACAGAGGGACAAACACACACTCACATGCACACTGTTAGACAGCAGGCGCTTGCAATATTGTAAAAGTCACAAGTCCTGTTGTGATGTATCCATCATCTTCCATTCAGAATTTGGGATTCATGAAAAGAACGACTTGTTACTAATCAAAAGCACTCAGTCTCATTACTAATCAGATGTGTGGTTAAGGGATTTGTTACTTTTTGCTGATGAATGTGGATCTATTAACTTTGAGTACCTGAACAATATTTGCGCTTGTTTTCTCATATGCTGCTATGATGCAACAGTCACAGCACACCTTACTTACCCTCAATATAATAAGTGTGATTAAATAGATTTACATATTGGCCATGTCTAATAAACATTTCCAATACACAATGATGGCTTACAATGCATTTGTATGTTTTATATGCGATTTTCTTTCTTTCTTTCTTTGGCATCCTCGTTAGAGTTGAAATTTATAGTTGGTTTCAAATAATATAGCTCAATCACTCACATAAGAAATAAGACAATAAAATCATCCTTGGGTCACCACAGCTGAGACCTTACAAAGGCAACTCCAGGGCATACTATTTCTCAGACACCACTGACTCAGGTAGTTAAATGGATTCATGTAAGGGCCTCTTGATCTTCATCAAAAATGAATACAGATAGCAGCAAGGCAAGGCAACTTTATTTATATAGCACATTTTAGCAACAAGGCAATTCAAAGATGATTTTCTTGATTGATCAGTTAAATGTTTGGTCTATAAATTGTAAGAAAACAATAAAACATGCATGCTATAATTTCATTTTCCATTTCACTTCCATTCTCATGTGTTTTTTCTGAAATATGTATCACTACAGTAGAGGGATACAGCTACATCAACTTCTCTCTGGTTTGACTAAATGAGTCACCCCTTTCACATTAGCCTACATAGAGCTATTTAATTGTCAATATCACACATATTGTCCAATTCAGGTTTAAGAAAATGTTACATGTTTACACTAACTACAAAGCACAGCTGAAGCTGACAATGATGGCATTAGTTTTGCAGGTAATTAGTCATAAACCAAATTGTTGCACAAACAAATTGATGAAAGGTTGGGGGATTAGCAGGATTTGGTAGGATTCATCCTTTAACTACAGACACAGCTCCTCTGTAATTCAACATTACAGTTAGTTACACTGGGATCTATGGCCTGAAGCGGCAGCATCTAATGTAATAAAGAGGGCATGTGAATACTCTTATATAGTGTTTGTTTAAGCTATTGCACCTAAAGCAGCTGAATTTTATCCTGTTGCTTTCACTTCTGAACTGCAAACAGACTAACTGAAATGCGGGGATTTTTTCTATTGTTTTAAATCGATTCTAATTGCACATTTCCATTAATATACCTTATATTTATAAACTGTATATATATTGTATAATTAACCTTACCTAAAGGGGGTTTGGACAGTTTGGATAGTCTGTCCTGGCTGTCAGACTCATGCTCTTAAGATACTTCTTTAGATCAATTTTAGATAATTTAGCTGAATGAAAAAGCTACATTAGGAGCTAATCTGACTTTAAATAAAATACAGATATGAAAAGGATGACACTTCAATTCCAGGTCAAATCCAAAGCATCTATATTTTCTCCCATTTTTAGCTTGTATGTGAGGGATGTAAACTGCCAAAACTGAGACCATGCAGTTCTGACCATTGCAAGCAAGTAAAGTGGGTCGCTCAAATCTAGTGACACAATCTCTCCTGCTGGCTCAAAGCATACAGTACTGTCACACTTCTGCCCTTGCTTTCTTCCTTTCTTAGTTGTTCTGCATTTAAATGTGCTCTAAGCGATGTCACACATTTTTTAGGCTACAACATTTTTTGTCACATACAGCAAACATCTCCTCACTATCCGCGAGCTGCCTGTCCTCTCAACACACTGTAAAAAAACGCGGTCTCTGTAGGCAGCCCAGGCTCCACAAATGGCATCAAAAACAAACTGCGCCAACCTGCACCGCTAAACATAACAAACGGTCTTCCAGCGTTCCAGACAATAACCGACAAGAAGGATTTGGGGGTAGGGGTTGGGGGATTAGTGCGCGGAAGCACGGAAGGGAGGGAGAAGGAACGGGATGAAGAGGAGGGAGGGTCGAGCTAGCCTTGTTTTGTTTGAAAATACTTTGAACGTAAACAAGAAGTGCCGTCACCCAACATCGCTTAGAGCACCTTTCAGCATCTATCCCTGCACACTCTTTTCAGTCGATGGTGTTGTGATTTTGTAATTTCCATAAGAACACAACACAGCGTTACTACTGTACCTTTGTCTTTATGTTTGTAGCCTCGTTCACTTTAGTCATACCACTACTATGTGTGCTACTCTTTTACTCCAAACAGCACAAAGAAAAGTCAAGTGAGAATTAGTATGTGTTGGCTATGTGTGGTAATGTGTGGCTCATGAAGATGGTCCAAGGTACACCAGGCAGCATTAACAAAAAGTATTATGTATTTTGCTGTTGCTGCACTTCAGGGCATTCAAATTCTTACGAAAAAATAATCTGTTGAGTGCAACCTCTTTACTTCAGAGTGCAGCGCTGAATATTCACAGTTCATCCTGCTGAACAAATGCTTCTGTGCTTAACGCAACTTCCGTTTTTCCCTTGTCTAGTTTTCTTAGTTTTCTACACAGACTTGATAAAGCCTGCAGTACATACCGTAATATCATGGTTTTGAGGAATTATTAAATAAACAGCCAATAGAAATAATGTAAGAAATGGTAATTAAAGTCAATGTCAATGTAATCTTGCATTGCCACATATCTTCACAGCGCTGTGGAGTAAGGTCTGTCTACACCACAGATACATTCTAGGATAGGAGGAAAAACGCTCTGGGTTGTTTGCATTTATTTAAACAATAAGCCTTAGGTGCAGTGAAGGTGGCTCTGCAAAATAGTCTCAGGAAGGAACTTGTTTTGGTGGAACATTTGCACCTCGCAAAAGAAAACATCACATAATATATAACAAATTAAGTTAACTGTTCACACAATTCCAGTAATGTGAGCTATTTAAATTAGCTGGATGCATGGTTGAATGCAATTTGCTCTTACCAGTGTATCGGCGCGTGTACTTCGTTCATAGCAATCCCCACCAATCGGTCCCAAAACATCCCAGTTAGATAGTAAGTGCCGTAAACATATTCTTGTAAATCTTTACAATTATTCACTGAACCATGCAGGCCTGCCTTAATGCACAATCCAAATTGTCTTCAAAACTTGCAACAGTAGCTCGCTAGCTCGGAGGTTGTTCTTGTTGGGAAGGCTTATCCTGGCAATGTACTTCTGTTGATTCAGACTTATGTCAATGTGAAATGGAATTTGTAGATCCTTGACTGTCTGCGGTTCCATTCTGTGCTCTGATGGCTTAACTTAAAAAATGTTTTGAAAGAAATGTCATCATTATTATGATGATCATTCTCTGTTATGTGTTTTTAATGTTTAGTTTTATCTGGGTCTATTTGTGTATGCCTGTGTGTTGCATGTGTCTTGTGCTTCGGTGTTGTTGTTTTTTTATTTTATTTAATTTTTTATTTTTTTTAAAAGCCATGCAGCTATTGCATGGAAGGAAAACAAGCAGTGGCATTTGGAGCCTAGAGAAGAGTGAGTCTCAGGTGATGTTTTATTCATAGCAATGGGCCGGAATGCGTAAAGGGGAGAATGGCAACACACACCAAAAAATGGGGATGGCAGTGGTGCCCAAGGTGTGATGGTCAGATTTTCTGGGATGTGTCTGTGTCTGTCACCTGATGCCAGCACGCAGAACAGGTTACGTCAGGTTCTCCCGTGGTTACCATCACTTCAAAGTTTCATGACACTCTTTGCTGTTGAATGAATCAGAAGTGGATCATCCCTAGGGGTGGGTTTTAGCCTGTTCAAATTTAAATGCAAAATACCCAGATTCTTTAAGCTCTGACGCTAACACATTTGTCATTTATCAAACTATCATCTCTCCTCACTCACTTTTTTTATAAGCAAAAAGCAATGGAAAACAAGATGGCAAATTTCTGATGCTTTCACCCATTACGATTCCATCACCAGCGATAGGTTAGATCAGCATTACATTTTACGTTTGCCTGTTCTCTGGTCAATGTGCTGTCTACAGCTGTCATCTGTTGTTCAGCCAAAGATTGTTGAGCGAAAAGACACTGTGTAACACCACTGTACAACTGTGAGTGGACTGTGTGTTTTTGTAGTTGTAACAGAGTGGCTACTTGTCTCTAAAGAAATTATCTGACACCTCACATCAATTTGAGAATCTCCCAGGTAGCTTTGATTCATATCAACATTTTCCAGTAATGTGAGCAACTGCCTTCTCAGCTTCTCAACAAAAGTTGATTACACTTTTTATTTTATCTTTAAGTTACTTGCAAATGTTAGAAGGCAAACAATGGATTGAAACACTGGACCACACTGAATTTGAATTTGATAAAATTGTATAGAACCCCATCCATAATGATTCCTTTCTTGCCTCCAACAATGAAAACCTATATAAAATGGCACGCAGGGCCACCTCGCTACAGGACTATCAGGCTATTAGGTCACTGCCACTGGAGCCACTCATAAGACTGGCAGAGGAAAATCCATTTGAACACATCTGCATGAGAGGAGCACACCACTGTATATTGAAGTGCTTATGCAGCATAAAATTACACTGACATGTTTCTGCTAAAAACAAAAAGCACTTTTTATCACCAAGCAGCACAGTTCAGACGAGAATGCTTTTAGATTACATATATTCAGACCCACCTATAAAGAAGAAAGATAGAGTATTTTCATTTTCAGTTACAGTCAAGGCTTGTGACCCGAGTCCAAAAATGACAAATCTGAGCTGACCTTAACATTAGAACGAGGTGTCAGTCACTTAGTAAGTGCAATTGGCCTTAGAAAGGAAATAAGTCCCAGGAGGCACACTGCAAGGGCTATTACACTCTGCTGATGCCACTTTCACCCATTCAATCACACTTACATAGCTCTCAAGGTTGTTGAGACCCATATGTCACCATTGGTCAAGGCCACCTAATTCTTCCAGAGCTTTTGCTCCTTGTTATTATATTTTTGTCTCCCTTTCTGCTTTCCAATGTTAAACTGCTTATTCCTATTACATTGAATAATGTCCTAATTCTTCAATGTGGCAGAGTGTGACTGAGTTTTGGGCCAGGGGCCTTCCTGTCATGTGGTTGGTCATTTGGTTTGTCATCAGGCAGATGATGCACTGAGGAGGTTATCGAGAAAGCATAAAATTAATACATACAGTGGAGCTTTTGTTCCTCTTTTAAATGTGAACTGCTGAGCTGACCAATACTAAAGGGAAAAACAAACTGATCACATCAAATGCTTTTCTGTGCTTGCCTTGGCTGAGAATGTGACTGATATACCAATGAATCCTGGATCAATTCTTGTTAGAAAATAACAGAAATTGAAGCATGCTAACATGCTCATAATGACGAGGTCAATATTCTGATGTTAAGGAGGTATGATGTTGACAATGTTAACATTTGCTTATTAGCACTAAATGAAAGAGGCCCAGGCTATCTAATATTTTGAGGTTTCATGAACAAACAGCTTCCCAAGCAGCACAGTAGTACTGAGTGAACTATCCAGCTACAGCTATCTTCGCAAATATTCATTCAAGTGGGGTCAAAGATAAAGAGACTACATAAATAACCACTCTGCCCCTTAAAATATTGTTTATTTTACCATAGCCTTGCAACTCATTTACACTCCTTTTCTTTCCTCTTTTAAAAATGATGCGTGAACAAAGAACAATGACAGATTTTGCACTTCTGTACTGGTTTTAGTGCTTGTTTCTATAAACTTCTGCAATTTATAGGGAGTTTATTAGGTGATAGTTATTGCATTTTCCTAATAAGCATTATAATTTATTTTTGCTGCCTTCAGCACCACCCTGTCGAGAATTCACCGTACAACATGGTTGATGATAGATGACTTCACCATACTGCAGGCCCCAGTAGCACTCGCTTGTCTTAATGGTATGCCATTTAGGCTCTTAACTACTATTTCCTAATTAAGAATCAGCCTTAGTCTTTTGTAAAACTAAAACACCTCTTCCTTGCACTTCTCCCTCTACCTTTGTACCTCTACCAAAATTAATTTGAGGAGCTGGAACTGTTGAACACCTTTTTCTACTTCACCTCCTATGACAATGATGACATGTCCTCTCGTTACGATTATGCCACTGTGTCAGGTTTTAGGGTGACACAATCTTAAGTGTTGAGAATATTGTAGCTTAGGATCTGTGTCAGACAGACATGAGAGGCAGAGGACCAGAGGGAGAGTAACACTAAGAGGGAGACTGTGATAAAATCTTTTCAACATAGAAACAAAGTCATGAGATGAAAAGAGACAGCAAGACATGTGGCCTTTTCCACTAACTTCAAACCAAAATCCACAGAAATTAGTCATTTCAAAGTTAATGGGATTGGAGTGTGTGTGCATAATACATGAGAGTTTGCAGTATGCAGTGTTTATTTAAATGTTTGAATATGTGAAGGTATCTTGATTGTGTATGTTTAATCTAGCAAATGTGTTTGCATGAAAGTCTTTTGTAATGTTTGAATAAATTGAGGGAGGTTTATAAAGGAGAATACATGGTGACTATACAACTGTTGCCATGGATTCAACTTGGGAGCAACTTTCATGATTGCAAATTGTTTGCATTAGAACAACTGCTTTGATGATGGCAAAGCATCTGGTGCTGATGGGAAAGCAGTTACACAACTATTACAGTGGATTGCAGCAATCACACAGAACAAATGAGAAAAGCAGGAATAACTGAAAAAAAAGTATACCAAATGCATAACTTTACATTTAATTTATGTATTTGGACACTTGTGAGCAGCAGAACAAGCTATAAGCGCTTTAGCTATGACCTACGGGAGGTTAACTCTGACTGTCGTTCGCTAGATGTTATAAAAAGATGAATGAGCATTTGTTTGCCAAACTTGTAGTAGTCTATTTACGTCTGTTGGCTGCCAACATATTAATTATTAATGTTGCAAAAAATACTACACTCATAACCACAAGAGACTTGGACTCTAGCTCAGAGACTTGTGAGCATCTCTGTGACAGCCTAATACATAATGCACACAGTACATGGGGATAAGGATAGCTGACATTTGGTTGCTTGTCATTTAGGATATACTGTATCTACCCTGGGGAAATGTCCATGCTCGCAGATAGTCACACGGGTATTTATGCACAAACAAAAGCCAAATCGATTGGTCTTCAGGGTACTGTAAATGGCAGAGTCAAAGGCTTGATTAAGCTTTGAGGCAAATCCCCCAATCTCTGCATAACATACAAAAAACTGTTAAGCTTTCCATGCTCTAACATATTACACACTATACAATATGGGTTCAGAGAGGTTTCACAGTTTTATTACATGCTGTTACAATGGTAATTTCAGAGTCAAATATCAAACGTTTAATCTGAGAATTTGTGTAACATTGTTTAACTGGAGGCAGGCATGGATAGACTAAAATTAGCCAGAACATTTGGTAGTATGACAACACTACATTTCTCACCTTATTTGGCACACAACCAGCCTATTTTACAAATCTATGTAGTCTACTGAAACACACACAGCATAGTATAGACACATACTTAACACTCCCACAGAGTCATGGATAAGCAGCTGATCAGCTGTTGGAAACACACTTTTATTTTTAAACTGGCTGTTCAGTGAGGAGACGCAAGTGAGGGGAATGATGGGAACTTGTCACAGCAAAGCATTAGGAGGGCTGCCCAATCATCATCCGGTTACATTTTTCAATCATTTGTTGATTCTTTTGGAATGAGCCAGGATTTAATGAACCTGAGACTAATTACCCCCGCCAAAGAAATTATGTTTTCGGCTTGGTTTGGTTGTCTCTCAGCAGGATTACAGAAAAAAAACTACTGACCCAATTTTTATTAAACTTGGTGGAACAGTGTAGCATGGGACAGTCAAAAACTCTAATTGAAGTACAAGAGGCAATGGGTAGTTATGGTAATATACCACTGCCATAATCAGAGTTCATTAGTAGTTAATTCCACAACGTTGCAGTTGAGAAATAAGCACACTGTGCTTGCTTTTGTGTAATCATTTAGAGTTGGCATCAGCTATGGTCACAGCTTTTAAAAATTTGATCTCAGCTCTCTGTCAGCTGGCTAAAGATTTACCCCACACCAGCCACAACACAGTGGGAATGAGTGTGAGCAACATCACTGCAGTTGTACCTGCAAACATTTAGACAAACGGTAGAAGATTATTTCATAATTCAGCAAATAATGTTGTTCTGACATTGTGTGACTTATTACAGTTGTGTTTGGACAGTCTCTTTAAGGCATGGTAAGCAGCATTGTTCTTTGGCCAGCTTTGAGAACATCTTGTACCTTGTAACCTGTAATATTGTACATGAATATACATGAAAAGGAAAATAAACTAAAGCCAGACAAAAGTCAATTCAATTTCCAACCCACCTCCCCAGCTTGTTACACTCACTGACCACAGGAAAGGGTTACAATAACAATTCACAGCTATTAAATAGATATGCCTCTTGACTATTGATTATTTCTTATCTGAATGCAAACCTATAGAAAGGACAGAAAAGATAATTCATCATCAATTCATGGCATTGCATTACATGGTTGAAAGGTCTAGGACTACAACGAGGTACAGTAGACTAT
This sequence comes from Zingel zingel, assembly GCA_023566125.1. Classification (NCBI taxonomy): domain Eukaryota; kingdom Metazoa; phylum Chordata; class Actinopteri; order Perciformes; family Percidae; genus Zingel; species Zingel zingel. The sequence continues at coordinate 27,013,443 of CM042318.1, read as the reverse complement.
GAATGGAAGTACATGCAAGGCATACCTGAGGACTGAGAATGACGAGGACTGTAAATGGTACATTTTTCACCTTCACTTGGAGGACAAATTGGTTTTCAAACGTAATGACTCCTATTTGTCAAACAGATTCTGTGCTTTCTGCCATGGTGCTCAAAGACTCTTTGTTCTAAGTTTTTTTTATGTATACAACAATTGACTAGTGTACCTTTATATGTTCAAAGAAGCAACCAAGTGTACACAATATTCTTCAGCTGTGCAGAATTGTGCTCTTTAAGTTCACTGTCGCATCATCCCTGAGGCGTGTCCTGTGACTCCAGTTGATTCATAACCGTAAGAACATTGTTGGTGTCAACTTACCATGGAACCGTATCTCTCAAAGATAAAGGTTTTCTGATTAAAAAGTCAGTGACTGCTCTGTTTAAATGTGAGAGCACTTATTGTCTCCTTTATTGGCAAAGTTATTGAGCTCAATACATGATACTAAATCAAAATATCAATATTGTAGGAAAGTATTTGGTTTACACTTCCTCTGACCCTTATAACACCAAAAGCTGTATTTGATTCTAAATATGCATCCCCTTACAGTCCAGCTTCATCAATACTAACTTATGAAGTCACAAATCAGAGAAAACAATCTCATGATTAATATGAAGTGAGCCACTAATACCAGATCTTTAAAGAACCAAACAGCCCTGTGGGAACAGAAGGTTGTATTTTCCAGCGGTTCCCATCACAGTCTAGACCCTCAGTCCCCAGACCTCTCATGTTGATATTCGTCACACCAAATGCTTGCTCTTGGGGGGGGGAATTGTTGGGTCTTTGTAAATTATAGAGCGTGGTTCAGACATACTCTATCTGTAAAGTGTCCTTAGATAACTCCTGTTGTGATTTGACACTATTAATCAAATTGAATTAAAATGGAATGTTGGATATTGGATGTAGGTTGCTTGATTATTTTTGCGGCTAGCAGGGCAAGTGTAGAATATCAGCAGCATAGGATGTTTGGATGTCTAGTCCTCAACCTAATATGGGGACATAAATCTTCTGCAACTGTAACGCAGATGACAGGCAACTCTAGTCCTGTCATTCATCCTCTGACTATTAAAATTCCAGTCACACAAGTGGATTGATTTCGTAGTCTTCATTTTTGTTTAACCCTAAATACCTTGTATCAATATTTATTACTGCCCTGATTCAATCAGAGAAAAAAAATCATTGAAGTCAATCAAATTTCAATCAGTGTTATGTGCACACAGAACCATGCTTTTGTTATACAACAGTTTAACTGTGCAACATTGAACTAAGCAAAACCAATTAGATAAATCAAGTTAACATCTGTTGAGTCCAGGCAGCAATTCAGTTAGCTAATCAGTTAGTATATTTCCAAAATAAAATAATTATCCTCAGAATGACCAACAATCCCTAAAATGCTCAGAAAAGCTGCTAAACTGTTACTTTTTTAGCTTAATGAAAATGATACCATTTTGAATGACATGTTAATGCATAGTAAGTAGTGCCCATGGTTATTTATGCAGTGTTCATAATAACTAACATCTAAAAGCAGATCCATTCAGAAGACACACAAATGTGTCACAGTTGAGGTAGACTGCAGAAAACCGACCACTCTTTATTACAGGGTTAGTGCAGGTAAGGCAGAACTGGTCTCAAGATAACAAAACCAATGATCCAACAGACTGAACTGAAAACCATGACTTAAATACAAACTAATCTGACAAGCAGCTGCAGAGATGGTCAGAGAAACTCAGGTGAGGGGAATGAGGTGATAATGCATGAACACAGGTGTTCAAATGTTGCAAAATAAAACAGACTAAAACAAAACCCGAGAGAATGTTGCAGAGAGACGCAACAGCAGAAAGTGCTTCAGAAAGTTAAGGTTCACATTTCAAAAGGAAACATGTATATGCAAAAAAAGCTGCTGAGTGACTTTTGATTAACACTATTTGTTTTTCATGAAAGTCTTTATTACAAGCACTTTCAATGCAACTTCCCCCATCCACTTAGAAAAGGAGCGACCGGAAAAAGCAAGCCACATGTGGGACAGGGAACCACTTTGTTGCCTGTTAATTAAGATTTTAAACAGTTGATATAGTTTTAAAAAAACACTTCCTATGATAACTCACACTTGACACTTACTACTGCATCTATATGATGTATTAAATATACACTTTCTGTACAATGTATGCCAGACTCAAATGTAGTTTGTTGAGTCGTGATAGGACTGCTAATGGCTAACGCAATCCACATGGCAAATTCCGAGTCACTTTCACTCAATAAACCGTACTGTACGTCTTCGATTAACCTTCAGCACGTGTGCTTAATGAGGTTGAAGTCAACAGAGTAATAAAAACGCATTGCCACAATCTGCTTAAGCCACATGAAAACAATCAGCCAACTGCCTTTTGGCAAATATAGTTTAGTAATAAAGTAATGTATATTTATATATTTATATTTATATTTATATCACATGGACACGAGCCGGGAAGAAATAGCATAGCGTTCATCACTTTATATAGGCAAGTCCATTTGGATGTTTGTACACATAAATCAGGTCAAATTAGACACAATAAACAGTGAAACTTGAGCCTAAAACAAGCGCAACATGATCTACTGTGCTGTTGGGTTCCAAGCTTGTTTTTTTCTAAATCAACAGCATGCTTACATAACAAAACATGTAATTGGGGGTTGCAGTTACTTATCTTTAGAGAACAAAAGTATCCAGTGCAAGTCCCACACAGCATGCAGTAAATAAAACACTTTTTTCTGCTTACCTTAATGAGAGGGTATGCCAGAGATGGCTGGGGATCATTGGTGTTGAGTCAAGTCCAGAGAAAAACTGGTCAAACCTTCACCAATGTGTGGCAACACCATAACCAGAACAGTTCAAAACAGACTTGTATGTAGCTGCTGGGACACTCTAGTATGGGCTACGCACTCAGGCACTCCCTCAAAGTCACTGAGCGAGAGGATCCACTCGCAGGCAGCAGCACCCAGACTCCTGTGCTAAGGAAGATCCAATAGACGACAGATAAGACAGACGTGATGCTGCCTAGTGCTGCTGGTCTCTCCTTCTCGCTCTAACAGCCTGCAGCTCCCACTCTCTCCCCCCAGTCTCTGTTGCTCCGCAATCCCTCTCGTTCTTGAATACACATGCATTCTCCACACTGCATCTCTCTCTCTCTCTCTCTCTCTCTCTCTCTCTCTCTCTCTCTCTCTCTCTCTCTCTCTCTCTCTCTCTCTCTCTCTCTCTCACACAGACACACACACATTCTCAGTATTAATATGCATGTATCCTTGCTGCTGAGTGGACCCCTTATTTTAATTTTACAGTATACAGGAGGAAGATATAGAGGCACTGAAGAGTAAAAGACCAAGACAGAAAGATAACTGTGACAACAAGAGGCAAAGGGGAAATTTCATGATACAAAATGGATATCTGGATGTGGAGAGGTTTGCAGGGTGGTGTTGAGAATGGGGCAGGGGTTTGTCTTTGAAGTGCACATGAAAGCAAAATGTCATGGTTTATCTTTACTAGTGAGTACAGTTTTTCGCCACCAGCAAAGGCACACTGGTGTGATTACACCCTCGCTCGCTAGTCTGTTTGAATGTACCACATTAGACAATCTACTGGGAGCATTATCCATAAAAAATAGGTTGCACACACAGTAAATTAATTAATGTATGAACCTAAAAAATGCAATTAATATATGCTCTAGAATGACAATGATAGTACTATTGCATCCATCCATCTATATATTTGAATGTAGAAATATGCCTTAATTCAGTGCAGAGCTGTGAATGTGGAATAAATGAGAGGGTGGGGGCAAAGCACAAGCCAGTAAGCATTATCTTCACATTTTTTATTTTTTTTATTTTTATATTATTGTGAAAACCCTAAATTCTAGCTGAGGAAGAGTCATTTTTATGACTTAGCAGGGGTTCTGGCATTGCTGTGTCTTTTACAGTGAGGAGCAATCCAGTTTAGATAGACCACCCTCCTTCCATACCCCTCTGACCATCTCTGCTGTGTCTTGTGGTCCAGTGTGACTCCTTATAAGACACTAGTGATGTTTACAGGGATCAGTTTGAAATGAACATTTTGCACACAGCCTGTGACCACACAGGACAACACATGCATACCCATGTGCACACTCTATTGACAAATAGAGTACTCCTAAAGGGAGGTTGACCAGGACACACCATTGTTGCCAGGTCTATTGAAGTGATCCAAATTGAAGAGGAAGGTCGTAGTTGCCATAATTGATGAGACATTTCACTCAAAGCCAGAAAAGCCAGACCATGTATAAAGATCATCTGGGCACTATGAATGCCTGCACAGAATTCTGTGCCAACCCATCAAGTATATGTTCAGATATTATACTGGATAAGGGAAAACATTACCCTGCTTGTGGCACTACAGAAAAAACTCAGTCAGTAGGATTCATCCTCTGCAGAACATAACGTCTTTGCAGAATGTCATGGCAATCAAGAGAAGAGTTGTTTAAGCCCGAGCTTTCACATCAACTGGAAATCCATGCTTGATTTCTTCCTCGTGCCACATTTGTCGTGACAGTGATGAGTCAACTCCCACAGAAGTATGTTTATCTGCTCAGCCAACTGAAACAAAGTAATTAATGACTAACTGAGTTTTACATCGTAACAAAGCGATAACAGTGACATTGGGCTCCAGTAAACAAGCAGTATGGTAAAGGAAAATGCAGTTGCCTCTGGTATGAACAAACAAATACACTCACTAACAAAGTAATTCATGCAGTAAATACATGAGCCTGTACCATAAATAAATACTACAGAGAGGGTCTCTGTATGGTGGAAGGTCTCTGTATAGCTCTCTTTGTGTAATCTGTATATACATACAGTATTTCTTGTTTGGCAGAACACTATGTCTATATGTCTATATACTGTGTCTATATGTACAGTGAGGAAAATAAGTATTTGAACACCCTGCTATTTTGCAAGTTCTCCCACTTGGAAATCATGGAGGGGTCTGAAATTGTCATCGTAGGTGCATGTCCACTGTGAGAGACATAATCTAAAAACAAAAATCCAGAAATCACAATGTATGATTTTTTAACTATTTATTTGTATGATACAGCTGCAAATAAGTATTTCAGCACCTGTCTATCAGCTAGAATTCTGACCCTCAAAGACCTGTTAGTCTGCCTTTAAAATGTCCACCTCCACTCCATTTATTATCCTAAATTAGATGCACCTGTTTGAGGTCGTTAGCTGCATAAAGACACCTGTCCACCCCATACAATCAGTAAGAATCCAACTACTAACATGGCCAAGACCAAAGAGCTGTCCAAAGACACTAGAGACAAAATTGTACACCTCCACAAGGCTGGAAAGGGCTACGGGGAAATTGCCAAGCAGCTTGGTGAAAAAAGGTCCATTGTTGGAGCAATCATTAGAAAATGGAAGAAGCTAAACATGACTGTCAATCTCCCTCGGACTGGGGCTCCATGCAAGATCTCACCTCGTGGGGTCTCAATGATCCTAAGAAAGGTGAGAAATCAGCCCAGGACTACACGGGAGGAGCTGGTCAATGACCTGAAAAGAGCTGCGACCACCGTTTCCAAGGTTACTGTTGGTAATACACTAAGACATCATGGTTTGAAATCATGCATGGCACGGAAGGTTCCCCTGCTTAAACCAGCACATGTCAAGGCCCGTCTTAAGTTTGCCAATGACCATTTGGAAGATCCAGAGGAGTCATGGGAGAAAGTCATGTGGTCAGATGAGACAAAAATAGAACCTTTTGGTCATAATTCCACTAACCGTGTTTGGAGGAAGAAGAATGATAAGTACCATCCCAAGAACACCATCCCTACTGTGAAGCATGGGGGTGGTAGCATCATGCTTTGGGGGTGTTTTTCTGCACATGGGACAGGGCGACTGCACTGTATTAAGGAGAGGATGACCGGGGCCATGTATTGCGAGATTTTGGGGAACAACCTCCTTCCCTCAGTTAGAGCATTGAAGATGGGTCGAGGCTGGGTCTTCCAACATGACAATGACCCGAAGCACACAGCCAGGATAACCAAGGAGTGGCTCTGTAAGAAGCATATCAAGGTTCTGGCGTGGCCTAGCCAGTCTCCAGACCTAAACCCAATAGAGAATCTTTGGAGGGAGCTCAAACTCCGTGTTTCTCAGCGACAGCCCAGAAACCTGACTGATCTAGAGAAGATCTGTGTGGAGGAGTGGGCCAAACTCCCTCCTGCAGTGTGTGCAAACCTGGTGAAAAACTACAGGAAACGTTTGACCTCTGTAATTGCAAACAAAGGCTACTGTACCAAATATTAACATTGATTTACTCAGGTGTTCAAATACTTATTTGCAGCTGTATCATACAAATAAATAGTTAAAAAATCATACATTGTGATTTCTGGATTTTTTGTTTTTAGATTATGTCTCTCACAGTGGACATGCACCTACGATGACAATTTCAGACCCCTCCATGATTTCCAAGTGGGAGAACCTGCAAAATAGCACGGTGTTCAAATACTTATTTTCCTCACTGTATATGCTCTGATAGACAATCTCTGAAAGTATGAGCAGTGATGATTTTAGAGATTCAACTTCAGATTATATCAAAATGGCCAGTAAAGGATTCTGCACATTACAGCTTTCCACTCTATCTTTTCTAGTACTTCTTTCTCTTTGGTCTCTGTGATATGGATTAGCCCTACCAGGGGCCAATTCATCATTTCCAAACAGTATGGCTCTCCTCACCACAACTCTGCTGCTGTCACTGCTCCTCTTTCAACCCCATGTTCTCTATATCACTCTTTAAACCATCAACATTTAATCAGTCTACCTACCCTTTGATATCATATACTTAGATTCCATGCATTTATACTCCACGTGATAAAGAACCATAATAGAGATGGTTACACGCACACATTGGCAGAATAGGCTCCATACTCCCCAATGAATCCAAGCTGCAGCACAGAAATCTGCTATATAGAGCAGAACCCAACAGACACATGTCACTGTGCTGCACTGTGAAATAGGAAATACAAAACACACAAGGCAGGAGTCTCCATCACCACGTGTGATGGTGTTAAACTAGAGCAAGAAAAGGGTGGGGTGGTGGAGGGGCAGATGATCATGATGATAAGTAAACTCGAAGCGGTGGCCTATAAATGTGTGTAAATGTATTACATTACTTTATAAGGACAGCCCCATATTCCTAATGAACATAATACAGCTCTCCGTGTCTTTTGGGCTGCTGAGCTAAAGTTAGCGAACGTTATAATTTTACAGACTGACAAAGGACAAGCTTGCTCAGCCCTGAATGTGCAGCAATCCAGATATTGATTGAGCTATTGATGTGATGTGCTTAAAACTGAGGGGTTGAGAAAATGATTTAATATCTAGCCAAACTGTACAGGGCTACAAAATGGCATGCACAGTCAGCTCACGCAATATTGTTTACTGACTGACAGAGTCAGCACTGTGGTAGCACAGGTGCAGTGCCCATTTCACCTCCTGGGCACTGCCGAGCTGCCTTTGAGCAAGGCACACCAAACCTCTAACTGCTCTTAAATCTGAATCCGGCAATCTTTAGCCTAGGTTTATTGTAAAGGAACAGGCTGTACTGACACTGATTTGCAAGCTCCTAAGTTTATATAAATGCAATGTTTTAACTTGCAAGCTTGTTGTCAAGTGTAAATAAAAAAGAAAGTGTTCCCCACTCTTCTAATCCCGTTGGTTGTGCAGTGTGACCTTCCCCCCCTAAGCTCCCACCCCAACTTTCTATTTCTGCACTTCTGTCTTTCTCACTCAACCTAAATATTAAGGGGAAATGAACGAGGACAGAGATAAATATTGTTTTGCCCTGCAGGAAATGAGGGATGAATAACGCTGGAAAAGTTCAAAACAGAGTTAGTGAAGCAGAGAAAGAAGCCAGAAAGAAGAACAAATAGAAGCAGTAATAATCCACTGTTACTCAGATGGAATTAATCCAGGTCATCTCTCATTTGTATCCATCCTTACATCCTAAGACCCTCACTGTCTCATACTACAGGAGCCCTGCAAGCCTCTAAAGTAAAGACGAAGCATCAAACTTAAATGTACAATATGCTAAAATTGGAAATAGAAAAAAAGGTGCTATTGACAGAATATGTAAGTGTAATTTCTCTGTTATAGCAAAGTGTTTGTAGATTGTAAGGTGTCATCCACTCCTTTTCCCTGCAGAAAAGCAGTGTCTGTTTGGGGCTTCTTGTCACATTTCAGATGTCTATGAGTTGTTAGCATTTCCCTTCTAAACTTCTCAGATGGTAATATTCAAATAACTGTCTGAGACCCAAAGAAGTAGCCTAAAACTTATCAAAATGTCACAAAAATATAGGTCAAAAGTAAACAAATTAAAACAGATTTCACAAATTTAACACTTTTTTTTCTTCTTCTAAAACTACCCCACTATATTTAATGTACTAGTGCCAACTCAACCAGCTACAACAAAAATAATTATGCATACACATTGATGCATCTGTATACATCTAATAAGGTCATATATAATAACAGATCAGTTACAGGGGACATTTCAGAAAAGCTAGTACTAGTAATAATAATAATAATAATAATAATAATAATAATACTTCTGTACTTTTACTTAGTAAATACGGTTTTTAATGCAGTGCTTTTACTTGTAATTAAGTATTTTTACATTATTACATTGGTACTTTTACGAGACTAAATAATCTCAATACTTCTTCAACCACTGGGTGTGTGTTTGCTTTTATGGCTCTTTAGTGTCTTTTGTTGTCTTCAGGCTTGTGTTTGCAGAGACAATTTGATGTTCTACCAAATATATAAAGGCACACCGACATGACTCCACACAATGTGAAATGTGACTGTATGTCTTTTCAAAATAACTGTTCAACAAGCATCCAAGAATGCAGAAACAATCCTGTGTTCAGAATGCTTATAGATAAATTAAATCAATATGATATATGAATTTAGTTTATACCACACAGAAAACATCAAACAATTGTCTTTACAACAGGCTGTTTTATTAAAGTTACAGCGTAATAACAGTGTCAGTGGCCTTTGTTCGTAACCTGAGATGCCAGATGGTTTAGTCACTCCCCTCTGGCAGGAGAGGGGAGTGACTAAAAAACACTGCAGGCCATCAGGACCAAAACCTCATGCCACAAAAGCACTCTTACAGACTGCAGCTCTACAGCACACTTTACGTTACACATTACATAAAGTAATACAGTAATATACACATTTTCACATCTGCCTTTCTGTGTTACATTAACGCACATTTTTTGGACAATTATCTCTGCACATTGCACATTCTTTATACTTCATACTGTACATTTGTGCACAATCCCTGGTCAATATTTTGCACAACACTGCATCTTTTTCATATTTTCATTGTACATTTTTGTAGTCTATATTTGTTTCTTTACTTTTGCAGTACTTGCTTTTATTCTTATTTAGATTTTCTCTTATTGTTTTGCACTAAAACACCAAGGCAAATTCCTTGTGTGAAAACCCACTCGACATTAAAACTGATTCTGATGTAGATTGTCTTTATAGAATATATACACAGGGCCAATTCCATTGTGCGTGTTGTAGAAAGTCTAAGGAAGTGGATATTGTCGTTTATAATTATGAATTTTATCATTTAATAAAGAAAAGTTTCATTTCTCTCCGTTCTGCCCCTCTCATTGGTTACCATTAATTGAATTGCTTATGAATGTCACTTACAGCACTCCATGTGGAGCTGCACAGAGTTACTTGTATTGAAACACGTCTAGTCCTTCTTTTTGTGGTGTAATAGCTCTGTGCTGTATGAGTGTCGTTCAGCTTTTACATACCTTGTCACCAGTTCCACCTGCATGCATGTCTGGCTGTCAGTGGTATTTTGTGCTACTCCTGATCAAGTCTTATGCATGTGCAGCAACAAGATGAAAGCACTTCTAGTCCACCAAAACCAATCCTACTCTCATAACCATTATAAACATATCGGACTTGTCTTGAAAGAAATTCATTAACATTTCAATACAGGCACAAAATAAGGGTTGCTTTGACCTTTATCAACTCTTTGAATATCTCCCTTTAGCAACCTTAAAGCATGCACTCACTCTCCTATACTAATAGAAAAACTACCGCAGGGGCACTACAGTATGAGTCAGACCAGCCTGACTGGATTAGTTATTCTCTCTTTTAAGACCAAAGGAAGCTGGAACTGAAGAGCAAGGTTTAAGATGTCTTGGAGCACATTGAATGCTCACTGATCGTCCTTATGACAGGTGAGTAGACACTTTCATGTAACTTGTAGCATGCAAGGAGAGGCATATTACCTATTCTCTCCTAAAATTAATTTCCAATAAAGACTATTATTTTGTAAATATCTTTAGCCTTCAAATGTTGTTCCATGGAATGTGGATAATATTGCTTACTATTACTTTCTTTCTTTTTGGCATATTGGTGTCCTAACCATCATTTATAGCAGTAGATTATGTCAACCTAGATTAAATATAGCTTATACATTGATTATTAGTCAACTCATACTAAACCAACAGCAAGTATTACATTTTGTATTGGCACTGGCATTGTCTGTCAGCCCAATCTGTTTTTCTTGGACATGAACAGAGGTCAATAAAAGACATCAACCATTAAATGTGTGGCATTTTTGCTTGAAAATGACGATGAATCAATTCTCAAAATAGTTGCTAATTCATTTGCTTTGGATTGACAGCTCTAAAAATTAACAGAATATCTTCAAACATATTTGTAACGCTGTGGGAAATATCTTTTGTACTTGTTAAAGGTGCATGTCACGGGGCGGAAGTTGATTTTATTTAAGCATGCTTTTACTTTGGATTTGCTGTGTTTTTAGTATTTGCTGTGTTTTTACCTTATGTTATTGCATGCTTTTATTTTGAAATGTTGTGTGTGTGTGTGTTTTTAAACGTTGGTTTTACTTCCGCCATCGGACATGTAGCCTAATCATGATTACGGACTTGCACCTGGGGACCAGAGAATGGATTGATTGTTTTAGATAAAGGCGCAGAAGGGCAACAGGGTAGGCGCGTACGACGGAGGACACAGAGAGCACAACGGCACAATGGGGCGGACAGAATGGAGCAGACAGAGAGACAGACAGAACAGCATTCCAGTGAGAACAGCATCGTCCCCGGTCTGAGAATACACAGAGGAAAACGCAAATACCGACCGCTAGCGGCTACAGTTGGGAGAAGGTGAAACTTCTCCCTTCCGCACTCTGCCCGAGGAGAGGAGCCAGGCGAGAAGAAGGTGGTCGCCAGCGGAGACCCGTGGACTGTCATTTTAACCTCCCACTCCTGTTCTGCTGCATTATTTTAGCTTGATTTTAGTTGGTTGTGCTTTTGCTTTCAATTTCTTTTAAGATGGAATTCTTTGTTGTTTTATTCCTCTTAAAATAAATGTTGTTATGCCTCCAACTGGTTGTACTCACTGTGTTAAATACTACTTGTTTTAACTGCTCTCCCCCGACATAAAGGACCTGTTAATCTTTATCTCAAATTTGAAACTTGGTAGTTTTGAGAGGTCCTAGGCCTCAGTTAAACCTAGGTGGCGTTGTCGGCCCCCGTTTTCAACTTATCCACGCTTTGCACGTCTTACATGCACACTGAATTGATTCTTCTCCATATTGACATAATGTAGTAGGCTAGTAATGTAGTGTAGTGACCACTAGGTCACTCAAAAGCTTCAAAGTTAAAACTGCTGTGACTGTTGCTTATTTGTTTCATCTACAACTCTAATGTTACACTTATGTACTAGATAACATTGATTTATAAGATGTAGTCATGACAGGTCTATTTGTTTTTAGGAGGAAAATAGTTATATATTGAGCAGCTTATATATTGTTCTTTAAAAAATGTCTCCTCTCTCAGTAGTGTTATAACTACGCTAATACATGCAGATCAGGTTGGGTTTATACGTAATAGATTTGCCTCATTACATTCGACGTCTGATTAATGTTATGTGGGTGGTTAGGAACAACAATACACCTACCGCAGCCATCTCACTCGATGCTGAAAAAGCATTAGCACAGAGTGGCAATACCTTTTTCAAGTGCTGGAGATTTATGATTTTGGGCAGACGTTTCTAAAGTGGGTGAAACTGTTATATAATGAGCCTCAAACAGCCGTACAAACTAATGGCATCATTTCTTCACATTTAAAGCTAGACCATGGGACCCGACAAGGCTCACCTCTCTCCCCATTATTGTTTTGTTTAGGATTGGAACCTTTAGCCGCAGCAATTCATAAAGACCCTAATATCTCGGGAGACACTATTGTGGGGAACACACACAAACTTATACTATATGCTGATTATATTTTAATGTTCATTACGGACCCAGGCAAATCTATTCCCGCATTGCTCAAAATTATAAAATCTTTCTCAGGTTATAGAGTGAATTTGACGAAGTCTGAGGCTCTCACCTTGACGACGTATTTCCAAAAAACATTATTTCAAGCCGGATCATTCCAGTGGCCCTCTAAGGGAATTAGGTATCTGGGAATATTATGCCCTAAGCAATTAGACAAAATAGTGCAATGTAATTTTGAACAGCTCCTAGAAAAAAATAGCACAGATTTGGAAAGATGGTCTCCACTTTATCTATCATTATGGGGGAAAGTTAATATTATAAAGATGAACTGTTCTGCCAGAGTCAACTATCTACTTCAGTCTCTCTCACTGTATATCCCTGTAAAATACTTCAAACAATTTGATGCACTTTGTAACAAGTTTTTTTAGAATGGTAAAAGACCAAGAATACATCTGCATAAATTGCAAAAGCTGGTAGCGAAAGGTGGCCTGGGACTCCCAAATCTATTGTTTTATTATTATGCATTCAACCTGAGGCACTTGGTACACTGGGCATTACCTCCAGAAAGAGTGCCACCTTGGTACGCAATAGAGCAGTCAATGTGCATTTCCTTACCTCCATTGCTATTCTTATCGGCAAGAATGCCTCCGAATGCTCGATCCCATCCTGTTGTCTCTCATTGTCAGGGACTATGGAAAAAAGTGTCTCGTATATTTAAAATCAAGCCCTTTCTAAGCTTATCCTCTTGTCTGTGGGACAACCCCAAACTCCTTATTAATAAATCACCGCCTATATGGAGGGAGTGGGTGACTAAGGGGGTACATACTCTGGGTGATCTTTATAAAGATGGTGCCCTTAAGTCATTTGACAATCTGGTTGAACAATTCAAGCTAGCCAACAATCAATTCTGGAGATATCTTCAGCTGAGACGCCTCCTTATTACTACTTTTGGCTCTATACACACACCACCTCAGAGCATGGACCTCATTAAAGAGATTTTGCAGATCGCAGAGATTGGTCATGGGGCTTCCCATTATTACTCTATGCTTATGAACCATACTGGTTACCCGTCCAACACAGCTCTGAAAACCTTATGGGAGAGGGACCTGAACATAACAACTGAAGAAAATGATTGGGATACAATTATTGGAGTCACTAAACAAGTTTCCAGGGATATCAAAATAAGATTGATTCAATTCAAAATCATCCATCATTTCTATTGGTACCCAAGTATCATGCTAGGTATAAAGGAAACACCAGACTGTTGGAGGTGTGAAGGGGAGCTGCGTACCCTAACACATGCCCTATGGTCATGTCCAAAGATTCAGACATTTTGGAAAAGGGTTCATGAGACAGAGGTCATAAGAGTGGATTTTGAGTTTTGCCCCAGTCTTTACATATTAGGCAACCCTAAGCCCATGGCCCATATTGTAAAACCCCTAGCCAATTGGATTCAGAGAAGTATAATGATTGGCAAACAGATGATGAGAAAGTGGAAAGATGCAGAAGGCCCGCTGTTTCAAGACTGGCTTACAGAGCTAGGCAAAGTAGCGGCTTTTGAAAGAATATCCTATAGTATAATAAACAACATTGATAAATATAATAAGAAATGGGGAATGTTCTTAAGATTGTATTCATTACATGGTAGCTAGACAATATGTGTATACACTCTGATCATTGTGGC
>CM042318.1:26819386-26994386 GCA_023566125.1 Zingel zingel | reverse complement strand
ATTCACCGTCACTTTGATTATGTTATTTGTCAGTTACATTGAAACTGGAACAGACCAGCAAATACCACAGTCCTGTCTCATGCTGCTTGTCATCTAGTATTTAATGCCACCATTAGTTAGGATGATCCATGTAGTCCAAATTGTCTGTGCTAAGGTACTCATAGTTATTACTGTCCATATAATATACAATATCATATAATATTAATACAGTCAGTTGCATAAAAAGTAACTGAGTTTGAGCATCATTATTGCACAATCAATGTGGCAGATGCAGTGATCCATCCTTGTGCTTTCACTGTTGGATGTTCAATAACCGGTGATGTAACTTTCATTATTAAACTTCTTCGACTGGCAAGAGAAAGGCTTGCAGCATGAATTAGGTGACTAGTAGATTCATTTTAGAGGATTCTTCAAGAATTTATCAACCCTCACAACTACATGGAGAATAGTCTATGTTGTACAGCCTTGCTTATAAGGAGCATTTACCATCCCATTGGCCACATAGCCATTACAGTTTATCGTCTTCTTTAAAATCATACATTTATTTACTGTAAATTTCGTATTTTAAATCTTAATGCAGTGCAAATGCACAGAATGCATGGCATAAAAAAGACAATAAATCTGGTTCTGCTGCATCGATTTTAATGCGTGTTTTTTTAACTGTTCATCATGAGTCCGACAATGTTGTTGGAGTGCAATGAAAAGTTGGTGGAGTTCTTTTATAAGTGGTACTAGTACTCAATAGTTAAATGTAAGCATTATATACTGTGTGCAAGTGTGCATTCTATATTTTTTTTCTGCTGTTAGCTCATATATTATTTCTCATGACTTTTTCATTTGTGTAAGAGCTTTGCATTAGCAACATCACAATCTACTATTCTTATACGTACATTCTATTCTTAGCCTCAGAGTGGACAGTATTGTGACTTAAAATAACCCATCTTCATGTAGTTCATTGGAGAACCAAATTAATGTAGAGGAGTGGATGAAGCAGATGGAGGAGGGGTATGGTATAAATTGAATGTCAGTTGAGTGAGCTGTTGAGCACAGATAAGAGTAAAGTAGAAATTAAAGTGTGTGTGTGTGTGTGTGTGTGTGTGTGTGTGTGTGTGTGTGTGTGTGTGTGTGTGTGTGTGTGTGTGTGTGTGTGTGTGTGTGTGTGTGTGTGTTAAAGCAACGGTTGTAGTCATTGTGCTGGTTTTGGAACAAAAGGTATGTGTTTGAGAAATCTTTACTGAGAGGAGAAATTGAATCAATCATGCAACCATATACCACGTCGGATGGGGAAGGCATGTGTGTGACACAGACATATTTATCTTCATATCTCATGCATCAGCAAATGAATTATGTAAGGCAGACACTGCTTGGTGGTTAATCACTGTGAGGCACCAGCTGCTGAAAGTGAAATATAGAAAAAACTTGTGCATCGCACGTTCGAATTACGCCACAACCCTCTTGCAGCTCACAGAACCTTTTCCCAGAGGACTTTATTTAATTTTGGCACCTTTTCCATTATAATCCAACCAGCTATGTTAAAGGAAAGGCGCCTATACCACCACATGTGAAAATGTGTATGAATATGCACTACAGTATATTATTATATTCTGTATGTATTGGGCCGATATATGATTTTGACTGATTGAAGTCACAGACACAGTGAGGCCACAGTAACAAGGCCACTCTGAGAATGTGATGACCTTTAATGGCAGTAGAGCAGCCATGCTATAACCACAGTCTACACTCACCTATAGGATTATTAGGAACATCATACTAATACCATGTTTGACCCCCTTTCAACTTCAGAACTGCCTTAATTCTTTGTGGCATTAATTCAACAAGGTGCTGGAAGCATTCTTTAGAAATGTTGGCCCATATTGATAGGATAGCACCCCCACACCATTACACCACCACCACCAGCCTGCACAGTGGTAACAAGGCATGACGGATCAATGATCTCATTCTGTTTACGCCAAATTCTGACTCTACCATCTGAATATCTCAACAGAAATCAAGACTCATCAGACCAGGCAACATTTTTCCAGTCTTCAACTGTCCAATTTTGGTGAGCCTGTGCAAATTGTAGCCTCATTTTCCTATTTATAGTGGAGATGAGTGGTACCCGGTGGGGTATTCTGCTGGTGTAGCCCATCCGCCTCAAGGTTGTGCGTGTTGTGGCTTCACAAATGCTTTGCTGCATACCTCAGTTGTAACGAGTGGCTATTTGAGTCAAAGTTGATCTTCTATCAGCTTGAATCACTCGGCCCATTCTCCTCTGACCTCTAGCATCAACAAGGCATTTTCGCCCACAGGACTGCCGCATACTGGATGTTTTTCCTTTTTCAGACCATTCT
Organism: Zingel zingel; assembly: GCA_023566125.1. Classification (NCBI taxonomy): domain Eukaryota; kingdom Metazoa; phylum Chordata; class Actinopteri; order Perciformes; family Percidae; genus Zingel; species Zingel zingel. Next base: position 26,992,035 of record CM042318.1, on the reverse strand, counting down.
TTGTAAACCCTAGAAATGGTTATGCGTGGAAATCCCAGTAATTGAGCAGATTGTGAAATACTCAGACCAGCCTGTCTGGCACCAACAACCATGCCACGCTCAAAGTTGCTTAGATCACCTTTCTTTCCCATTCTGACATTCAGTTTGGAGTTCAGGAGATTGTCTTGACCAGGACCACACCCCTAAATGCATTGAAGCAGCTGCCATGTGATTGGTTGATTAGATAATTGCATTAATGAGAAATTTAACAGGTGTTCCTAATAATCCTCTAGGTGAGTGTATGTCTATAGCCCACAGATGGATTGTGGGACTTTATTCAACATGTAAAAGGTTTAAACTGATCTAGAGAATAAAGTGAAATAAGCCCTATTGTTAAGCGTATTGAGGGTTTTCACAACGCATCATCAGACCAGAAGTCGCCACGTTGGAGGTACTCCGCATCACAACAAAGCACAGTCACTGAAGTAGATCCCGACCACCGTCAAGGAAAATGGTTAATTATTGCCATGTTTTAGGTTGTACCAATAGGTCAGACCAAGAAAAACATTTGGAATATAATAGATTTCCAAAAGTTATTAAAAACCAGGGAGAGGAATGCCAGAAGTTATCAGAGGAAAGGAGGCGCATGTGGTTGGCAAAGCTCAACCAGGATCTACGAGGGAAAAATCTGTCTTGTTGGTCTTTGAAATGAAATAAAAAACGATTGAGAGTCACTTGGCTACACCTTGAGTATCGCAATGATATCATACAGTTAAGGTTAGGTTGATTAAAGACGTTATTGCATTACTTACTTTGGCCTTCACAACACAATGGTCTTTGGTGACTTGGTACTGCGTCTCCTTCACCCATCCACACACCATCTGGTTATAGGCCTCCAAACCTTTGTAGGATTTAAGGTCTTCCGCTGTGTATGGGCTCGGCGAGAAAACTAGGTAGTTGACTATATCGGGATATGCAACTGAAGGAAGAATCACCAGGTCGCCATGGATCCAAGAAGAGGGAGCCAACTCGTAGGGATCTGCACCGCCAGTAAACCGTCATTTCTCGAAATATCGCGCCTTTTCTTGTGGTCCAAGTCCTTCCCTATATGCCTTTGCATCTTGGACACATTTTGATGAGCTTTTCTGTTGTTTAGACATAAAGTATTAAAGTATCCAAAGCGCACAATACTCCATTACTCCATTCAGTTGTTTACACCGAGTGCCTCCAATATGGCCGCGCATCCAGGTTACCGCCCAGAACGTGACGTCGGTGAAAACCCTTTATTTTAAGTGTTAAGTGAGTTCAGCTCGCATCACGTTTTCTGCCTCTGTCTCTCCTTTCGTGATGAAGGATGAAATCGCCTGAGTGTCCTTATGTGCCTCTTTTGCGCGATGGTGCTGCTGTATTTTAGTGTGCTGGGTATGGTCATTTTTCCCGCAGTGCGCTACGTTAAAATCAATGTGACACACCTTACAAAAAGCGTAGAGGTTGTCGATATGACTAGATAAGATGCATGTAAATTGTTGCGCCCAACGCTGTTGAAATTTACAGCTATATTTCGATTTCTTTGCGGGAACACTGCCTTCACCTGCCTTTTTATCTGCTCGCTTTATGGTCTGAAATTGTGCGTGTGTGTGTGTGTGTGTGTGTGTGTGTGTTTTCAGTTTCACTTGGAGATGGATTTCCATAGATGGGGTCAGGTTTTGTGCCTGTTACTGGGATAAATATTATATAAATAGGCTTAATCGCTTCATTGAATGGGTGATGTATTCAAACAACCTTTGTCAGCTTGTAAATTGGTTCTGCATCCTCTTCGTATTGTGTGTGGAAACAAGTGTGTCTGTGAGATAGAGAGGTGCTTTGGTTGCAGCCATCAAAATAGACATTTCATATAGCCGTTAAAGGAGTCCTATTACATAGGAGATTGAAATCTATTTCTCCCAGTCAAAACTCTCTCTGGCCAATACAAATGCAGATGTATTTTTGAGCACATTGTAAGGCAACCTTGGGTGTCCTGAAATGTCCCCTAAAATAAAAAGTATTATCATTATTAAGCAAATGCACTTACATGAAATATATGAACTGATGCCATAAGATTTGAAAGGTTTAATGCAAGATTTAAATGTGATTTTTAAAGCTTTTGGTTTATTTTAATTTGTATTTATGTAAGATAAGAGCAAAAGTGAACAAGTGGAGATTATCTGCAATTTTCTCTCTCTAAGCCTTTGCACCAAAGCTGTTTTGTCTTTGTTCAATGACAAAAAGTTCTATAAAATCCAATAATTATTATCATTAATAGACGGAGTCAGGGAATGTATGGTGCACTCTATACATAGTCTAAATCAAATATGGTTTATTTACGGGATAGTTCCAGTGCCACCGGATGTCCCTCACTTTCCACTTTCTTTGAGTTAACTTTAAACTCCAGTCGCATCGAGCAACAGTAACCGGAACCTCTGAGCATTGTTACAAGTTGAAAATGGCAAGTTTTTAGAAAATTTGGTTTGTTCGGGGAATGATTGGAAAGATTTACAAATAATTTGTTTACGGCATACTCTCTAACTGGGACGTTTTGGGACCGATTCCTGGGTATTTGCTACAGACAAAAATCACACAGCGATACACTGGTAAAAGCAAACTACGTTAAACCATATATCCAGCTAATGTAAGTAACTCACGTTACTGTATTGTGTGAATAGTTAACTTCATCTAATATTGTACATGGCGTTTTCTTTTGCGGGGTGCAAATGTTCCACCTAAACAAGTTCCAGAGACTATTTTGCAGAGTCACACTCGCTGCATCCAGAGCTTAGCACCACCCAAGACGATTGTGATTGGTTTAAAGAAATGCAAACAACCCCAGTGAAGCCCCCCCCCCCCCCCCCCCCACCCCACCCCCTTATCACTACTTAATTAAGGCTGTATTATGCTGGTTGGATATGTGTGTCTCTAAAATGGGTGAGCTAAACTTTTCAGGATTTTTTACTTTTCTGTCAGGTGTCTGACTACCCCGGCCTTCTCAAACTTTTCTCATTTTGCAAAGTTGTATAACTCCAGCAATATTTTCGCCTCCCTTCAGAAAGAGATGAGGTGCAGAAAATATTTGATTATCTAGACATCTCCCCACATTGCTAAATATCTATCCTGGAGACAGGATATGTGACCCAGCCCCTGACTGATAACTCTAATCGAAAACCAACATGGCAAATTCCACATTGACAAACTGTCACCTCAGTTGGCCCATCTGCCGATCCAAGACAACCATTTGCTGTAGTGTGCCACTGCAGGGGGGCCTCATTTGTCGAACAAATTGTTTTATGCCACACTCATATACATTTTATCAAAGCAGTCAAAAACACAATTAATGCGTTTTTATTAATGCATAAAAATGTGCATGCAAGACTGTAGAATGCATGGGCATGCTGATTTCCTTGTAGCGCAAAATCCAGATTTACGTTGTGGTCTGTATTTGGGTCGACAAACATTCAATACAATGCACATGAAATTAAGGTTAAAGCTTAAACGCTTAAGCTTAAAAGGTTTTTTTTTCAACCTGGACCCCATTTCCCCATGCATTTGTGTCTAAGAGACTGATTGGACCAAAAATCTTGGAAATTGGTCCTCCTATAACTTCTATAGCCTACTCCGAAACAACAGACTCCCAGAATGCCTTTTTCCCGGTTCAAAAAACCTGAAATTGCCCTTTAAGAAATGCAGTATTGTAAATGCATCCAACAAGCTTATCAGAGTCAGATTTAAAGCACCTTGAGGACAAAGCAGCTCAATAATCTGTCCAATCAACAGAAAAATCAACATGCTAGAGGGTGATCTACCACTTTGGTCTCTAAATTGCCCCTGGGAATGTGAGTGTGAATGGCTGACAGACATAAAAATATAATTTTGATTAATTATTTTTCCTTTCATGACTCCAGGGCCATACATTAATAATCTTGCATGTTTTCTTGATACAGCTCCAGAGAAGCACATTTACGCAATCAAATACACAAAAGAAAAAAAGAAAGAGGCAGGAATGCATTTGGGTAATGTTATTGATCTGTTTGTTTAGTTTAGAGTTCCTATTAATACACCATGCGAAAGAAGAGATGAGATGAAAAGAACATCAAGGTCTTCTTCTGCGGGGGAAAGGGATGGAGAAGGGAGGATAAGGACAGGACTATAAATATTGATGTTGAGGGGAGTAGACAGTTCAGAACTAAGTGGATTAATATGCTTCATATGCTCTGTCTAAAATGAATAGATGTACAGCATATGCCTAGATGGGTTAAGAAAAATATGATTAAAAGAAAAATTGGGGAAAAAAATTGTAAGAAGATGAAAACTGTTGACATTGAGATCTGTGGATTTCCAGTAGGGATGTTCAGAGTCGATCAAAAGTAAATATATGTATTATATGTATATGTATCGGGGGAAATCTGGGGATATATTGATGGATCGGTATCAACTAAAATGAACCTGATCAAATCGATATTTTCCCTACTGTACTTTACCGTGTTTTGTCCACCTCAGCACCTCCTGACAGCCAGTGTGAATATGAAAAAAAGAAATGGCAACAGCTATGTGTGACTCTAAGTGCTATTGTTTTACACATTTTTAATTGATACCATAAAAAAAGGAGAAATGCTGGAAATTTGTATTAAAAAAAAGTGAAATATTGCAAAAAGGTTTTTACTCCCTCCTCTTCTGCAATGGTTTCTTGTTACATTTTTAGGTTACAGCTTGAGCGTGCAGTGGGCAGCTGTGTCTTTTAGATGATATAATCTATCCTTTATAGATATAAGTATAGAATCGGACTTGTTATTAAAGGACTCAGATCAGGTTCAGGGCGGAAAAAAACCTGACTGGAACATCCCTATTACCCAGTGAAATTGGATTTCTTTAGTGCTTTTGAGTAATTTTTGATTGGGAGATGGATGTACAAAAGGCAAAGAGAGAATCATATTTAAACAAAGGCAGCAGCAGGATAACAGGCTTACAATGTAAGTGTGTCTCTGAGCTATTGTATGGATTAGATCAGCTGATGAGAGCAGCTGATAAGATAATTGACAACCCAATTATCTGCTGATAGAACAGCAAGGAATAATGAGTGAGTACATTAGATAGTATATGTACATCTGCATTGTACCACAGTAAACAAAACAGCAACACACATTCTCAGTATGGCTTGTGTGAGAATGTGTGCATATATGTGTGTGTGTGTGTGTGTGTGTGTGTGTGTGTGTGTGTGTGTGTGTGTGTGTGTGTGTGTGTGTGTGTGTGTGTGTGTGTGCGTGCGTGCGCGTGTGTGTGTGTGTGTGTGTGTGTGGGTGTGTAAGTAAGTCACATCTCTGTCTGTGTTCCTGTGAACAGTTACATAATCAGAACCCCAACAGAGAGAAACTGAAAGAATGGGAAAGGGGAAAACACAACAAAGGTCATTATGAGATGAGGCTCATTCTCCTCCTGGCTTAGAACGCTGACAATGCTGCAAATGACTTAAAATAGCCCCATGTGTTGTTATCCACATTAGAGAGTCAGCAGCATCTAACTGTGAATTGAGGCCAAAGACAGAGAGAAAGAAAAATCTGTAGCCTGATGTGCGACATTCAGATTAGTTGTAGGCAATATGCCAGGCTGTAGAACAATGTTTGTGTTTACAGTATGTGTGTGAAAGCAATAAATATGAATAGGGCTAGGTGTCAAATCTTTCTCTTAACTTTTTTTTGTATCAGCTGAAATGTGTCTGTAGCACCACATAGCAGTATCAAACCAATATCAATATTCAACAGAATAATATACTGATTTATCAACCAATATTAATTCATCTACATGAACACAACATGAACAAAATATTTTGATAGTTGGTTATTAAAGAATTGTGAAAAAGATATAAACAATTTGTACAGTATTCAACAACAATAGACAAATATTTTTTGATTGTGCCATGACTTACACATTTTTTTTGTCAATTTAAAAGATAATTTTGCAAGTAAACAAGTCGCAGTTTATAGGTTTATTGTAGTACCATTGAGTTTTCTGTGAAACCGCTTAGTGTACTACATCTCACGTCTCACGCAATATACTGTATGTCACCTTTGTTAGCTAGCTAAGGAACTTAGCTATGTTCCACGCACAGACATGTATAAAGTACTACAGACCCATACTTGAGTAAAAGTACAAGTGCTCTATCAAAAAAGTGACTTGAGTAGAAGTTGAAGTGCTCTTTAAGCACCACACTTAAGTAGAAGTACTAAAGTATTCAACATTTTTTGTATTTAAGTATTACAAGTAGTTTATTTTAAAATGTACTACTCAAGTACTGAAAGTAAAAGTACAAGTATTGTGTTATGTAGTTATTAAAGAAGGCAGTCAAAAGTTTGAATATCATCTTGTTTATAATTATGTCAAATGTTTAGCCAAGGCTTTAGCCAAAGGAATTAACAAATATTAAATGTATAATATTATATTAAAAATAACAAATATTAACAAATACTGAAATATACGACAGAGGATTAGGTCCACATCAAAAGAAAAAGGAAGATATTTTTTTTATTTATTATTATTATTTATTTAACTGTCCGCCATGCCAGCTGCCATGTAGGCAACATCATAGATATGGGTTACATACTTGGAGTGCTGCGTTCGCCTGAGCTCCACTCCTTCGGCATGAAACAAGTTGATCAATTGTCTTATTGTGTATTGTGATACAACATATCCTCTCTGTATTGCACGTAGGTGTAACTATCGATACCCTTATTGCATCTGTCCATTACGAGCCATTTCAGTATACAGGAATACGGCCACCACTTCCAAGTTTGTGTGGTTTCTCCTTCTGAAGAGACGCAATTTTCGGCACAATCTCTTCAAAGTCCTAATACTTATCACCATACTGTGTTTATGCGCTAAAAGAGAGAGTTCATGTATTTTGTAGAATACTATAGGTAAAGTTAGTAGTTTGGTTTATTCTCAAAAGTCCGACTTGATTCTTGAAATATCAAGGTTTTTCTCGACATGTCGACTTTATTCTCGAAAAAGTATTTCAACTTTATTCTCGTCATGTTGGCTTTATTCTCGACATTTTGACTTTATTTTCGACATTCCGACTTTATTCTCAAAATGCAAAAATAAATAAAGCATCTTCCTCCTTAATTTTTTTCCTTGATGTGGCCCTAATGCTCCATCGTAGAAATAAAATGTACAAATATCACACTGTGCAAGAAAAATGAACATCCTCTCCAGCACAGTAACGATTAAAGCCCCAAAAAACATATCACACACTAGCTAGTAACGTGATGAACAGTGGAACGTTAGCAAGCTAGCAAAATACAGATAATAGCAGCTTTACATCACAGGGTAAAACGGTTAACATTCAGTACTCATTGCAGACTGAAACAACTCAGGAATAGCTTAACAATTGTTATGGTTTTGGTATTTTGGTCTTGTATTTTGTTCTATTTATGTTGCCGGTTTTATTGCCTGGTTTAGTTATTTCTGTACGTTTCTTGTGTTTGCATACTTATTCTGGATTTTTTTCTGTTCCCTGTTGTGTTGATCTGTCCTGTGTACTGTGGTCTGTGTATTTAGTTGTGTGTTTCCTTGTTTATGTTCTGCTTCCTGTTTTATTTTGATAGTCTGTTTTCTGTCCTGTCATGTTTAGCTTTACCTTGTTTTCCCGCCTTTGTTGATTGTCCTGCCCCACCCTAATGTGTTTCACCTGTTGTACCACCTGTCCCTCATTTGTTCATTATCTCTTGTATTTAACCACTTGTGTTCCCTTTGTCTCTTGTCAGTTTGTTTTTGTCTGCGTTTTCTGTTGTGTGTTCCCTTGCCATCAGCCTGCATATTTTTTGTACCCCTCTGCGTTTTGTTCCTGTTATTTTTCCAGCCTCTGTGCGGCGTTTTTGTTATAATAAACCCCTGTGTTAAACCCTTCTGTCTGCCTGCCTGCCTCTCCCTGCGTTTGGGTCCACTCTCCCCTGCTCCACACCACAACAATAGCTAAATAGAGTACAAACTTACAACGTCTCTGACTTCTGAACAGGCGACCGTAATGAAAAGAAACACGAAGCGATCTCTCACGTAACTTAATTAATATACGTAACTAACGTAGACGTAACTACACACACTGTAACCTACACAGTCTCCGTAGCGTTAGGAAATCACAACAGTAACGAGTAACGATGCCCCACATAAAAAATGTATCGGAGTAAAAGTATTAATCTCATCGAAAATATGTACTCAAGTAAAAGTGGAAGTAGGAGAAAAAAATAATACTCCAATAGAGTACAGATACAGCCTTTTAGTACTTAAGTACAGTAGTGAAGTATTTTGTTACTATACATCTCTGTCCACGCATACATGTAACATTAACTTACCTCATGTGTTTTCAGCGACTCCTGGTCTTTTTATTGGCCGGGAAGCAAAAGAACAAGCAAGACCGGTTTTTCGTGTGATTAACAATACACCCCACTACAAAACACACAGGCATTATAGCTTCAGTGAGAAGTCTTTCTAATTGTGCATTAAGCACAACACATAAAGTGCAGGCTTATGGGAATGCCATTAGTTTTGCAAGTGTTTGGTAATATGACAATAACAGTGCAAATGGTCAAATTTAAATATTTGACCAAATGATGGCACTAGATGAAAAGTGAAGCGATAACCAAAGTTATTACCATTCACCCTAAGGGGGACATAAATGTATGTACCAAATCATATGGCAAGCCATCCAGTAGTTGTTTAAGACATTGTACTTAAAACCATGAATGTCAACTTCATGGTGGCACTAGACGAAATCAGGGGCACACCTAGCTTAATAGGATTCATCCTCCTATGAGCCATGAAAGACTGTACAACATTTCATGGCAATCCATCCAAAGGTTTTTGAGATATTTCATCCATTCATCCATTATCTATAACCACTTATGTGTCGATATCATGGGAAGGCTGGAGCTAATCACAGCTACATCAAGAGCGTAGCATACACTTTGGACATGTCAATCACTGTCACAGGGCTGAAAAGACAGCCAAACAACAAAGTGGTAGATCATCCTCTAGCATGTTGATTTTTCTCAAAATAAGTAGCATTATGGTATCGGTCCCCTTAACTCAAGGTATTGTATCAGCCCTGGTAATCAAGAAATTCTCAGCCCTAAATATGAATGGGATGAAAAACACTGTAAATCAATGGAAGTAATAGTTTTATTGCTGTACCCCAGCACATGGGGTACAGCAATAAAACTGAGGGGCAGGGAGGTAAAGCCACAGAGAGGAAAGAATAATCACAGAGCACAGCAGTTCTTGCTCTGCCTGATATCCTCCTATGTGACATCTTCTCCCTCAGGGTAATGGGACATCCAGAGGACACATCCAAGCAACTCTTATCAGCAACACACACACACACACACACACACACACACACACACACACACACACACACATGTTTCCCACCCGGTCCCAGCTAGAGGAGAGTGTGCACTGACAAAACTGTTCTGGGTGATTTATTTGATGTCGTGCCCTTTCAGTACTGATCCATTACTGTCATGGTCCCTTTTCAATTTCAAAAGACAATTAAGTCCATCCATCCATCCATCCATCTTCGTCCGCTTATCCGGTATCGGGTCGCGGGGGTAGCAGCACCAGCAGGGGACCCCAAACTTCCCTTTCCCGAGCCACATTAACCGACTGGGGGATCCCGAGGCGTTCCCAGGCTAGGTTGGAGATATAATCCCTCCACCTTGTCCTGGGTCTTCCCCGAGGCCTCCTCCCAGCTGGACGTGCCTGGAACACCTCCCTAGGGAGGCGCCCAGGGGGCATCCTTACCAGATGCCCGAACCACCTCAACTGGCTCCTTTCAACGCGAAGGAGCAGCGGCTCTACTCTGAGCTCCTCACGGATGACTGAGCTTCTCACCCTCTCTAAGGGAGACGCCAGCCACCCTCCTGAGGAAACCCATTTCGGCCGCTTGTACCCTGGATCTTGTTCTTTCGGTCATGACCCAGCCTTCATGACCATAGGTGAGGGTAGGAAAGAAAACTGACCGGTAGATTGAGAGCTTTGCCTTCTGGCTCAGCTCTCTTTTCGTCACAACGGTGCGATAAATTGAATGTAATACCGCACCCGCTGCACCGATTCTCTGGCCAATCTCCCGCTCCATTGTCCCCTCACTCGTGAACAAGACCCTAAGGTACTTGAACTCCTTCACTTGGGGTAAGGACTCATTCCCTACCTGGAGAAGGCACTCCATCGGTTTCCTGCTGAGAACCATGGCCTCCGATTTAGAGGTGCTGATCCTCATCCCAGCCGCTTCACACTCGGCTGCGAACCGATCCAGTGAGTGCTGAAGGTCACAGGCCGATGATGCCATCAGGACCACATCATCTGCAAAAAGCAGCGATGAGATCCCCAGCCCACCGAACTGCAACCCCTCTCCACCCCGACTACGCCTCGATATCCTGTCCATAAATACTACAAACAAGATTGGTGACAAAGCGCAGCCCTGGCGGAGGCCAACTCTCACCTGAAACGAGTCCGACTTACTGCCGAGAACCCGGACACAGCTCTCGCTTTGGTCGTACAGAGATTGGATGGCCCCGAGAAGGGACCCCCTCACCCCGTACTCCCGCAGCACCTCCCACAGTATCTCCCGGGTTACCCGGTCATACGCCTTCTCCAGATCCACAAAGCACATGTAGACCGGTTGGGCATACTCCCAGGCTCCCTCCAGGATCCTTGCGAGAGTAAAGAGCTGGTCCGTTGTTCCACGACCAGGACGGAATCCGCATTGTTCCTCTTCAACCTGAGGTTCAACTATCGACCGAGCCCTCCTTTCCAGCACCTTGGAGTAGACTTTACCAGGGAGGCTGAGAAGTGTGATACCCCTGTAATTGGCACACACCCTCTGGTCCCCCTTTTTAAAAAGGGGAACCACCACCCCGGTCTGCCACTCCTTAGGCACCGTCCCAGACTTCCACGCAATGTTGAAGAGGCGTGTCAACCAAGACAACCCCTCCACACCCAGAGCTTTAAGCATTTCCGGACGGATCTCATCAATCCCTGGGGCTTTGCCACTGTGGAGTTGTTTAACTACCTCAGCAACTTCCACCAGGGAAATTGACGACAATCCCCCATCATCCTCCAGCTCTGCCTCTACCATAGAGGGCGTATTAGTCGGATTTAGGAGTTCCTCAAAGTGCTCCTTTCACCGCCCTATTACCTCCACAGTTGAGGTCAACAGCGTCCCATCCTTACTGTACACAGCTTGGATGGTTCCCCACTTCCCCCCCCTGAGGTGGCGAACGGTTTTCCAGAAGCACCTTGGTGCCGACCGAAAGTCCTTCTCCATGTCTTCTCTGAACTTCTCCCACACCCGCTGCTTTGCCTCTTTCACGGCAGAGGCTGCAGCCCTTCGGGCCCTTCGGTACCTTGCAACTGCCTCCGGAGTCCTCCGGGATAACATATCCCGGAAAGACTCCTTCTTCAGTCGGACGGCTTCCCTGACCACCGGTGTCCACCACGGTGTTCGTGGGTTACCGCCCCTTGAGGCACCTAAGACCCTAAGACCACAGCTCTTCGCCGCAGCTTCAGCAATGGAAACTTTGAACATTGTCCACTCGGGTTCAATGCCCCCAGCCTCCACAGGGATGCACAAAAAGCTCCGCCGGAGGTGTGAGTTGAAAGTCTGTCGGACAGGGGCCTCCTCCAGACGTTCCCAATTTACCCGTTTACCCGTTTGGGCTTACCAGGTCTGTCCAGAGTCTTCCCCCACCCCCTGACCCAACTCACCACCAGATGGTGATCGGTTGACAGCTCCGCCCCTCTCTTCACCCGAGTATCCAAAACATACGGCCTCAGATCAGATGAAACGATTATAAAATCGATCATTAACCTTTGGCCTAGGGTGCTCTGGTACCAGGTACACTTATGAGCATCCCTATGTTCGAACATGGTGTTCGTTATAGACAATCCATGACTAGCACAGAAGTCCAACAACAAACAACCACTCTGGTTTAGATCAGGGAGGCCGTTCCTCCCAATCACGCCTCTCCATGTGTCTCCATCATTGCCCACGTGCGCGTTGAAGTTCCACAGCAGAACGATGGAGTCTCCCACTGGAGCCCCATACAGGACTCCACTCAAGGTCTCCAAGAAGGCCGAATACTCCGAACTCTTGTTTGGTGCATATGCTCAAACAAGAGTCAGAGTTTCCCCCCCCCACCAGCCGCAGGCGTAGGGAGGCGACCCTCTCGTCCACCGGGGTAAACTCCAACGTAGCGGCGCTCAACCGGGGGCTTGTGAGTATCCCCACACCCGCCCGGCGCCTCACACCCTAGGTAACTCCGGAGAAGAAAAGAGTCCAACCGGTATCCAGGAGTACTGTTCCAGAACCGAGACTGTGCGTAGAGGTAAGCCCCACCAGATCTAACCGGTAGCGCTCCACCTCCCGCACCAGTTTCGGCTCCTTCCCCCACAGAGAGGTGACATTCCACGTCCCCAGAGCCAGCGTCTGCTGCCCGGGTCTGGTCCGTCGAGGCCCCTGACCTTCACTGCCACCCGTGTGACAACGCACCCGACCCCAGCGGTTCCTCCCACAGGTGGTGGGCCCATGGGCTGGAGAGATGGATGCCACATAGCTTTTTCGGGATGTGCCCGACCGGGCTCCGTGGCAAACCCGGCCACCAGATGCTCGCCAACGAGCCCTCCGTCTGGACCTGGCTCCAGACGGGGGCCCCGGGCTTCCTCCGGGCAGGGTCACTCCATCTCTACCTCGATCACTCATAGGGTTTGTGAAAGACAATTAAGTAAAAAAGATAATGACTTAGATGTGAGCCCGTTACGATACGGGCAGACATGCATATGTGAACAGCATCATTACGAGGCCTCTATCTTCAGACCTTTAGTAGCCAGGTACTGTTAAAGAGGGACTATTTCTGTCCTGCACATGATGGGCAAAGCTCTTCATTAATGTGTATGTGTGTGTATATATATATATATATATATATATATATATATATATATATATATATAAGAGGAAAGTTGTCACATGTGACCATCATGTGCTCTGTACATGACACTTGCAGTACATGGCACTATTGGAACTATAAATGGCTGAAGCACAGATAAGCGTCAGCACAGTTTTAGGGAGCCTGCCATGTGGATATGTAAAAACTGATGACAAGATGATAAGTAAAAGAGGCTGGGTGTTTGTTGTGGTAGGTGGTGAGGGAGACTATAAATAGCATGAGCAGAGCTAATTGTAGTATAAATATAAATGTGAAAATACTACTACCTCAAGTAGTATTTGAGCAAGTAGTATTTGAGTAAATGTGCTATTTACTACTAAATGGGACTCAAATCCAACACTGTAAGATTTTCTACTGAATGTTTGTGAGTGCGGGTACAACAGCTGGAGGGAGCAGATGTTACATAGTGCCCCAGGGGTCGGACAAGGCCACGCACCATCTCGCCCTGTCCCAGTGCTAACACAGACAGGCTGGGTGCTGGCCACAGAAATAGTCAACCATCACCAAGGCAACCATCCAGACCCAGCACCATTTGTCTAACACATCACACACTCAGAAAATATAATCTCCTGAAATCCATCAGGTACAGCTCAAACCTTCTTAAGCTGACTTATTAAAACGATTAGTAAGTCAAAACATGTTGCAGCTATGAATCTCAGCACCTGGTTCAAATATGCATTGATGCACACAATGCCTGCTCCATAATTTTTTTTTTACTACTCTCATGAGTAGAAATTGCATATTTTATGTATCTCTGATATTGATGCAAGCGGCTGCATGCAGATGTTGTATTTACAACACAATACAGACTACAGATTCATATTCCATTGCTTTCATCTTAGTTTCAGATAAAATATTGTTTTAATTACTTTCAATTCTATATGGTCTATTTTACTGAGTCTGGGCTGTGGCAGCAACGGCTTATTTAACACCAATTTTCCCAGAGCGGTGTATTTCAATTGGTCCCATTCACAAATGTCTTTGCATAACGTGAGCGCTCACAGTATAGTCAGAGAGGTTATAATCATAAGAGGCGACTCTCTATTGTGTTGTAAATACAACTTCTGCACGCAGCCGCTCACATCAATATCAGAGATACGTAAAATATGCAATTTCTACTCATGAGAGGGGATTCATCTGTTTAAAACCACTAGTGAACAACAGCCATACATAGCAGTCATTTAATCTAACGTTTTCCCTTTCTTTACCTGTTTCTCACATACTAGTGACATTGGCCCTCATTTATGAAACGTGCCTACAACCGAAAACAGGCGTAGGACGGGCGTACGCCAATTCCTACGCAAAGCAAGGTATTTATCAATTTGAACGTGAGCGTAGGCTGCGATAAAATCTCACGTCTGGTCTGAACTCGTGTACGCAAGTTTTCGAGTCAGTGTGGACTTACGGTGCAGCATATAATCAGTTTAACAGGAGAAGGAGAAGTCATCAGTTGATCACTTATCAGCAATGGCAGATCTGGCTCTTTTAGAGGACCTCTATACGCCGGTACAACAGTGCACATGTACGTGCACGGGCCATGGTGGAGCGCTCCATTGGATTGATTAAGGGCAGATGGCTCTGTCTTGCATCAGTGGGGGGGACCCATACACGGCAGAAAAAGTCTGCAACATTGTTTTAGCCTGTGGGGTTCTGCACAACATCACGCAGGAAAACAGGGTGCCATAAATGTAGTGATGGAGCCAGATGACCCGATGCCCAGAGAGCAGTGTCCAGCACAGCCCCAACTGGGGCTATACAAATGAGACAGGATATTATTCCTCGCTTTTAAAAGGTATAGTGTTATGTTTGGCAATTATGTTCAATACAGGAAACATGACGATGCACATTTTTATTTTTTCAGGTTTTCGTTTCTCTTTTAAAGTGTCGTTAATGGCCACAAGTGAACGATTTATTTCTGCCATTAACTGAGTTATTTCGGCTTGTTTTTCCAGCCCCTCTGCTGTCAGGAGACAGGGTCAGAGTGGTGGTGGTCCAGCACGGAGGACACACGCTCTCCCTCACAGCTGTTACCTGGTTCTGACTCATGAAAAAAACACGAGTAAATTAAAAGACACTGCATATCTGCTACTGTGTTTATTTAAATATAGGTAGACTACACCATGTAGGCCTAAGAGATTGTAATATAACCCTGCATAATACTATTAGGACTATAGCATACATGTGTCAAGGATGTATACATTAAATAAACTTCAGCTGGAGTCCGATTTATTACGGCAACACTGTTGACTGCATCAGTGATCTCTATACATTCCGCATTCTTTCTACAGCCATTAATACCAGTTTTCAGGCTGCCAAATATTACTTTATGTTGGTGCAAATGAACCTGAGACATCAGGGTTTCAATCTCCACGTCTGAAAAGTGTCGCTTCTTAGCCGGATTACGTCTTGCCATGTCGTAAATTGTAGGGGCGAAGCCTCAAAACCGAGAATATATTGGGGCGTGATCGTTTCCAGCCGCTGCATTTATCAATTTACGACATTCTCTGATTGGTGTGATACGAACGTTTCATGAATCACACGTGAAGCCTGTCGTAGATGATTGTTGCACTCATACCTGCGCTGGTTTCTACGTTAGGTTGATAAATGAAATTGGTATTGTGCAAATAATGCACAATACCTTGTAAAATCAATCCTGTTTTATCCATATAGATACGGTTTTAGAAACAATTGTGTTTTAATTGGCTTTCGTTTTTATTTCATCTTTAAATGTTTATTATGGGGGGAGGCGGACTGTTTACATCAGTGATGCTTGGTGCTCAAAGTCATGGTCAATGTTAAGGTGCCTGCGATATTATCTGCCCAGAGAATTAAAGACTACAACTGCATTTCATTGTGCAACCCTGTGTACAATGGCATTACATTAAAGGACAATTCCGGCGCAAAATGAACCTAGGGGTTATTAACAGATGTGTACCCACTCTGTCGCTCTCTGGGACATGTTTTCAGCTAATCGAATGAATTTGGAGCTTGAAAGACGCTAGCGTGGACCGCTGATTAGCTTACAACGCTAGTATTCGGGGCACAGGGAACGTAAAAACAAATCGCTATTTATACCACTAAAAAGGCTCAAAATATCACTAAACTTCAACGGTAGCATAATGAGGGTCCCTAAATGTTAACCGAAGCATTGAGAAGTTTGTAAGTGTACAGACAGTTTATTGAAAAGATAGATTATAAAGACACTCGCGTTCATGTTTACAAGCCGTCGCCGTCTTGGAAACCAGTCATGACTTACAGCTGGCGATGCAAACTAAAATCAAAAGCAACTTGCTCAATATATTTGAAATAATCGCACTCTGCATAACTTGTCTAGTGTACTTACTCAGTGGATAATTGTCCACCTGGTCCCTCCGGTCTGGGTCGCCAAAAAAGTTTCAAGTACAGCCCTGTTTATCAGAGAGGGGAAATCTTCAGCCTGTACAAAACACTGCGTCTCTTGGGCATCGTGATGCAACAGGTCCCACTCCTTGAAACACAGACACTCCTGTTCGGTGGCCATAGCTTCACAATGTCCGCAGGTACGCCACCAGGTTCCCGAAGTACGAGGCTGTGTTGCGGCATAGCTCGCTCTCTCGTAGCCCTTTCACAGAGCTCCCGCAGCTCTTCGTTCAATAAACTGTCTGTACACTTACAAAGTTCTCAATGCTTCGGTTAACATTTTGGGACCCTCATTATGCTACCGTTGAAGTTTGGTGATATTTTGAGCCTTTTTAGTGGTATAAATAGCGATTTGTTTTTACGTTCCCTGTGCCCCGAATACTAGCGTTGTAAGCTAATCAGCGGTCCACGCTAGCGTCTTTCAAGCTCCAAACTCATTTGATTAGCATGAAAACATGTCCCAGAGAGCGACAGAGTGGGTAGACATCTGTTAATAATCCCTAGGTTCGTTTTGTGCCGGAATTGTCCTTAAGCCTTGAGTCTTGATTTGACTGTTGTATTTTTAACTGAATAATAATAATTTGGATAATAATTTGACATGGGAAGTGTGTCTTCGAGGCAATCAGACAGTCTTAGTCTTAGTGTAATAGAGGTCTACGTTAAAGCCTATAGTTTGTAAAGGACATAGGTTATATTAAGAAAACTTGTGTAGCATTCGCTAGAATGTTAGCATTTTTGCCAAGCCAGTTTGACAAGTTCAGTCTGTCTTCAAATTAAACATTTTTGTTAATAATTGCCTGTCGGATTGCTGGGAAACCTAAAAGCTAGCTCTGGATTCTTACTTGAATATTTTTAGCAGAATAACCCTACTTGGGGTTCATCATAAAAACGAAATGTTATTCTTATTTGTCACATACAATTGACAGTACAATGTAGTGAAATTCAGGAGCCTGGGATCAAACTACCAATCTTGTGGTTGAGGACCTTCGAGCCACAGCCATCCCTGTGATACTGACATACAGGTAACTGATGCTTTATGCTTTTAACAGCACCTTTTTTTTGTGATTAATTTTTTATTGAAAAATGTACAAAATATATATAATCACGTCATATACACAGTTTATTTTTTTCTTTTCCTACCCAGCAATGTAACAGAAATAAAGTCCTTTGTACATCCTTAGGAAAGCAACAGTATTAGAACCCCTATAACACCCCACACCCCCCCACCCCAAGGCGATTTCCTATAATCCCCCCCACCCAGGATCTCTCCCCCAATAAAAATATAACAGAAAGATCAAAGTCAGCCAATCTGCACCCTTTCTTTAACTAACTTGAATGCCTCCCATGCCTGCAGAGTCTCATGGCTGGCCCCGTGCATACGGGCAACGGACCACTCCATCAGCACAATTTCAAGAAATGAATTGGCCCAGTGCTGCCAAGCCAAGGAATGTGGCAGCTGCCACCTAAGGGCCAACATCTTCTTGGCTGCTGTGAGACTGGCCCATAGAATACGTTTATGCTGCAGGGACAGATTTAAAAAAGAGTCGTCATTAAGCAGAAGTAAGGCTGGGGAGACTGGGATCCTGATCTTAAGAATGTCACTTAAAGTGAGAGATATTTGATTCCAGAATCTAACCACGCCGGGGCACTCCCAATAAACATGCAAGAAAGACCCCTGGACATTAAGTGGGCAGAGATCACAGTTTGGAGACGTGGTGATCTTCATAGAATAACGCCTTCTGGGGGTGAGGTACGTCCTATGAACATACTTTATTGGTGTATTAGTGTATTAATTGATGGTTGGAGTTTTTGGATGTACCACTAAGATTTTCCCACACTGTGTCCCAGCAGATCTCTCTATCATATACTTCATTTAAATCTCTATTCCAGATACCCTCTACTGGTAAGGGTTTATAGGGTCCAGAAATTAATTTGTAAAGTTTAGAAATCATTCCCCGTGTAGGTCCTACTGAAGCAAGTAACTTACATAGGGAATGTATAGGGAGAGCTGTTCCCCACGGGACACCGTATGCCCTCATAGCTGATCTTAACTGCATATAAAAGAAAAAAGATGAACCTGGAAGATCAAATTCAGCTTGTAGGTCGTTGAAAGCTGGTAAACCATGGACACCATACAAATCTTTTAATACATTCACTCCCCTATTCTTCCAATGTGGAAATGAAAAGGGCACGTTACCAGTGAGTAATGAGAAGTTATTAAAAAGTGGTGTGTGATTATGCCATTTATAATCTGTGCCAACATGTTTCAGCACGGTAAGATGTGAGCAGAAAAGATATAACCGGGCCTGGTCGTAATTTGGCTTTTTTCAATGGTATATTAGCATACACCAGGTCTTGCAACCTGTGAGGTAATACAATATTCTCCTCAATTGATCTCCAAGAAGCGGAGGAACTAGGGTTGAACCATGTAGATAGAGGGCGTAGCACATAAGACCAGAAGTAGATTTTAAAATCTGGCAGCTAGCCCCCCTAGTGTCTTGTCTCACTGGAGAGTCGTGAGTTTTCCCATTCTAATTGGTCAAACGCTTTTTCAGCGTCCAGCATCAATACTGTTAGCTGCATGAATAATATGTAACAGGCAACGCACATTATCAGCTGCTAGGCGAGTTCTAATAAAATCAGTTCGGTCGTTGTGTATAAGTTTTGTAAGATGTATCTCCAACCGGGTTGCAAGCACTTCAGCATATAGTTTAACATCCCCATTCAGGAGAGAGAGAGGTCTGTAATTACCACATTTAAATATTTATTTGGTTTGGGCAGGACTGTAATTATAGCTGTGTTAGTGCTAGAATTAAATGCACCCTTATCAATGGCTGTATTAATCATGTCCAATAGTGGTTTGCCCAATACATCCCAGAAAGTAAGGTATAGCTCAGGTGGAATTCCATCCCACCCAGGGGATTTGCCTTCCTCAATTCTTCTAGAGAAATGCGGGTATTAAGTCACTCTGACTCGTCAGACAAAGAAATTAGATTAAGATCCTGAAAAAAATCTGCAAACGCCTCCGCATCAAGGGAAATTTCAGATTTGTAAAGAGACAAATAGAAAGATTTAAATTCAGTATTGATCTCAAGTGGGTTGCTCAGGGTGCGAAGAGATGTTTTAATGGCTGTAATGTCTGAATATTTTTCATGATTTTTTGTTGGACCTGTGATCTTCGAAAGGCGTGTTCCTTCCCAGTGCACGCGCGCGCAGGTCCCCCCTCCCAATAACAATTATATCATACCATAGTAATGATCATAACAATTATAAATGAGCTACACAGAGTGTACACACATGCTGTAAGTTATAGATGCATATTAGTACTGAAAACGAATAGAACATGCCTTTCTTTTTGAAAACAGACCTTAAGATCTCAAACCCTAACCCAACTTTTTTCTTTTTTTTTTTTTTGTGCACCTGACTTGTAGCTCATTGTAAGACATGTCATGCCTCATGGAACTTAAGCCAGCACCCTGGACTCATGGTCAATTATGATTTCACTGCTGCTCAATGTTTGAAAATACTGGATCCCCACGGTGTGCAACTACAGCGCCGGAATCGCCTTCGGCGACGTTTGCATCAAAATCCAGGCCCGAATTTTTTATGGCATGTAGATTCATATGATAAACTCAAACCATATGGGATCTGCATCGATGGATCAATTGACGGCTTTTCACGAATGGTAATATGGCTACATGCATTCTCAACAAATAACAATCCCAAGGTCATAGCTGGATACTTCATTGATGAGGTGTTATCAAGGAATGGGACACCTACTCAAATTCGGTCAGACCTAAGGACCGAGAACTGTTACATGGAGCAGATGTTCATGAGACATGATCATACAGACACATTTTTGAAAAACTGCTATCTGTATGGCTGAAGCAATCATAACCACCGGATAGAGCAGTGGTGGGGATTTTTAAGGAAGCAACACGCACAGTTCTGGATGAACTTATTTCAAGATTTAAAACTATTCTGACATCTTCTCTGGGATTTCCTAGATAAAAGTCTGATACAATTCACGTCTTGATATAATAGAGGTAAGATGTGTAGCTTTAGGTCTACATGATGTAGCCTACAATTTAAGTTGTGATATGTCATTCTGTTGTCTTGAGTTATATATAGTGCCCTACGCCAGCTCAATTGATAGGCTATGTGTAATACCTTACCAAAAAGGGATTAATTTTGCTATCTGGCATTGGCAGATAGGCCTAAGGTTAACTGTAACCAATACAGTTGTCATTTTCCATCCTGCACCCATGGTTAAATAACAAATGCACCACGTGCCGGCGCCCATGGCACATTGTTTCATAACAATTAGAGACAGATAGTGGTGGAAAACGTATTCAGACAATTTACTTAAGTAAAAATAGCCTACTACCAAACAAGTAAGTTTAAACTGCAAGATTTAGCTACTTAACAAAAGGTAAAAGTAGGCTACTTTGCAGAGACATTTTCACTGTTAGTGTACTGTTATAATGCAACAAGGTTAACCATTTGTTACTTTCCCACTCTTTTTCTTTATATTTAGAGAGAACTGCAGGACGTTGTTCACCTTTGGAACACTCACAGAATTCGCCCAAGCAGAAATGCTGTGTCTCCAGGTAGACGTCCAGTGATGATGTACACCCTACCTCAACTCTTTGGTGCTAGGGAGTACCTTAAAGAGGTATCCCAACAAAAGATACAGGCTTGCAATGAGGAATGCCTTCAGAGAGGACCATATCCCTGTGATAATACTGTTTGACATTTGTTGCCTTGCCATGGCAGAAATTCTTCATCCACCAACCTCTCCAGAGGAAGCTATTGAGCTTTACATGTTCGTATGTGCCTACATACGTGACCAAATTCTATAACTTCTACTGGATCAAATGACTGATTGTTGTAAGCATCCACCCATAGTCAAACTCAACAAGGTTCTTCCTGCCCTGGGTGATCAACTGTGTTTGAACTGTTTGCACCCGCTTTAAATGTTATCATTTGATTGCGTTATCAGCCTCATAGATATGGGTCAGAAGGGGCCTGCTGGTCCCTACTGGTAGGCTCAGAAGGCTGTTATCATCCATTCGCACTGTTTGACAATATGCCTTCCTAACTGTTGGTGTCTTTTTTTAATGGGTTATTTCCATTGCAGCCAAACAATTATATGTATCACAATTGGGTAATGTGGAGTGGCTGTACGGTGTTAAATATGTTGTCTAAAATTTGTTGGTGATGATTCAACTATCTAGTTTTTGTAAAAAAAACAAACAAACAAAGAAAGTGACATATTTTCACAGCCAAAATGAACATAACATTTTATTAGGGCAGTCCATCAAAATATTGGACCCATCCAGAACCACAGTTTAAAATTATATACAGATAAATTCTGTATATAACTTTTTTGCTTATATAGTGAAATAGAACAGGTGGGTGAGTTAAATGGGATTGTGTGAAAATCACCCATTTTTGAACAATAATTGAGTTAAAAGTTAACCCTTGTGTTGTCTTCCCGTCAACCATGAAAACAAACACTTTTGTTGTCCCACCGCAATGTTTTAGCTGCTTTTTTCCAAGTTTTTATGTGTTTTATTTTAAAATTGATATCGCTTTATCTGACATTTTGTCATTTTTTTCTGACGTTTTGTCACTTTTTCAATGTTTTGGGCATCTTTTTTTTTTTTTTATGTTGTGGACACTTTTTCCAAAGTTTTTGACGTTTTCTCCTGGTGCTTTTTCATTGTTTTTGTTGCTTTTCCCAACATTTTGTCGTATTATTTCTTTTTACATTTTCAGCGCTTCATTCAACATGCCATATTTTCTAATATAAAAAAACGTTGAAAAAGTGATGCGATGTGAGGGGCTACCTTGAAACCACCACAACAAAATTCCAACCTCTAGGTAACCATTAACACATCAATGTTTGAGAGGCTGTGGCAAATCAGATATAATGATAAGAACACAAGTAGACAATTATGAATTAACATGACAGGAATTACATACAGTGCATCTGGAAAGTATTCCCAGCACTTCACTTTTTCCGTGGCCTACTGACAACTAGATATGCCGCCTTCCAGGTGTTTAAAATTATCTCATAATTATGAGATCTTCTCCCAAAATTACGAGAGCAGGATCTCGTAATTACGAGATCTTTTCTCAAAATTATGAGTTATTTTGTCAATATTACGAGATAAGGTGTCTATATATATTTTTTTTTTTTTTCTATGGTGAATGTAATACGCTTCTGTAGACTTGTTCAGGTGATTTTCAGTTCCTATTTATTATTCAGTGTTCCAATACTCACTAAATTAGCTATGGTTTATTTATCAGAAAATGTATTACAGTTTCTCTTAAAAGTGCTCTAATGTTGAAATAAGTGTGTCCTGCATTAAGACTGCAGGACACAGATCATAAATACTGTCAATACTTCTGTCTCCTTAAGATACCTCAACAAATAGGAACGGTTCAAAAACATTTCACAAGGTGTTTGTGAAATGTAGCAAAAGACTAACTCTTTAAGATATGTGGCTCTTCTCCCATTAAATTAGCATTCTGTACAACATAAAATGGCAATACGTTTTATTATAGATTTGTTTTCTATAATTCAGCAGCTCATAGAGCTTGTATAAAACCCTTGATCCCACAAACATTTCATAAATAGAACAAAATAGATTACATTCACAAGACATTATTTCCATTTACCCACACATTCATTGGTGCCTGTCTTCATTAAAAATTCATAGTGAAAAATAACAAAAGCAACATCGCAAGTTTTACTTATATATTGGCGTGCCAGAGACTGACAATAAACACAGAAAAGTCAATTTAGGGAAACCAAACGAACCATAATTGGAAATGAAAGCCATTTCAATTTCCTGGAGCGTAATTATCCTCCTGTAAGCTAGATGTTTAAAGTTTTGAAAGTTATTAGTTTTACCCAAGGCATTTCATTAGCTTTAACCGCTCGTCTGCAATTCTTTTTGTTTTCTTCTTTGCTGGAGGGTGTAGTGGTAGCTCTTGCATCACTTCTGGTACTTTCTCTTCATTACCTATGTATGAATATATGAGTCAACAGTCAGAATCATTCATTCATACAAATGTGAAGACCGGAGAGAATTAAATCTGGTTTAACAGGAAGCTATTCAAAGCAGCAACCTGTGGCGTATTACAAATCCCACTTTAAAAATTGAGCCTGTAGCGACATTGTTTCATCCTTACCCTGAACCAAAGTAAAACTTAGTGCCACATAAAGACGAACAAATACAAAAGTGAAGAGAAAAATTGAAAAGGTGCTGGAGTATTGGATCACATAGAAAATGTCCCTATCGGCTTCATTGCCGTCTTCCCTTCAGACCTAAACCTTCATAAAACAAACACTTGGGAAAAGATTTGCAGGAAAAACAATAGCAAGTAACAATATGACATTTATATGAGAAATATCATTTCACTGATTTTTTTCTTTTTTGCTTCATTTAGTGCTTCGTTTAGTGCTTTTTTGCCAGTGTCAATGGCACTCCACTGTGATTTGACACATGCCAGCCCACTTTGTGTACTAAAAATGCTCTGTGGTCACTGACTGAGACTTCTCTGTCACATAAAGTTGTTTGCAGGTGAACAAACAAGAAGTGCACGTGACTGACACTGAAAAGAGGGCTTACACACAAAGCATTTGTACAGTTCACAGAAGTTCTGCTTCATCATCGTCATCCTCAGAGCCTGAGGGTCCCTGGCGAACTTCTTCGTACCACTTGTTGGTCAGGGTCTTCATTTGGATTCGGCCATGTAACAAGTCCTGTGAGACACACATTACACACACAAACTGGCACATCAGCTCACTTGCAAGAATAAATGAACATACAGAAACATTGACTATATATAATTATGAACAGGTCAAGGTGAAGACAAACATAACACATTAACAAAAAGTAGCTCTGGTCTGCAGCAAAATCCAATTTGACGAAGCTTTCTCTGAGAGATGCCGATTTAACATAAAATATCTTATTGGTGTATTTTTGGCCGAGTTTAAAAAATTTCCCCATGCCTTTTATTTTATAATGTATGACTTGTGCACTAGCAATTTGGGAGGAAATGGCTGTAAATCATAATTACAAGAGCTGCTACACAAGGATGTGATATTTAACTCATTACCAGTGGTATACAGTGTGTACCCTTCAGCAGAGGTTTGACAATCACCATTTCAGTTGAGGTGACTACAATATAGGTTTTAAAGAAGAAAAAGAAACTATGGGGGAAATTTACTTAGCCGACATTAAATTATTATCATCATCATCATTATTATTATTATGCTTTTATTGTGAATAAGTAATAGGAAATGCAATGTGTCACCAAGTAAGCAGAGCTTCATTAGCGGTGCTATTCTGAAGAATAAAAACAGGTTTAATTTATCAGATATGGACATAATCTGTGCTTTCAGGGTTTCTGCAGGTTTCAACAAATCAAATTTAAGACTTTTTAAAGACCTTTATGAATGAAATTTAAGACCTATATCACGACATTAACGTACAACAAATGCAGAGTCACAAAAGTACTTGCAAAGTAAATAAATGTATTCAAAATGACTACATAATATACAGAGAATTATATTTGGACTATCGAAAGAAAAAAACTACACACCACAAAAAAAGGCATTTCAATGAGCATTAGAGGTAGCGTTACATGAACATATGAAAATTATTTAAGACCTAGAACAGAATAATTCAGCGAATTTAAGACTTTTTAAGGCCTAAAATTTAGATTTTTAAATTTTAGACTTTTTAAGACCCCGTGGAAACCCTGGGTCAGCCAATCTGTTTTTAATAACACAGGGAAGAATAGTAGAAACAGCCACAGTGAGCTGAAAAAGGCTGCAGGCGACAGGCTCTCACTGTGGTTTGTCACCAGTACACCTCGAACATGTCATCACGGTAAATAACTTTACCTTGCGACCAAGATTTTACACCTGCTTATCCCAGACGTTACATCTCAGATGCATTGTCCTCTGCCACAGTGGTCAGTCAGCAGTGATAAATTAGGTGCAGTGGATATTTAGAAATTGCCATTCTTTGTTCCCATATATTGTGCTTTTTAAAAAGGAAAAACCTTTAAAAACATACTGCATGAGCCCAAACATGAAAGGTACAGCAAAGCTGCTTCTCATTTATTTAGCCTGTGCAAAACCTCAGTGCAGTCATTTAGTCCTTGAGCGCCTAAAACGGGGCAACAAATACTTAAGTATCCCTGTATAGCTTCAAAAATTAGGAACAAACTGAATCCCCACCTCTAACAGTCTCAACAATAACAATTACGAGCTTCATCAAATTGGTATTTACAGCACGGTTGTGTATTGTGAAGCACTTCTGTTTATTGGACGTTAAACACAAGTACTGAAAGCAAACCAGTATGACTGGAAAACAATGAAATATGTTTAAGGGATTGTGACTAAAGCCCAGGTGACTTAGAGAATTTCTGTCTCCCTCTCTTACCTCTTGGGTGAGCCTGCGAGTGAAGAAGGGGTTAAGGTATTTAGCGTCAAGCCACATAAAGCCCTTCAGATCTTGTCTCTGGTAGATATGAGCCTCGTACTCCTCCTCTGTTAGTTCTGATAGGTGCTCTGACTCAATGGTATTACCCTGGAGAGAAAGGAGAAGGAGCAGAGAGAAGGGCAGTCAGATGAATAGATACAAAGAACTGAAAGGAGAGGGCCCAACAAATGAGGCAGGGGTGAAAGAGATGGAGGAGAGGAAGGTCAGTGCAGGGATAAGTCAAAGTTACAGGAGAGCAAGGAGGGGGATGGAGTTGAGGTCACACAGAATGACCAGAGATGTGGGGGAAAGAGCAGAGGGAGCAAAGAGAGGGAATGACATCAAAGAGGGCATGAGAGCCGCACGGAAAAATGGAGGGCTGTTAGATCTAGTTGTTGGTAGTCTGGGGGTGTAACACCAAGTAGGGCTGCACAATCAATCACAATGTTATCGAAATCGCAATACGGACTGCAATATCCAAATCGCAGGGGGGGGGGGGGGGGGGGGGGGGGGGGGGAATGTGTCAAACCATTCTGAATTAAGTATTGTGGTGCTGCAGATATGACCAAGCCTACAAAACATGTTCTACAGACTAAAGAAAAAATCTTTTTTTGGTACAGATCCTCACAAAAATTCCACTATAATCATTTCAATTTGAATATTTTTCAATGAAAATGAGACTAATGATACAAAAAATATCATTCCCTCCCATATCATGAATCACATTGCAATTGCAATATCAGTCAAAAGTATTGCAATTAGATATTTTCCTCATATCATGCAGCCCTAACATTAAGCTTTGGAAGACTTCAAAATACTGAATACAAAGTCATGCAAACACAGCACCACATGCCGCCAGTGACTTCAATGGTAGGATGTACATCAAAAGAATGACCCATTATCTAGAGTTTGAGCTAAAAGAGTTGACTGAAATATTAAACACAATAGCTTGTATATTCTGGTGTATCTGGGAAATGTATTGTTAGGGTTTATTTGTGCTTTTCTAAGTTTTGCTGTTACTGAGTGTGCATCTCTGTGACGACAGCGCTTTGCTCCCCGCTGATTCAGTGTCCTTCACACAAACCACAAGCAACCCTTTGATGATTTTCCCTCTAAAGAGAACAGTAAGGAACTGAAGGCAGACGAGAGGATGGCGCAGCTATTACCAATGCAGCCAACACGCTCGCTGTGTGAGCGTCTACAGATCGAAGTGGAATCAAAGGGCTTCATCCATTACCATTTTCTCTGTCTTGCTGAGATTGATGTCTTTCTTGCTCTTACGCCTCGACTGGCTTTCCTCAATGTCCATGATGCGAATGAGTGGCATGGTCCCGCCCCCCATGAGGAGGATGGTAAAGAGAACGATGATGATGGTGGTAGTACCAATTAGCTGACGTTTCTCAATGGGCTCCAGGCCCAGATGAAGGCTCAACGCGTAGGGTATAGCACCTCGCAAACCTACCAGACAAAGAAAAAGACGAAGGAATGGGACTATGAAATAGCTACATGAGAACACACTTACTTGAAAATGTTTATCTGCAGAAACATTGTAAATATTATTAAAATGTACATTTACTTATATTATATAATGTAAACTTAAATCTGGACACTAGTATGCTTAATATGTTTTAATTGCTTGTTTTTTTTAAATATATGCAAATAGTAATTTATTTCATTATGGATGAATCTGCCGGTTGTTTTTTTCTGTTGATTGATTAACCGTTTTGTCCATAAAATGTCAGAAAATAGTGAAAAATGCTCATTTAACAAATGTCCCAAAATGTAGACAAGTCAGTTTACTTTCATACAGTATGACATAGAAAAGCAGCATATTTGAAAAGCTGGAATCAGAGAATGTTTACTTGCTAAATGACAGCAACAAAAAACAATCAATTATCAAAACAGTTTAATTTTCTGCCGATTGACTTATCAATTAATTGACTAGCTCTATTTGTTACTACTTTCATTTGCACCCAAAGACATGCACACTATGTAAGGGCAATGATCAAGACTTGGACGCTAGCAAAGAGCTGACTGTGACACATTCTTGTGACACATCAGACTTAGGGCCTATCTTGCACCCGGCGCAGCGCAAAGCCCGACACAAGTGTCTTTGCTAGTTTAAGACCGACGCAGTTGTCAATTTCCCGTCCAGCGCCCACGTCGTTTAAATAGAAAATGCACCTGCGCCCATGGGCGTGCTGGTCTTACAGGGAGGTGTGTTCAGGTGCATTATTGGCGTATTGCCATCCTGAGGCAGCGGGAAGTGATCGCGCCATTGACCAACAAAAACCTGGTCTAAAGTCAATAATGCAGCATTTCATTGTTATTTTAACAACGCATTGGTAAAATGCACACACACACACTATGCTTGTTACACACACAGGGGCGCGCAGCAGCACACAAACCTGCAAAATATAAAAAATAAAGTAAAATAGTATTATTGTGTATATCTATATATTTTAAATTACATGTTATTATGGTTACTGGCGCTTTCACTTCACGCACGAGCAGATCAGTTTCTTCTGCTGAAAATCTCTCCTTCCTGCTTAGCAAAACCGCCATTATTATAGCAATGTGCCAAGGTACAAATGCACCTGGCTTTTAAAGGGAATGGGAGATGACACTCCGATTGGTTTATGGCATGTTATGCCCAAAACACACTTATGATTAATTAAGACACTAAGTACAACCCTATGGAACCATGCGCCTGGCACTAGCAAAAGTGGATTCGTACACGCCCTAAATGCTTCTGCACCAGGCGCTTCACGCTGTGCGCTTAGATCGTTAAAATAGGGCCCAAAGGGTTCACTGTATCATCTCACCACTAAACCACATAATGAACATCATTTTGGGTGTGATCTTGTGGTCTCTGAAAAAGTTCAGCAGGAATGTCAGAGGGAAGATGTTTACTGCACGGCCGAGAAGAACCAGGACCTACGGAGAGAACAACAGCGGTCACAATGACAATCATGGGGAAACAAATTGGAATGATCACCATGAGATAAATCGACATTCAGATAACATTTAAAAAAAAAAAAAATGCAAGAGCCCTTACTATGCACCAGATGACGAAAGATAATTCAAACTTATGAGGGAAGCTGAAGATGGAGAGACCAAGGAAGGCAAACACGCATGTCTCTGGAGAGAAACATTTAAAAGAAAAGAATTGTGTTGAGAATTGATTGTCAAGTAAAAAATAAAAAAGGAAAAGAAGATGGGATTCACTGACCACACATGAAGGCCATTGTGCGCAGTGTCTGCTGCATGAGGATCTGGGTGACAGGAGACAAGTTGTGATGGGTGTAGTGCGACATCACAATTCCCGCAAACAGGATGGACATTATTCCTGTAGGTGAAGAGAAAGAATGGCATTAAAAAAAAAGTCCTATAGAAGTAAATAAAAATCTTCTTTGGCATGCATCAATGAGTATGTGCCTGTGTATGTGTGTACCCACCAGACAGTTTGATGCCTTCTGCCAGGCCATAGGGCAGGTACGCAAAGATGATCATCATACCAAACTCCAGTGAAGGAGTCTTCCTCAGATCAAAGTGTTTTAGAAACTAATCAGTGAGTTAGGGAATTTAAATAAGATGACAAACCCACAGGAGTTTAAAGTTCACACACAATTAGTTTGGATACAAGAGCCGAGATGAGTCCAGTGAGGGTTCCCAGAGCAGCAGAACCAAAAAACATTTTAAGGAAATAACCCATTGCTTGCCAAAACGTCTCCCAGCCTGTTACCGTGGAGTTGTCTGCGCGGGAAAAGCCCTCCGCTGTGCTGAAAGACAAAAGAAGAAAAAAAGACAAATGAAGCCACAATTTTACATTTACACATAATGTGTTGTAATACCTCTATCTGACCCTAGATGGCAGAAAAACTCCACCATTGAATCCTAAAAATGCACAATATTAGAGTGCGTGCAGAGTTGTAATCCTGCCATCAAACTTCTGTTTGCTAAACAGAGGTCAGCTGTATTGTATTACCATAGTGACTTAACAGGAATTTATTGTGACAACTGGCAACAATAATTTGTTTTTGAATGTCAAATGTGCATCTTAAAAGAGTAGCGTGAGTTTTGGCACACTTAGACACATTGACATTTAAACATTGATGAAAAAAGCATCTGAGCTACCAAATTATCTCACTTGATTTGTTCTTTGGACTTAAACTTAGTTGAGGGAAAATAATTTATCATCATGTGTACATCCCAAATAAATTGCATTCTGTATGTTTTATAAATAGACTGCATTTATGTAATGCATGTCTACCTTACCGGACAAAGCGCTTTTCATTCACCCATTTAAACACACATTCATACACCAATGGTGGCAGAGCTGACATGCAAGGCTCTGGCCTGCCCATCGGGAGCAACTTAGGGTTCAGTGTCTTGCTCATTGCAGACAGGAGAAGCCCGGGATCGAACCGCCAATCTTGTGATTAAATGACGACCTGCACTACATCCTCCACAATCTAGTTAATTGTTCAATTTAAATCCTTTTTATAATAACAGTCATCCAGACAAAACAGCCAGGTAACACAGTGCAATTAATAATCAGTTTGTAATGCTTACTAACAACCTCCCAAGCAAAGGCATTAGCTGCGTGGCTGTAATAAACAACTGGGCCAAACTGTAATAAGTAGCTTTCTAAGAAAGCCAGTCTGAGAGGTGCTAACAACAAGCAAACTGCCAGGCCTGTTCAGCCTATCCATTATTCATGCATTCATTTACTCTACCGGGGCATGCAGACACTTGAGATCACTTTGCACATTTAGCTGGTTGTGAGTAGGAGATAAGGCAGCCACAAAGTGAGTACAAAGACTGCAGATAGGATGACGGTAATGCAGACAAACAAGGGAATTCTGCCAACTGTCTGTTTTCATCAAACTTTTCTGTCAAGAATGTGTG
This sequence comes from Zingel zingel, assembly GCA_023566125.1. Taxonomy (NCBI): domain Eukaryota; kingdom Metazoa; phylum Chordata; class Actinopteri; order Perciformes; family Percidae; genus Zingel; species Zingel zingel. The sequence continues at coordinate 26,961,218 of CM042318.1, read as the reverse complement.
TGCTGGCGTGTCCTGTTTGTTGATACAGGACAATGCTCCTGAACAATTCTAAGAGAGTGATACTCTAAATAGACGATCCCCTATGACTACAGTAGATTCCATGACACTTGTACCACATATGGGCAGCAAAACATATAGGCAGCAAATTAACTCCCCCCCACCATTACTTGAAGTTTCTGGTATGACACAGATACTATGAAAACATTCCAACAAAAATCCTCATCTGTGAATGTCCTCCACATTTGTCAGATCACCATTTTAAGTCCCAGCTTTTGGAATTCACATTTAGCATCCTATACATTTGAAACCATAAGGGGGAGGAGAAGAAGGTGGACTATTGCACGCAATGTTTCTGTAAGTTATTAATAACTTCAGCTACTCGGAACGCTGCTTTCTCACTTTTTGACCAGCCTGTGAGTCGACCCGCGCATCACTACGGCGTGTAGTCCCGCCATGCCGGCTGTCGCTTTCACACAGACGTGAGTTCAGCTCTGTGACTATACCTCCACTGCTGTACCTTTCGTACAGATGCCGGTGCGGAATAAAGGCGCAACTGTCCCGCCTTGAACAGGCTGTGTGAACTGGCGATAGACTAAACAGGAAAAAAGCAGGTTGGATTGAATGGTTGGAAGACACCGGACTACACCCCAACTGCATTTTACAATGGAATCACAAGAAACGGTGTGTTGCTGTTTAAACTGGTCTTTGTGTTTTGACTGTGATCTTTCTATGTTTTCGTTATTTTTGATTGTACAGCACTTTGGTCAACTGTTATTGGTTCGTGTGTGTGTGTGTGTGTGTGTGTGTGTGTGTGTGTGTGTGTGTGTGTAGCAGCAGGTGAGGAAATTAAGATATTTTTTTTACTGAAAACCACGGCCATGTCTTAATCGTTAAGAATTGATTTTGGCTCCAAGTAATTCTTGAGAGACTGTGTTAGGGAAGTTTTGAGTTACAGAAAGGTAAACTGAAATGTAAATACAATGTAATTTTTAGAACAGAGTATATAGAAAGTATATTGGTGTCACAGATGCCTTCTTCCACAAATGACATATATTAGAGACATCAGTCAGTGTGCATGTAAGCATGATTGTATGTGTGTCTCTGCGTATGCATTTTGGACAGCAGCTGTACTGTATGTTTAAGCCTTTTTTTTATTTTTTATAACATCTAAGTGCACATAGTCCTTTGGGTGGCTGGTGGGTGAAAAATATGTGTAAGCATCGTTCATGGGCAAATGTAAATGTGCCAATGTTTCCCCGCGGAGGAATAACTCGCCCTGAGGGAGTGGATAGAGACTCTTACTTTGTGAGGACAATGGAGACGGCGTCGTTAAGAATGCTCTCACCGAACACCAGCATGTTGAGGACCGGGTCCACGTTGAGGGCGTTAAAGATGGCGATGGTAGCTACAGGGTCTACAGCGGAGATCAGTGAGCCAAAGGCAAAGCTACAGCAAAGGAGTGAACATTAGTTATATAGTAGTCATAAGACACTTTTACAGCCATTAACATACTTGGAGAAATTAGAAACTAACACAAATGGGCAACAAAGGGGCACAGCATAGCTAATTTGTGTATGTAGGTCAGAGGAACTCAGACAGGGAATGTGTCACAAATAGGGCTGGGCACCAAACATCAATACTTTTATGGGACTGAAAAAAATACCCGGATCCTATGAGTATCGAAAAATTATGTATCTTTCGGTGCCAAATTTCGGTTCCAAAAGCGTCTGAGCGCCTAAGCTTATCTGTCCTCTCTGCATATTGACACAGAGTGGAGCTCTGACACACACACACACACACACACACACACACACACACACACACACACACACACACACACACACACACACACACACACACACACACACACACACACACACACACACACACACACACACACACACACACACACACACACACACACACACACACACACACACACACACACACACACACACACACACACACACACACACACGGCTGGGCAATATATCAATATTATATCGATATCGTGATATGATTTTGGATATCGTAATATGACAAGTAGTGTTGTCATACCTGGTTTTAATGGCTGGATTACAGTAAAGTGATGTACTTTTTAACTCACCAGACTGTTATATCTTTTCTATTATTTGCCTTTAACCACTTAGTCATTATATACACATTAATGATTATTATTTATCAAAAATCTCATTGTGTACATATTTTTTGTAAGCACCAATTGTCTACCCTACAATATCGATATCCTGGTATTTGTTCAACAATATCGTGATATTAGATTTTTTCCATATCGCCCAGCTCTACACACAGGTGCGGACCGAGTAAACTACGTCGGCTCTGCCCCGAGTATCTGGCGCACCCCTATCCAAAAGCACAACCAGTTTTATTAATGTTACTCTGAGTGAGCAGTGTTACCAGACTTTTTTTTAATTTTGATAACTGTTTTGATTCACAATTAAGGTGGAAAATAAAAATTGTGTGTTTAATGTATTTTTGTTGATGTTGAAATGGATTTTAAAACATATGGTATTAAGAAGTATCGTTAAGGAACCGGCATCGAAATTGAGGTATCAAAATTGGCACCGGATCGAAAGATTTTGAATGCCCAGCCCTAGTCACAAACAAGGAAGCACGTGTTTGCTAAGGTGGCACAATCATTCAAATTGTTACTTTAATAATTGCCATGATTTTTTAAGAATACATACATCCTGCCCCAGAATATTAGGGCTCATCTTAATTTGGCTAACATTTCACAATGCATTCAAGAGTTATGACAGTCTGTGTCAAATAGACCACACCTGCAATGATTTGGTAAAAAAAAGCCTAGGAAAGCACTATGAAACAAAAACATATTTTTAATGAACTGTATAGTTTTTTTTGTTGAGTTGTTTTTATCAAAAGGCACAATCTTTTCCATTCCTTCAATGAAATAATGTGTGTGTGTTGTGTAACTTGTGCAAGTAAATAAACAAACATCTCTCTTTCAGGAGATCTCTGGCAGCTGGATTATCCTACTGTCTGGAACTCACTAATAGTTCAACTGTTACGTTTCCGAGGGCTTGGTTCTTAAAGTGGATTGAAGGTGTCAGTAGGTCATGCTATTAATATACTAATATCCAATTTCCCTCTAAGTCATTTTGGACACAAAGTGTGTTTTTCTATGCTAGTTAGAGTTAAACACTCATACTCACCTATCAGTCATAGACATCTTATAAATCACATCAGCCTGAGAAAAAAAACATGCCAAGACACAGACACACACATTGTTAAGAGTTGCAACATAGAGATCTGGTTATGTCGACATCTGTAGCGCAAGAAATATTCTGAACAATTAAGAGAGGCTTACACCTCTCTGTATTAACAAGCTGTTCCAGGAAAGTCAAAGAGGAACTATTTAATTGTGACATGCAAACAAGTTCACCCTGCTTTACTGAACAGGCCCTGGCAACGCCAGAGTTATTGACAGATACTATGACAATCCTCACCTGCCCAAGGAAATAGATACCTCCTCCGACTATGAAGGCAGAGATAGTTGTGCCAATCACAGCAAAGAGAGTAATGGAGCCAATGTTCTGGAAGAAGTTACCCTGAACATACATGAACACACGCTTAAGTATTCATGGGGTTTAGTAGCATGACATTTGAAGTTACATTGTGTTACATAACATGTAGCAAGCATTAAAATGAAAAGTAGGACACAGTACAGGTACAGAGAAAATAGGCATAATTTTGCTGTAAGTAATGGAGTAGACATGTATCTATAAATAATCTAATCTAATAAATGATAAAATGTTATGAGCCACCTTTTTGAATTTGCCAATTCCTTTTAAGCCTAAGTTATGATAATATATGACAATACAGAAAAAACATAACTGACAGAAAGAAGAGCTGCTTATGCTATAATGCTTTCATGTCATTGAAAGCCTGAGCAATCTTAAAATCTGCTTAGGTCCCAGTTCTTTTATTGTCTTAATTTACTGCATATTGTCAAGATGTTGCTATGAAACTTGATCTGCACATTTGGATATTGTTACTTTTTTTAAATGTAAACTAAGAATTTTTTTTTAATTTTTTACATGCATACAGCATAAAGTGTCAATCCTTATTTTACATCTTGAGCTATGTAAATTCAGAATCATGCACACACTCTGCCATACCTTATGTAGAGAGTATCCAGATTCAAAGATGATGGGAGGTAGGAGCAAAAGGAAGAACATGTTTGGTCGGAACATTTCCTCCTCCTTTTAGAGTAGGACAGACACAAAGTTACATACAATCAACAGTAAAACAGTAGCAGTGATCCGGTAACAGACAAGTGATTCTAACCTTGGCTTGCAGTTGCACACTGACTAATTATAACAAATTGTAGTGGTAAAGGTAAAAATGCCAAGTACAACTACCTGGGAGAATCGATTAATTGTTTGAGTCATTTTTTTATTACAAAAACTAAGATTTCTCTGATTCCAGCTTGTTAAATGTGAATACCTTCTAGTTTTGTCTCTCCTTTGTGACAGTAAACTGAATATCTTTGAGTTTTGGACAAAACAAGACATTTGAGGACGTCATCTTAGGCTTTGGGAAACACTGATCCACATTTTTATAGATCAAACAACTAATCGATTAATTGAGAAAATAAATTGACAGATTAATCGACTATGAAAATAATCGTTAGTTGCAGCCCTATTCATAGGTAAGATCTATTTCTGGGCCGTGGTTGACCCTGCAGTTGTGTCTGTCAGGAAGATAGAAGAGGGAAGACCCATATTTACTCCATCCAATCAACAATCTCTTTCACTGTATTATGGGAGCCATTTTTGACTGCTGGTAGAGCAGACTCTCGACCCCAATAACCCCACAAGAAGATGACCTGAAGATAATTACTACCTAAAAGTATCTATTTTTTTCTCTAAATATTACAGGAGATATGATTTGCTATAGGTTAGCAATTAACTGCTGAGAGGTGAGCATGATTTACTTTCCTCTGACAGGCACAGTTTTAATCTACAATTACCCATTATTTGACATATAATGCAAAGCTTTAATCAACTATTCAAAAGGAAGGACAGTTCTGGCAATTTATCAAAACCATGATGACATGACTAGTTCATAATATTCTGAATTAATCTGTTTTTGCCATCTAACCAATTAAATAGGGCTGTTACCCAAAGGAGCATGATGTGATTGGAAAATGAGATGAGACAATACCACAGCACATCATTTAAAGACCGTGCACTGACTTTTGGCTGTAAGGATGTTAACTTTGGCTTTAATGCTATGACACCGATTAAATGTACGACTTGCCGACACTGACCTACACTATTGGGGCAACAAATAGGTCAGGAATAGAGGACAGCCTATATAGAATGTATGCTGGAGTAAAAGGCTATGCTCCTGCTTACTTTATTCATTTAAATTTCAGGAAAATTAGGCCAACAAGGACTCCCAGATTACCACTTTTCTTGACATTTATCTCTGGCCAAACTTTACCCTTCAGGACAGATGAAAGGTCAGGAATGAATATTAACATCTGATACACAAGAAGGTATACCATGCATGCATTACAATCTGACATCTACAGCTGTACTCCTGCATGTATGCACGCATGCTCATGTTTCCCTGCCACATATAGTGATGTCTAGGAGTGACTGAAGCAAACACAGACCTGCATATACTCATTTAAATAAGCAGATGTCAGCATGCTAGTGCGTTGTATTATTTGTTGATAAAAGGCTAATATTAATAGGGCTGCAATTAAGAGTTACAATTATTGTCAATGAATCTGTTGATTACTTTTTTGATTAACTGATTGATCATTCAGTTAACAAAAAGTCAAATACAATTTCGTCAACTTACAACAATATAAAACAAAACAAAAAGCAGCAAATCATCACATTTGAGAAGTTCAAACCATCACATCTCTGGTCTGGAAAGTTTGCTCAATGAATGACTAAAATGATTATTCAATTATCAAAATTGTTGGGGATTTAATTACTGTTGATTGACTAATCGATTCTGCACTAGATTTAAGGATATTTAATGCTAATTTAATGCACTCGATTAAAGATGTGGCCTGAGAAGGCATTATGAGATTTCAGGCATGCTGATATTGATAGACAGTGGAGAAATATATGTGGTAAGAGAAGGAAAGATGAAACAGATAAAACCAGAGAGCATAGAAGAGGGAAGTGCTGATACAGAGCTTGAACTAAATGAGAAAAGATGAATTGCAAAGATGAAGGGAGCACAGAAACAGAGATAACAGAAAGAATATGAGCAGGAACGATGGAGAGACCTTCGCGTACCAGCTCCCTGGAGGCCCGGCTTTGACACAGTGGCATCACCACATGGGAAAAAGCCCCCTGAAACCACAATTAAAAATGTTCTCCCTGTATCGCTCTTTCCCCGGCGTGGGAACAATCTATTAAAAGGACGTGCTGCCCTTTGAGGCTTAAAACACACCACTGCAGCCACTGAGGAGAATGAGGCAACATAATACAGAGAGAAAACTAAATTATTATCTGGAGTACACTGTAGATGCAAATATACACACCTATGTATCCCTCTCTGTGCTTAGGAGACAAATTGCTGCTGCATGTTACTTCTTACCAGCATACTATTTCTTCTTCAATCTGTGTCAGAGCACAGGGGAGAGATGGGCAGATGAGAGAAAAGGAGAAGCAGTGAACAGTCCCAGAAAAGCACGTAAGGGAAAGCTTCTCTTTATATGCTGGATTGTATGGAGAGGACTGGAGATAGAGGGGTTGGTAACAAAAAGCACAGAAAGCAGTTTGGTGGTGAAAGGCGAGGGTAAAGCCAGTGATGACAGGATGCTGCTGCCTGAGGGGGTTGTATACCCTTGGTGGTTTTGTGGGGCAGTCCTGGAGGCTTGCTAGATTAGCCAAGTGCGCCATCTTTAGAAACATGCTAGTTGGAAGAGAAGCGCCAGCATTAAAAGATGACGCATCCAGTTTAAACCTGCAAAATGAGCTAGTGATTGAAAAAAGACAGATGCATTCCATTGACTGTGGTGGTAAAATATGGATGTGTGAGTAAGTGCACTGTACTCACAATTTCAAAAGAGTTAAAATAATTCTGACAGAATCACAGTTTTGCCACTGGCTGTGTTGCTCACTGAACAGGTTACATGGTGCATCCTGCTCTTAGGGGCTCTCTCAAAAACAAATAGGTCAGACATAATGGATTTGCATCAAGGCCTGGGTTTTTTGGGGGACTTTTGAAGTCTCCAAAGACTTAGAAACCACTTAGCATATCCATGCCCCTGCAAAGAAGCTGCTGCATATCACATTGTAACTTCATTACACTCTACTGAGACGGTTTTTATCAAGCTGTGTAGTGATAACAGGTCATGAAGCCACTGCCTACTATATGTGGAGAGATGAGCAGGTCTGCTTGATGTGATACACAGAGATAGCAGTCTATAGATTCACAGGACATAGGGAAACTGGGGAAAGGGGCTCTGGTTACTAGTAGTGCGCCGATGACTCAGCAACACCCAGGGGCCCCCAGGCTAAAAAACAATGGGCCCCAGTGTGCAAGAAACATTGACACAACCTGTCCTCTTTTCTCCCCTCTCCCTCACTCCGCATCTCTCCCTCTACATCTTTTGTGAATTTCTCTCATTCACCGGCAGAGAACAAGGAATGTTAATTGAAGGCTGTGAGAACCAGGAGAAAAATGGAGGGCTCATCGGGACACAGTGGGGAAAGATAGCAAAGAATGGTGTGCTTCACTATGGCTAGGTAACAGAGTGGAGATGGAGAGATGCGAGTTGTGACAAAAACAGTGGCCAGGAAATGAATGGCTGAGCAAAAAGAATGGCACAGAAAGACAGATGGAAATCTACAGCACAGAGAGGAAAGATGCTTGTTTATTGGGTTGGTATTGGGTGGGGAGTTCCCAGAGAATTTGCTGTAGGATAAGTGCATCATATACAAACTCAAAAAAATGGTTACATACTATGCATTAGGTTTTCAATAAGCAAACACTTGAGCAATGCAAACGTTTGTCCCCCGCACTCTAAATTGCAGTTAATACCAAGATTGCAGTGGGTGTAGCTCTTTCGTTTATGGATGTGAAACAACTGTGTCATGCATTGCATATGTGTTCATGTCTTTGTTTAAGTGTGTGGTGGGTGGAGGAATGTGGCTGTATGAATTAAACCAAACTTAGCACCTATAACTGTGTGTTAATTGAGAACAAACACTGTAGCCAGTGCAGTGTGGACACAAAGAACTGTGAAGCGGGGTGTGTTCAAGAGTGAAACTATACCTTCCAGTTGGCCAGTTCCTGGAATTCAATGATCTTAATGAAGCCTCCCATTAGAATTCCTGTTGAGATTGAAAAGAAACGAAAAACAATACCACTGTTTAAATATTTTACTACTTCATATGAATATGTCAATACAACTAGAATACAGATGGAGTGGGAACCTGCGGCAAAGTGTTATTTTAGTGGTTAAAACAAATGGAAGCCTGGCAAATGCCCACCATAGTTCAGGAAAAAATTAGATATGAAGAGTGTAAAAGGGCTATTGTCATAGTTTTGTCGTAGCGAAAGTCCCCTTGGGCCTTCAGTTCTCCTGTTACACAGCCCAGCAGAACATTAATTAAAAGGTTGAGGAAAACACAAAGATGTATAAAGAGCAGAGAAAAAGGGGAAGATACGATGGAAAAAGAAACTAACCAAAAGCATCAACGCATTGTGTAAGACCCAGATATATGTGGGCAGATCGAAGGGGTTTATTGCAGAGGAACACACACAATCGGTAAATGAGAGAGAGGAAGTGATGGGGGAGGAAGAGCAGCCCTTCCTAATCTGTAAGCAACAAGCTTTGTCCCACATGAAGCTCAGGAAAGAGGAAAAGGCCTTCAGGGTCAAGTCAGATTGTGTGTCAGTTGAGTGTTAAACATGTAAAAAAGGGAGAGGAAGTAGAATTAACCTAAAGTGACCTGCCACAAGAACTCAAACAAATCTTTTTACAACAAAGCACTTCCTAAATCTTGGATAAGGCTGCCAATGACACCAACGGGTTAGCCTTTACTCATCGTAAAAGACACACATTTGACTAAGACGTAAATTATTTTAGTAATGTAACCTTACAGTGGTCTCAATTAAGGCATGGATACCCGACCCCGACATGTCCCGACGTGTCCCGACGGTCCCCGACGGGCCGGGCTGGGTTCGGACATATATTTAGAAATTATGGTCGGGTTCGGGTCGGGCTCGGTCACATCAGTGTGATAAGGCATTTGTTGTAAAATGGTGCTGCGGCTCCTTTAAGAGAGCTCAGTGCGTGTGTAAAGTGGTCAGAAGAGAGATAGAGAAAGAGGAAGCAGACTGTAGATGCGACCGGAGCAGAGTTGGTGAAATAAGTTTAAGTTTTGTACACAGTGTGTGCGGTGTCTGAGATAAAGCCCAGACTGAAAGCCAAGTTAAATCATCTGCTCACCAGAAACGGGATTTTAACCCCGACGTTATATAACATCGGCCCTGGAGGTAACGAGTCTCCCCTGGTTTTCTGATCACGGTCGGAATCGAAGCAAGCAGGAAAGGTTAACTAACACATTGAACATTTTAAATTAAACAGCTTATTAACGTGCGATTGTTGCCCCGTGTGCGCTGATGCGCTCATCTGTTGACATTTCCAAATGCTTCCAGTTGCTTAATAAAAGCTTCCCACACAAACAAAACGTACGTGTCATTAGAACGAGATTTTAACTTTGTCGGGCTCGGGTCGGGCTCGGACATGAATATCATAATGCCTGTCCGGCTCGGGCCGGGTTCGGTCACGGCTCTGTCGGGCTCGGGCCGGGTTCAGACAGAATAATTCGGCCCGATCCAGGCTCTAGTTTCAATCCAGAGCTGGGCAATCATTTTAAGAATTTTCTATGACATACAATATGTGCAAGAAAGAAAACACAAGGAAGAGTGGCTGGAGTAAAAGATGTAAATTATGAGAACAGAACAACTTTCAAATCAATTTCTTGATTGTTCTAAAAAAAAAAATAAAAAAAAAAAAATGAAAAAAATAAGTATTCTGGAAAACTCCCAAATCAGTCTCAACATAGGTTTGCTGTACTAAAACTTTCCCTGCTTTGAAAACAAGATTTCCTAGAGAGCTCTTAAATACAGAAACATTGAACACTCCTAGACCCGGTCTGTGCAGAGAAACACGTTCCATAAGAAGTACTCACCAAGGGACACGACAGCCACACTCTCTGGGAGAAAATGAAGTTTGAACTTGATAAGCAGGTGCACCAATATGATGCAGATACCTGGGGTGAGATGAGAGAAAAGAACACTGAATGAATATTTAGGACAAATACATCCATGTCCCAAACGTCAAGTCACACCAACTTAGATCAGCCCAAAATAGTCCCCACATCATATAGTGTTAAGATCATTTCTCTGGCTGCTTTCCTTCACACAGACTACTGTAGACTGGCCAGGGATGTCTGAATAAAAATTCATATAGATCTAACTTTATTTCCTCTCATTGAAAGTCTAAATGGATACTTTAATTCACATCATACTAGTCTATGAAAAAATGTTATGCAAATGAGTTCAAATACAGTTGCTTGACATAAATATGCCTACAAAGCAGTTGCTTGACATTTAAAATTAGAGTTCTGAGACTGTACAATAAAGATAATTGCCCACAATTAAAACATCAAATTAGGTTGTGACAGTACGATAGACAACCATGTACAGTATATCAATGTGCTGAATTGGCGAATACGCATATTAGCACGATTATGACGACAAACTCCAAGGCCATAATGAAGTAAACGGCAATGTATACATATGGCAGAAATGCAGTGCAGCAAATGAGACACAGTGTATGCAACACTGAAGCCAGCAGAAGTGGGTTCATCAAAGCTGGAGTGTTTTCTCGTGAGGGACATAGGTTCAATTTAGGCCTAATTAAAGCACATAAGGTACATAATGTTAGTATGGTTTCCCAGAAGTGCTTTTTAGAACTAATATGTGGTTTCTTTATTTTACTCTGAGGTAGCCTATCATTTATTGATCTCTACAATCTCAGTCAAACCACTGATGAGATGGTATTAACTTCAGAAGACAAATGACTATGATTTTCTGCACGTTGTGCTTCCTGCAAGCAATAAAACGTTTGCTATGTTAAACATTTGGTTCAAGACTAAGTAACGTGTCTACAAAGTGAATTAGTCTAATTGGTAACCGTATGCATGATTTATGCCAAATTGTTGGCAGTACACTTACAGTGGTAAGCCTGTGACTCAACCTTCAGTGAATTAAAGTGCATAATGGGCACTTTGTTTCTGAAGAAGCTCTTTGTGAACTTACACATACTGTATTGATATGTAACCACATCCTTTGCTTTATCTACTTCCTTCATCCTGAATCACCACCCACTGATTGAATGAATCGCTAAAGTGGTTGTGTATTTTCCCTCCATTATTAGCTGTATGAGGTCTAAGTTATGTATATTGCGTAAACCACAGTGATCATATTTGCCATTGTGGATATATTTCCATCTTCCTTGCTATCCTGTATGCTCAGAAGGACACTAGACTAAATTTATCTTGTAAACAATGTGCGTGAGGATAAAAACTGTGAGCATGCTGACAGTTACAGATACTCAGCGATGCAGCAACAGAGAGACTACCAACCAATAACCAGCAGGCTGAAGAATATGGTCAACCCGCTAGACTGCTCTTCTTCCTGGGCTTTGACCCCAGTCTGTACAGGCAGAATGGGCTTGGCGGTCGGGGGTGCCGGGGTCGTCGGCTTCACAGCAGGTGTTGTAGAGTGCAGGGTCTCGTTGCCGTAGTTATCAGTGTCATTGGACTTGCTGGAAGGCGATAGGAGAAAAAGCATGTTGGCATGATGTATATAATTAATCTATATAGATCAATAAAGATATGGCTTTGGATTCCATATACATCACAAGTCATTCAAATCACTTCTTTTTTTTTTAAAGCATTCATGGAGAGGTTGTACTGTCTATGGCTATGTCTGTATCTATTGCCATATGCATATCTGTATTTTTGCTATGTGTATAATTTTGTATGTTTCTGTGTACTGGCTGTGGACATTTTTTTCTCTGGGACAATAACTCTAACCTAATCTAATTTTTGAAACTCTGTTGAACAATATAGTGTTAAATTGAAGAGCAGAGATACCCCTCCTAAACTTTAATATTATTATTAAGGGGCAATTAGTGTAAACCAGTAAATTTGGAATGTTACAACTAACATTACTTCATTTGAACCTTAACGTTACTTACTTTAATCATAAGGGTTATAATAACCTGACTACACTAGAGACTCTAGACTCTACACTAAAGAAAGGGCCTTAGAAAAGTGTGATTAAGTAGAGGTAGGGTTTTGTTTATAGCTAGCTAGCTAGCTAGCTATATCTCTCAAGCCAAAAGGTATCATCTTATACCACCTGTTTTTGTTTAATTTTGTACAATTTTACCGTACGTACTGTTGTAGGTTAACTTAGCAACGTGTCTTTAGTTTTTCGTTAATGTTAGCTAGATTGCAGTAACGTCACATTGGAAACCGGTTAGTAACATTACAAACAAGCTATCGCTAGCTAGATAGCTACAATATTGGGCTAAGTTACTCCAAAGTGAGAGCACTCAAACCTGACAGACTGTACATCCTTCTGTGGGCCGACTGAATCGTGTTCATCTTCTTTTGCATTTTTTACTGTTTGCTGGTTTTCAACTTCAGCATGGTGCACATCCCCTCCGTCGTCGTCTCTCTCATGCAGGTCCAACGACTTTTCCCTCTCGGCTCGCTCTGGCGCGCACGGATTAATAAATAACAGCAAAAAGGCCAGCAACACAACTTTATGGTTAACACCTTGCATTCTCAAACCAGTGCATTTAACCACCAAAACAAAAGACTGGAAGTTCCATGTCGACAGCTCAATACATCTGTTGACATCACAACTCCATTTCCTGGTAAAGGTTTTTTGTAGGGAGTTGTAGTCTTTACGTTGCATAAATGACATGAGAGTCTTGCAAAGACACAACCGCACGCAGTTTTATAAAACCATTGCCAAAATATATATATATGTTTCTGTCAAAGTGGATAAGATTCTACTTTTAACAGTATAAATAAAGTGTCGATGGTTCACAGTAAACCCTGGTGCACTCGACTTCCCATAAGCCATTGTAGTGTAGCGTCACCCGTCCACCTGCTGTTTTAGGGATACTGTAGTTTTATTGTAATCTGCATTAGTTGCAAATTACCTGGAGATGTAAAACACATGCAACTTGGAATGAGTAGTATTATTATCAGATGGGTGCAAATTATATACACACACACTGCAAAAGTGTAGAGGTTCTATGAAAGCTGTAATGGCCACTGAATATAAGTGTATGATGATTGCAGTGGCCTACTTATTAATGCATGTCTTCATAATGAAGATGTATGGGATACACACTTTTCCACTAATATTTCTAATATTTCTTATTTTTTTCATACATTTAAATATGTAAATGAATGACAAATGAATGACAAAAAATAATAAATATTAGTGTAAAAGTGTATCCCCTACATCTTCGTTATGAAGACATGCATTAATAAGTAGGCCACTGCAAGTTCATCATACACTTACAGTATATTCGGTCGGTGGCCATTAGGCCTACAGCTTTCATATTGGACCTCTACACTTTTGCAGTGTCGGGTCTTGCTTCATAAATGCCCTACACATATTATAGGCCTAACCTCACGCTGGAAAATAGGCCTACAACATCCCTGAAATAAATCCTACATATGCTGTAAATCCAATTCAAATGACGAGTTCAGTTTTTGTTTTATTGAAACTGTTGATTTCGCTTATGGTCATTTTGGAGGCTGTAACTGAGTTATCGTGTAGCCTAATAGGGGAGGACAGATATTATTAAACGCCCCTCACACAAGAGTTATAGGTTCTAGCACTTCTCAGTAGGCCTAACGTAAAAAAAAATGGTTTTTTACAACTTACATTTTGTTTCAGAGTGAAACTGCAGATTACTGAGCTAGCAATAGTTACATTGGTGCTTTGATTAGCTAGTCATATAGCTAAATCATCAGACCCAATGTAATCCCGTTAAACGAAATAGCTAGCACTAGCTTAAAACAAATCTGCCGTAACGTCAAAGTGTCATATCATGTTCCTTCGAATGGTTGGTCGCCAGGTTACGTTGTGGGCACGTTGTTTTGTTGGGTACCGTTAACGCCCACTTTAGGTATTGCTCATTTTGCGGAGAGGCAGTCCCATTCATAGGGCTGGTAGGCAGGCAGGCAAAGCGCAGGAGCGGTCACACACCCTCACCGACGTTGTGTGTGAGACAAATGATGGTCCCTCACTGAAAATTTCAGGCCAGGCTAAACTGCGCTATCATCAGCCGTTTCGGCATCGGAAATACCCGCAACTAAACCCGAAACCTCCTCTCAGGAATGGAATTTGAATGTCTTGATTAGGTCCTCTCCTGCGCTGACTGCCTGCCGCGGATATAGACTGACTTCCTCGTCGCCTGGCTCTTCATCGCTACCGCAGACAAGCCACTCTACTCGGTTTATTTAATCCACACTGTCTGCCGACCACTGTCTTTGGCATCTGGACACATCAGAGCTGCTCTATCGTTGTTGAATTTAACGTGCCTGTGTGTGCTTGTGCTGCCTGTATAATGCCGACACATATGCGTTTCCGGAGAAGGTCATTCCTTGGGCTTTTATTCCTTTTTTCACTGTCCACCTCCGCATTGTATTTCATCTACTCCGCCCCTGGAATCGGTAAGTGAAAACAAATTGAAGATTGTATTTGAAATACTAAGACGTTATAATAAGGTGATTTTGTTTGCATGGGCTGTTAGGTCATGTGTGACAGCTCGGCTTGGGAGTATGGACAAGCGAAATGGCCATGCTCCTCTGCTGAGCCTTGATCTCTCCCAATCGATGATGAGACTCAGCTGGATGCTGGAACTCAATCCTGTAATATCCATGTACCTGACCATGATAATAATAGTGCTACTGATGAGCATCATGGCTGCTATTCATGCTGATGTTAGCAGGCCTAACAACTATGATTATTATGTTTATAGTAGTGGGGCCACAGGCAAAATATGGTATTTGGCTTTGATTTTGGGTTTATTGTTGGTATCCATAGAACAGCCAAAGTTGAATCATATGTACTTTACCTTTCTCATTCTGTCTGACTGTTTTTTTTGGCAGGGCAAAGGTCACGTTGTGAGCCATGGATTCATAGGCCTAAATTACATTTGTGAAGTCAATCTTAACATAGAGATCACTGACAAACAAATACATTCTTACGCCATTTGCTGTCTGTAAGTCACATGCAGTTGTGTAATATTGAATGTCCTGAATTTCTGCTATCATTATGTTTTATTAATGTGTCTCGGATCATCCCCCGCCCTTTTTTTCTATCACTCTTTGTCTCTTTCAGTGAATGTACATGCGGACATGTGTGTAACCTCAGTCTTTCTTGAGCATCTTTTCTTGACACCTGCTAGCTGAGGCCATTGCCCACTTGTCCTGTCAGCTTAGATACGAAGGGCCATTCAGGCTTGCTATTTTGATCAGTATCACCCATGTGATAACAACATTTGTGTCTTTATTGTAGCTTAACCGGCTCTGCTTATCTTAATACATATTGTAAAACTGTGACTTTCGCCTGACTCTGTGCCAACCAGATCTGTTATAATTTTCCACTGAGTGGGTGTAAATACAGTGAATGTGCAAATGAGCAGCAACTACATGGTTGCCTATATACTTCAGTTGTGTGGAAAAGTTCACGAGGAAATATTTCACTGTTAGTTGGATAGCCTGTTGTGCTTGCTGAACAGGCATGCTTGGTTGGACTTCCTTGTAAAATTGTTATCTGAGCCCTAATATAATGATAGACCTAGGGCTGGGATCGTTAGCAATCCCAATACCCTGACGTCAATACCGGTTCTTAAACGATACTTATTTCGATACCAATTTTTTTTTAAAACAAAAAGAAATTACAACATTATGGCACACATATTTTTATTTATTTTCCAGCTCATACTACATGAGCCCTGTCTCATTGCGAAACGTTGAGTTTTTACTGCCTACCTCTGCGACGTGTAACTTTAGACAGCCAATCACGAGCATTATTAGATCTTGGTAGAAGCATGCTGCATGCTTATTACCTCACTGACACTGATGAGATTTACTCCTTAGGTATTGAAAATTGGGTATTGAATGGCGAGGCATTTTTTGATACTCGATACTTTTATAGGCAGTTTAGTCGGTGCCTAAGAAGTTTTGAATTCGGTACCCAGCACTTGATAGACCAATGTTAAAGTTTACACAAGAAAGTCAAAAAACGTTTTAATTTCCAACTGAACACATTTACAATTAATAGGTAATGGTTTTTCACTGCCAAACATGAGAGTCAGTCATTATTGGAGTAGAGAGTGACTGTATGAGTGAAATAGTGTTTGTCATGTGCAGCCTTTCTAAAACATCAAAGAGAGAACTGGTCCTACTTACTCATCAAAATGGGTATTGATCCATTCACGCTTTTTACCTGCTGTGGACAACTTGATCAATAATTGAATCAATTCTCATGTGGAGGACACTTTACTGATCTGAGTAGCCTGTGTAAATCCCAATAACATCTACATCTACAACATAATTTAAATGTGAAACAAATAAACAGATAGCCTACATCGTTGAGCATCAAGGGTAAAAATAATCCTTTATTTGTTCACTATTTTTCCAGCTCAAGTATTGATGGTGTCTGGTAACTGTCTCAGAGCTGCTTTTGGCCGTAACTATCCTCCTGGGTGTTGACTATTGTAGGGCTGTAATGGCACAGCACCAGTCCATTAATTATAGATGGTAACCAGGAGCAAGTCAGCCTATGCTGCTGTTACTAGGAGCTACAGTTTGGTCTTTTACACTTAGGGTGCCTGGTGGAGCTCTAGCAGCAGACCCAAACAGGAATATCATGTGGGGGTTGGAGGATGGTGCAATATTAATTTCATTTTTTTTTTTTTTTTTTTTACATAAGGTGGTATGATTTACTCACTGGTCGTGATATTGATGCATGGGCATTAGCTGAGGTTTCAGATGCTGTGGTCAGAGATGCACAATTGAGCCGTAGCTTGAGACAAAGAGCAGAACATGTGGCCTGTTAACGAAAACCTTTTGAACCATAGCAGAGCATTAGCATTTAACTATCCTCAACAGAATACATCATCTTTAATGTAGAATCTCCTCGCGGTATCATGGACCTATTTTAACAAAGAAAATGGTTCCATGATACAGAGAGGTTTGAGAGAT
Organism: Zingel zingel; assembly: GCA_023566125.1. Lineage (NCBI taxonomy): Eukaryota > Metazoa > Chordata > Actinopteri > Perciformes > Percidae > Zingel > Zingel zingel. The sequence continues at coordinate 26,943,885 of CM042318.1, read as the reverse complement.
ACATCAAGCATCACACACACAAGATGCTGTGTTCTGTTCTGTGTGTTTTTTTTTTTTTTTTTTTTAATTCTTCAGAATCAGAATAGGACTTATTGACAAAGTAAATATTCACTTACAAGGAATTTGCTTTGGTGTGTTTGGTGCATTCAGTAACATATTAAAAGGAAATAAACAATACAGCAAAGTACTGAAACAGACAAGATCATCAATAGAAATATTATAATAAAAATATGTAAAAGATAAGGATAAGTACAAGATGCTGTTTCAGAATGAGAAAAGAAGACTGGACAATCATGCGCAGGGTGTGCAAGAATAATGATCACATGATTGTGCAACGACATCACACACCTTATTCACCTTATTGGGTACCGTGTTGGTGGGACTCCATTTGTCGGTTACTCTTAATTTGTATCTGACAAACTGCAGCCTTGCTCGGACATCTTTCACATAATCGTAGCCTGAGCTAATGTCCATGCATTAATATTACTTACAGTAATTAACTTTAACCGCCATACTGCATGTGTGAAATCTGCCCTATCCCTTAAAGAGCAGGTGGAGTTGTCAGAGGGGGCTTCAGAGATGCCAGTGAATCCTTCACATTATTTTACTATACTGTAGCTACATTCTCCATAAATAATCCCAGCATGAGTATGATCTTTCTAGCTTTTCCTATTTCCGTAATTATCTTTCTGCATACAATGTGAGTTTACAACAAAATCCACAAATTTGGGGTGTCCTATAGTGATAGACAGTACATCTCATCAAATGGGGAATCTGGGTCTTAGGCCTTGTTTACACGTACATGGTTATTTTGAAAAACGGAGACATTTCCCTTAGTTTGTGCCCTTTGTTTACACGCAAACAAAGAATTCTCCTCTGAAAACGAGTCTTTCTAAAAACTCCGGCCAGAGTGGATATTTTTGAAATCTTCATTTGCACGTTTGCATCTAAACTGAGACAAACGGAGGTTTAGGCAGCCGAGAAAGAGGAAGTAATTCGTTGCTGTTGTTGCTATTTTCGGGATTCTGATTGGCAAACGTGGGCTTGAGCTTCTTGTTACACTGCCACCTACAGGTTTGGCGTGCTCTTGACAGCATTAACGGCATATGCAAAGGTACATGTAAACGAACACTTTTCTGAAAACTGACAGCTGTTCATGATGTTATTTTTGAAAACGAAAAGGTTGAAATAGCCGGCCATGTGTAAATGTAGCATTAAATATATCTATGTACGATGGTAGCCACACTTTGAAGGTGAACACATTTGCTGAAAGAGACCATATAGGAGGGGACACTGCAGGGAATTAGCAGAATAATTCAGAGTAAAAAGAAGAAACCGAACGATGGAAAAGGGCAAGAGGAGGGGGATACGGAGAGGAACGGATGAAAAAGATGAGCCTAGCTCCTTTCCGTTTCCTTTCTGCTGGTTTGCACATCGGGGAACCCATCCAGAACACCTGAGCAGGGCTTCCTGTGATACCCAGGTGGCTTCAGTGCAGAATGCCCCAATTTCACGGCTTAGTCCATTTCTCTCTCTCTCTCTCTTTCCCTTTCCGTCTGCATCTGTCTCTCTCTCGGGTTTTCTATCTCCATGTACTCATATGCACTGACACCCCAGCCTCTATGTTTCCCCCGAGCATGGATACTGACTGATGCAGGCTGGGGATGCAAGACACAGCTGGGCCTGATTGTAGCAGTTTATTAAATTAAAACATGAGAATCCCACTAGAGCGAGATCCAGGGAAGACACAGGCGCTCTGGTGTCAGGTTTTCAAGGTGGTCTGCTTGATGAGGAAGTATTACACTGAGAATAACTAATGATAAACTCTCTACTGCACAGTGCAATTTTGTGTGGCCCTTATTTTTATGCTTTTGAGAATATGCCTGCAATTGTTATTATAGAATGATAAGCCCAGTGTGAATTATATCAGTAAGATATAGGAGTGCAGGGTAAGTTGTCATAAAACAAATCTCACCAAAAAATAAACAGCAGACAAATTTTAGTATTTACTTCAATAATGAATAAAGATGGCTTTCCTAAGTAGTGCTTAAGCTACCTGAGAAACACATGAACCTCAGCCTTTGACCGCTTTTCAACTGCCTACAGTATGTATTTTGTTTAAAACTGTGAAATATGCTTAACTGTGAAAAGTTTAAGAAACTTTAGTGTGGATCAGGAATTGGGACAAATAACGTATATCTTAGTACATCTTGATGCAGTCTCTTCTGATACATTAACAACACTGGCACCAGTATAGCAATATATGCTCTTGGGATATTGAGGCATAGGAGTATCCTTCTTTTGCTGAACACATTTTTAACTTTCAAACAATTCTGCGTTCTTGCTGTTCAGCCTATTGACAGCGTATTACTTGTTGACATTTAAATTATGTCACGTGTTTTCATTTTATTGGTGGCTGTGGCTCAGGTGGTAAGAGCGGTAGCCTACCAATCGGAAGGTTGTTGGTTTGATCCCTGGCCCTGCAGTGCCATGTCGAAGTGTCCCCGGGCAAGACATTGCTCCCGATGCTCCACCATTGGTGTGTGAATGTTTATCTGATGAGCGGGTGGCACCTTGTACGGCAGCCTCGGCCACAGTTTATGAGTAAATGTGTGAATGGTTCCTGTACTCTGTAAAAGCGCTTTTGAGTAGTTGTTAAGACTAGAAAGGCGCTATATAAATACAGTCCATTTACATTTAGCCTACATGTTGTATTTTTGCGTTCGCAAGGGTGCAACTAGGGCTGGGACGATATGCTTTTGTCCCGATTGCATTTTTTTCACGATACATGGGTGCCAATTAAATTTGTATTGCGATTCTAGAAGTATTGCGATGAAGTATTACGATTCAGTAGTGTTGAATATTGCAATTTTATTTTCCTTCTTTAACAAAAACAAAAGTTGAATAATACACTCCTAGACAATATATTATGAGACGTTCCTAAAAACGATTTTTCTAAGAAGAATGCACATTCTTCAAGAATGCAGTCAGTCTGACCAATTTTATTTGTAAAGAAGTACATAAGATGTATTTTCTGCATTTTCTGCTTTCGCTCTGTTTTGCTGGAAACGGATATGATATGATGTAGTCGCCGTCAGCAGTACCGCATTTAAACATAAAATATTTAGGTGAATCATTAGTTAAAAACAAAGAGATATTGTGATGTATTGCCGTTGACTTTCTATCTTTTCTTGCAGGATCTGACAGTGGTATGTCATTATCATAGGAAAAATCCTATCATGTCATGAGTTACCCTCAATGCCTGGTCCATCAAATTTAGTGTTATATAGTTTGATAATTGAATGTTGAATGCTCTCTTCCTCTTCCTACCCTGACCTAAGGGATTCATTTGTGGAGACTAGCACAAGGACCATGCTTTTGATTTACAGTAATGCTGCGTTCTATTATTCTCAACGAACCGACTCGGACCTCGGATATGACGTCACTTCCACACTTCAAGCGTTCTGGTGTGTTTTGCGCGTCCGTGTTGGAGAAAAACGACGACGCCACCCAGAAAGCTGCTGTAGCTCTTAATACATCCATGGGTAGCAATGGCTGAGTACCAGGCCAATCCTACAAACTTCTAGCACTTACATTACATTGTTTGATTATGATTATGACCATTACCCCACCTTATCAAAACGCAGCCATTTGAACTTTTTAAATTTTCACTTTATTTCATGTTTTAGTTTATTTTCTGTTAGCAACGCTAGCCACGTTTAGCAACACCCGTTTGAAACGAGTCTTCTTTCAGTATTGCACTCACAACAAGACCGATTCCCATACCCACAGGTGATACGGACACAGTAAGGTATTGCAGTAATACGAGTGATTGAAATCATCATTTAAACAACCAAAGCGGTTCAAAAACAATGAAAACAATTCATACTTCAAGTCACACAGGGCGCAGCCATCTTGGATTCCGTATCGTAATTCTTGCTCGGTGTCCTCAGGGGTTGTCCGAGTTCCGAGCTCGGAAATCCGAGGAAAGGGGGCGTGTTGGTGCGTGTTGCTAGGCAACGTCTGTCTTTCTCGGAACTCCGATAATAGAAGCGTTGTGCCCTGTTATCACTGTCATGGCAGAGATATCATAGGCTGGTTCGGTGCTATCGCTCTCTCAGTCCTAATGGTACTCAGTAACAGTGCTACTGGGCATGCTCATCTCGCCCCAGTGATTTCCAGAGCACTTTTAACATTTCCTTTGGTCACTACCTCCAAGCTGTGTGTTAGTGTGCACATATATGATTGTCAACACACTTCTATGTCTATTTGTTTGTGCAGCCACTTTCTGCAAAGCCGATTTCCAATGAAACGAGTGGCTGGCTGCCTTTTTACCCAAGGACATTTGAATCCTAATTTGGGTAAAAACTGGCGCTTGAAGTGGAGATGTATTGAAGAAGGAAGCAGCTTGTAAAGATCAGACAGATTAAGTTTGGTGCTATGCAGTTTGGTGCTTAGCCTTACATAGAGTTAGAAATGGAAATTTGTAGGTAGCTTTAGCCTAGATTATCATGTGTTTGTGACAGCATTGTTTAGATGCTAACCTGTTACCCTGGCGGTCTTAATGTGGGTAGATCATTAACTTTTTTTGAGGAAGACAGAGCGTTTAACGTACTGCACAAAGTGCACATAGAGCTGATATTATTCATGCTAGATTGATTAGCTGAAACTGCACTGTCTGATGAATGAATAACGTTTGATCTACCACTGGTAGGACAGCAACTCCAAATCACTACTAGCTGTACTTTAACTGTCTGCATTTATAGGCATCAGCATTTAAATCGTTGTTTGTGGTAACCATAGTGCTTAGAATTAGTCTGAAGAAGTCAGACACAAATCTACTTGCTGTGGTAATAGTTGTGCCTGTCTTTGTGCAGGGCAGTGGCGAGACTCAACAATTACCCCCCAAGAACAAGCATTTGGTGCGACAGTGGCAAGGAAAAACTTCCTTTTAACAGGCAGAAACTGAAGACAGACCCTGACTCTTGCTGGGTGGCCATCTAACGCTGCTAGTTGGGTGATAGAGAGAGACACACACACATACATAGCAATAGTGCCCATGTGTGCTCAGTGCTCGTGCTTCTGTGCTGATGCCTCATAGCTGGGGTGAAACATTAACTTGGTGCCAAGCTACCTCAGATAGATTCCACTGTGAATAAAGAGGCATGCTACATTGTAATGTATTGCAGCTTCTCTATTTAACTTCTGTTTTTCTGCCATTACAATTTTTTTAACATCTCTAGTTGAGTAACAATGAATATAAAACTGTATGAATTCAGCATGCAAGGAAAACATAGATAGCTGGCTACACAGCAGTTCAATCACTGAAATCCCTCCAGCTAGACCACTTAAGGTCTGGCGTTTGACATTTTCGCTGCAGTTGCTATGGTTCCCTGAGAGCTTGTTCCCATCCAAGACCAAGATTGACACTTTTATGTCATCGCAACAACCACAGAAACATGCCACCCTTGTTCCCATGATGATCGGGGTGACAACAAATCCCTAAGGTCCTTTGGGACAGGGCCATGGACTGTCTCTTTGTCTGGGACATCTGTAAACTGTAAAGGAGAACCTTCAATAAAAGCCATTACAACTAGTATAAATAACTCTGACTTTTCTTTTCTTGCTCTTTACCACTGACAGGTCAGAATAACACGTGCCCCATTATAAACACATCAACATTGTTATTTCTAATTCTATCTCTAGGCTTTTTACACTTAAATCTGCCTGCTGTGGTCGTCTGCTACATTCCTGTGTTGTAAATCTGTGTGCACAGTCCAAGGACATGTGACTCTAAATACTCTATTAACAAAGGAATTTAGTTAAACATCAATAGAGTGGGAGTTTGTTGCACCTTGTGAGTCAGTCAGAGGCATGAGCAATCCTCTTAAATCCATTAATTGCCCGTGTGACACCCTGCCCGCTATCACCAATTACACACACAAATACACCTACTGTACACTCCAAATATGGTTTACTAGAATATGCAGGAACACTGAGCATCACCCTGAAAAGGACATGGATAACACAACCATTTAGATTGTGACACTGTTAAATCTAAAGGTGCTGACAAACCCAAGGAGATCGTCTGGATTTTCATCGTCGCCCCAGATTTTGTGTCGTGCACCGTCCCTACTCGTTGTCCCTGCTTAGCTTTTTTTTTTTTTTTTTTTTTTTTTGGCGTCGGAGACTTTCGTGAGGGGAATCTCTCTGATTGGCTATCCGGCTTGAGTGAATTAGTGCACGAGAAGAAAAACGGTAGTGAGGAAAGCAAACCAATGACTGCCGAGAGCACACAGAGAGAGCAGAGAGCACAGAGCACAGAGCTCTTACCATCTTTCATTTTCATCTCATCCGATCAATCTAATAAAAAACACGGATGTTCTAACTATTGGAATTTTTATTTTTGCACATTATGTCCATAAGAGGGCAAACGTACAACAGAATACATAACTACTTCTGTAGGTATATTTATTTCAACAGAAACAAGTCTTTTAAAAGATCTACATACCTACACAAACATTACATTTACATACTGTAAATGTAGACCTCTGCACCGTGGTTAGGAACTGAGCCCCCTAGCAAGCATGCAAGCCAACTGGCCAGCACCTTAAAACATTTTTTTCCTATGATTGCAGAAGATAAGAGACGGATAAGTCCTTGCTTTTGTCTGAAGACTTCTTAGCTTATAGAGGAAATCACTCCATCCAATGTTTTCAAGACAATTCAGTTTATATTTGTAGATTTTCATATATTTTTCTATAAATGTGATGGCATGGTATGTACAGATCTATTGAGGATCTATTGTGAACAGATGGTTTAACCTGTTGCTGCTGATGTATTCCATTGTAATATTTATTTGGGTATAAACAAGCAAACATTATGTCAGTCTCCAGTCCTCAAAATGAATGGATTTAAATTATTATAGACACAGAAGGCCATTACTTACTATATTTAACAGGGAAGAAAAATGCAAAACATGTTTTACCAATACATGTTAGAACGTTTTCCTTTTCAAGTAAACTTGAGTTTTAGCATTACTTTGTTTATTTATTTATTCTAACATTGATTGTTGTGTGCACCTACATTCATGTTGATTCATATATGAAAACCTGATTATTCATATATCTTTAATCTTCTGACACTAAGTACCTGAAGTTTCCATACAGATTTAAAATAGTTTCCTTATTTTTTTAGATGACATATTGTACTCCGTTTTCAGCTTCCATCAACCGGAGTTCCTGTTCGTGTTAGATACTGTCACTGCAATTTGAGTCTGTCTGGCCCGACTGTAGAAAGACACAGCAAACAAAAGTGATCCCTACACACATAGTCACCCGAGTCTTACGTCTTTTACTGTTGTCTGTAAGATGACCTATGTCCAATAGTCAGCCATGTCTGACAGAGGGTGCATGCAGGAGAGGAGAGGGGGGTGGTGGTGTACCAATGTTCAGATGGAGAGTTGTGAGTAATTTCAGAGGCAGACTGAAGGTCTTGTATTGAGGCCCTAATCATTTATGTAACCTAATCATCCTGAGGAGAATCCCAGTCTTTGTTGACCTGGTATGGGCCTCTCATTGTTATGGAGACTGTTACCGTGGTTACGTTGGTCATGTGTTATGAGGGCAGTCAAAATGTAACTTGTGATGAGCTGGTTTGCAGCCGCTAATGGTGCCAGTGAGGCATAATCAAAACACAAATGTTGATGATGGGTGGAGTTCTGCTGGTTGTAGGGATAATGGTTGTGATGACTGAACCTGTTTTTAAAGTTTGACCACAATAAGCATTTGATGAAAGCAAGTATGCTCGGTCTAATTTTTACTTCTGGACAGGCACTGGCAACCTGTTTTCCATACGGACTTTAGACTCATTCATGCTCACTTATCTATAATTATTTGAATAAGGATATAATATATTCCTTTTGAAGTACTTCTTAGTAGCAGTCCTCTATGTGCAATCCACCCATGTCCAACCTTAAAAAGTAAGAATCACCTGTATGCTGACAAACAGCTATTGTATTTACTAGTGGTATTAAATATAATACATTATCCTGCTAATCCTTGCCAAATTAGTGCTTTTACATTCTATGTATAAAATTGTGTCTTTTAGCTGACACCTCATCTCCACTAGGCCAATAAATGTGTCCCATTAAAATGACAAGGAGGTTACGTAATTTGATGCACTGCTATTGTCAGTCTAAACACAACCTAACTGACATGGATATATTGATGCTGCCTTCTAACACACACCTGCCTTATTCTCAGGTATCCAGATCAACACCTTAGGTTGGCCATGGCAGTAACCATAATTAATCAACACAGAACCTACGTAGGAGCTTCATTACAAGGCTCCTCTAATAAAAACCTCAGGAGGGCAGCTAGAAGCTAGTTGGTAGAGTGGCCTGATGACCATTTATTAGATCTTCAGGTGGAGTTGGCGCCGCACACAATTTAGCCTAGTTTTTAACACACTTTAGTGGTGATGGTTTTTTTTTTCTTATTACTATTTTCTCCCTGGGACAGACCTTCCTCCTCCTCCTTAGACTATATTTTACCTCTTTTGTTGTATGCACAGCAAATCCGACTTTAACACCAGGCTCGCATGTAAAACATGCTATTCTACGAAGTATCAGCAGAATCGGTGTCATGACCTTGATTCATGTTGGCGGAAACACATTTTGTAGCTTAAATATGAAATTCCTTAATGAATTTACTACCACATAGAGTTGTTTTGCATTACCCTCAGTGCATTAAAGTGACACATCTTTTTCTTTCTTTTTTTCTCATGGAGTATTAACTGCAGCTACCAAGTCTGCACAATTCCTTAATGTTTTCCAATAAATACATAGACAAATATATATTACATGCAGTATAATAAAATGCAGTACTGGGACAATTTAGTCTATACTAATATTATATTTACTATGCCCTTATCTTTTCCCAAGGACATTCACTTGAGAGCTTATGTTTTAGTGAAGCAGAATAAGGTTTTAATTTAGCATTGGTGTGATTAGCCAGATTACCTTGTGTCTCACAGTGATTTTCGGTGTGTATACTTAAACCACAGTGTTTAGTGGAATAGCCAAAGCATTAAGCTACAGCACACATGTCATTGCAGAGAATTAGATGAGGAAAGTTATAGGGCTTATTTGGTTTTCATGTGTCTTGTTCAACTGTATGTAGCTACTGTGGCAGCGTGGTATACTAGCTGCCTGCTCTGGCCCATTTGTTCAGTCAACAGGAGTAACCTCCAGCTGTGAAGATCTGGGAGGGGGTAGGAAAATAGAGTGTATAGGAGAAAATAGGCAGAAGCAGTATTGTGTGTCTGTGTCATTAGGTACTCATGTGTGCATATGTGTAGCTGTCTGTACATGTCCTCTGTAGACCCTGTACACTGAGCCACTGCAATAACACAAGAATGTTCTGGGCAGCTGCCAAATATAAAAGAAAAGAAAGATATGTGCTGGCAAAAGGGAGCGTTGGGGGCACTGCAAGAATGAATCACCGGCCCCGTGCTACCGAAACCACAACTGTCTTGTTTACTGTAAATCCCGAGATTGGGACAGTACTTGGTGTGCAAAAGTAAGTGCTTGTTACAGAGTATTAGGGATGGTTAACCATTTTCAACAAGATCATAAATACACACATTTACAATCTCTTAGTGTATTACTAAATAAATGTACAAGGATGCAATGTGGCAGCTGGATTAGCGTATGAGTTCTTTGGAAAGAGGAAGACTGAAAAGCTGGCGAGACAGAACGCGGAGAGGGCACATTGAGGGAAGACACTGACATCAATCTTGAGTTGATTTAATGATCTGCAGTGTAGTTGCATTTGGCAGGAAGTGAGTTAAAAGCGTTGATGAAACCTGCAGTTTCTGTCCCTCTCCACACACCGGAACAATTGCGATCAAATGGGCATGGAGAGCAGCAGTGGACAGGGAGGGGAAGCAGGAGTGAGGAGAGGTTTGGGAGGGTAATCACCACCTGGAGGCACACTTGATACAGCAGCCAAGAGCCTGAAAACCACCCTACATGTCAGACAGAATCCAAAACCTGTTTAAAAGTTATTGTTCCTTATCAGCGTCCCAGACCTGTGTCTGCCTGCTCTGTAAAGTTTTAATGCTGAAGATTTAAATTTGTATTTCTAGACTTTCCACCAGCGGCTGCAGATGATGCAGAAGTAACCCAGAAAGCTATGTCCTGCCGTCATTCTTTTTTTAACCTGCAACTTTGCTTTCAAAGAAGCTTAGATGGATAGGAAACTCACCCAACTGGCAAACCTCCATGTCACCACAGGAAACAGGAAGTGAATGATGTGTTAATTGTCCCACAGAACTATTGTAGGTGTTGACAGCTTTAAAACCAGTAGTCCTTTAAGTAAAACAAAGAAAATTGAATGATGGTCACATTTTTGTCTTTCTTTAAACCTTTTTTGATCATTTTGATGCAGCAGAATCGAGCTGTGAACACAATATTGGCCGTTCACTGTTTAGATTAAATCAGACTTTATTGTCCACGTTAGTGGAAATTTGTCTTTGACTTCCCTCCAAAACCTCTAAATACAACCATGACACCACAAGTTATCAACAATGAAATTAAACAATGAGCTGAAACTCGCTATAAAGCTCCATAAAGTCAAGTGGAGCTGCAGGTTCAGGTAATATTTCTCTGTAGGTTCATCACCACGTGACCTCTTTTACATTTTCACATTTTGTCATTTAATACACTATTATTAAAAAATATTGATTATAGCTGCTTTAATATTGAAAAATGTATTTTAAGTTTGCACTAACAGTTAAACCGATGCATTTATGAATAGAGGCAATACATGGTATTATTGTGTACTGTAGCAAAAAACACCCTGATATCACCCAAATAACACCTCAGCCAAAAAGATGTTCCGTTTTTTCCACCAGCTTAGCTCATTTATTTAAAGTTGGTGCAAGATAAAGGCACCTTGCCTTCCCGCAACTTCTCAACTTCTCACTTTTGTCACACTTGTCTTACTTAATCTCTCTTTCTTCCCTCAAAATTGAGAACCTATAACAGTGCCATGTCCTCTTTTCTCTATATTCTCATCTATGCGCTGATATCCTTTTCAGACCAAAGCTAGGACCTAAGATGAACTAAGTTGACACTGAAACCCTTGGATTTCCCCCTGCATATATTCTCTTATCCACAAACAAAATGATACAGGCAGCAGTGGAATAGAGAAAGATCAGTGTTGAGTGTTTGCTCAGAAAAGAAATTCTCTCTCTCTCAAGCTTACTTACACACACAATCATTCATACATACATACATACATACATACATACATACATACATACATACATACATACGCACACAATCTGCCCCACACTCCATCTCTCACTTTCAGTCACTCAGATCTGTTTTCCAGTATTTGCTTGCAGCAGACTGAAAACAAGGGGTGCTGGCACCACTGTGTTGTTTATGTAATTCTCCTCGCTGCGTATGGCTCCTGTGTTTCTCTGCCATGTAGTGGCTCGGCAGACACAGTTACTCAGGGGAGGTTCACACATGCACAAAAACAGGCGGGTACATGCACAGACATACAGTCACACATACACACCCACACTTGGGACATCAGAGCAAATGGAGGGGCAGAGTAACACGTGCAAGACAGAAAATGAACTCAAACTAGACCCCATGCTGTCCCTACTGGCATGCGTTAATGTATGCTGTGTCTTTGTGTGATATGTCATTTTGGAGGTTATCTCTTACAAGACATTTTCCATGACACATATTTTCCGTTACATTGCACATATTTATTATGTCTTTTATCAGCTACACTCCTTTTTATTTTATCTTTGTTATTTAGGTGTATCAGTGGGAAAAGTTCACCATTTCCCTTTACAGTGGCATGCTGCGTTTATTAGCTAAGACAGCAATGCTGTTTGCTCTCTGTCTAGAGGTTAATCAATTGATTAGTGTCATTGATTAACCAGGGAAGTTCACAGCAGCATTAAAGGTGAGAGGGTAAGAAAGAAGGAAATATCTGCAAGGAGAGTGACACAAACCGTAAACTGTATACAGTAAAGAGTTGTGAAAATGGCACTTATATTCAGGCCCTTTTCCTTTTTTGAAACAAGCTGCTGTAGCCAGAGCTAAGAATAAATGGGTAGAGCAGAGTTAAGTAAAATGCTGCTGATAGGCGGCCACCAGTTAACAGTTAATGCATGATTGCATTTACATCCCTGGAGGGAAGTTCATTTTTAAAGCTAGATACTCCCCTACATGCACATTACTTTCTGTGCTCACAAATGATGGTATAAAGTATTTTACTTTCTCTAGTCTATAAATATGCATTGTTATACTGCAGAGCTGATCTAAAGAAGTGCATGCTTTTACCTTTTAGACTTAATGCAGGGGGTTAAATCTAATGTGGGTCAACATTCTTGAATTCTCTTTTCACATGGAACTTACGACAATATGAAAAAAAGTATTGAGCAAAATGTGTGTGTGTGTGTGTGTGTGTGTGTGTGTGTGTGTGTGTGTGTGTGTGTGTGTGTGTGTGTGTGTGTGTGTGTGTGTGTGTGTGTGTGTGTGTGTGTGTGTGTGTGTGTGTGTGTGTGTGTGTGTGTGTGTGTGTGTGTGTGTGTGTGTGTGTGTGTGTGTGTGTGTGTGTGTGTGTGTGGGAGGTGTCACAGCAGTTGGTAATGGGCAATAGCAGCTTACAGTTAGTGTAGAACAAGTCATGAAGACTTTAGGGTAAGTACATTTCTAAAGGCTGGTTACCCAATCAGCACTCTTACTTTCACCTCTATTACCAGTCACACACAGGAAATCAATAAGAAATGTTGGCAGGAAGTGCAAGAGTGAAGTTTTGCTGATTTCACATGCATGGTTTTCCTGTCTGATTCAAAAATTAATAAAATCAAAGACATCTGTGTTCTTCTTTTGACTTGTGTTCTTGTGTCCCTGTGAAACGTCATCTTGTGTTGCCAAAGTACTGTCCCAATACACAAGTTCGCCTTTCACCAAGAACAGTTAAGATTCCCGGAAATGTTCTTGACACGCCCATTTTACCGAGGACGCATTGGTTGGTAACCATGGATGTATTAAGAGAACGTTGGTAACTTGTATGAACTTCGCAGCACCTGTATCCCAACATTCATTTCAGCATTCATTGATGGTCAGGTTTCCGGTACATAGCCAGACCAAAAATGGGACAATATTTAACAATTTTCGCCATCTTATTCATCACTAAATTCACTTCTGAGAACGTTTTTAGGCAAGAAATGAATTGTTTAGATTTCAAATATAGGCAGTCTTGCGAAAATCTTTGCCGAATTGACAATTTGCTCCAAAGTTTTCGGAGTTGAGAAGCTCCATAAAGTGACGCGGCAGCCAGCTTGCGCCTGCCGGGGGCGCTAGCTCGTGGCTCGGACAGTCACGCTCGGAGACCTCGCTGTAAGCCGGTCCCGTAAATACGAGGCTTTTATTTTGCCGTTGACTGATCATTTGTTTAAATATCACAACACACGTCCATCATAAGATTAACAGGAACCTATGGTTAACTGCCTTTTTGGAGTTATACACACACACACACACACACACACACACACACACACACACACACACACACACACACACACACACACACACACACACACACACACACACACACACACACACTGTTAAAACTTGATGCATTCCTTTTAGGGTTATTTAAAAAGAAAACGTGTTCAAGTATCTTTCACAGGCAGGCGTTTAACCCCAGTACAGGGAGGGGAGAAGGCTAAGAAGAGCAAGATTTGGGAGATAAATGACGAATGAATGAATGAATGAAATTGACCGGACAAGAGGAAGTGGGAAGTCAGGAAGAGGGGAATTAGTGCATGCTCTCATGATGTGGGCAGGATGCCAGGGACTGTGAGAAGTGCTGACGTCATTTCTGACATGACATCTGCTCTGAGAATATTGTCTTTCGTGTTTTTCTTTGCAGTCATGGACTCTTGGCTTGTCTGTCTGTCTCTATCTGTCTGTCTCTGTCTGTCTCTGTCTGTCTGTCTGTCTCTTGTGTTCTGAATGAAAAAATAAAATGTCAATAGGAAAAGTATTAAGGCAAATTTCACAGTTGTGTTTTTTTTACTTTTGATTTATTTACCTTTTTCTACTGTTTTTTAAGTTCAATAATTGCAACATCTTTTCAAAAGTTAACAAGTAATCGTGTTAAATTATCGTGATTTCAATATTGACCGGAATAATCATGATTATATTTTTTTCCCATAATTGAGCAGCCCTAACTGTATGTCTATAAACAATGAGTAACCAGCAGGTAGATAATGGGTCATGTGTATTAAGAGTAGGGCAAACACTGACAAGATGTAGGGTTTGTGTTACAATAAATTACAGCACATAGTGTGCATTTCAGTGCTGAATTGTAGCTTATTATAATTAGTGTCAACATGATTATTACAGATGAACTGAAAAATAATGAATAGCAATTTTAATGATAGATAAATTGTAAGAAAAAGACATTTGCTGATGTTATGTTAAGTAATTTGAGGATTCCGTTCCCTTGTGCATATTATATCAATTAAATACCATTGGTGTATTGGCTTTTTTGCCATAAATAGGCGTTGACTAAAAAAATGTATTGACAACATAATTAATTAATTAATTAATTAATTAATTATCAATTAATGGGTAGTTGTCATCCTATTCAGATATATTGGAGATATGGAGACGAGGCAGATGGAAAGATAAGAGACCAGAGACAGTGAGTGAGACAGAACACACAAGTGTTTTTTTTCCATGAAAAAGTGCAGGATGAGAAAGTAGTAGTAGTAGTAGTAGTAATAATACATTTTATTTATATAGCGCTTTGCATGGTACTCAAAGACACTTTACAGTAAAAACCAGCACACATATCACATTAATACAGATAAGCAATAAAACCAACACATAAAACAAGCATATTAAAAGCAATTAAAAACAATGAAACCAGTAGCTATCAGGTGATAAATATAAGACTATTGTATGTGGAAGGCTAATCTGAAGAGGTGTGTTTTGAATGTGTCCAGGTCAGTACAGTACAATGTTGAATGTAGTTCCTTCTCTTCCTGTCAACCTAAAATATGTAAGGAGGAGGATGTATTTGCCGGTTACAAAAACAATACGGGTATCACACATCACAATGGCATCTAATCAGAAACTCAAATATTCATAAATACCAGAGCTGTGCAGGCGTCCTGATTTGGCACAGCCTTACTGTGTTTTCCATGGCAAGGGAATCTACTAAAAAAACAGTGTGGATTTATGCAGAAGACCAACTTAACTTTTTGTCAAAATACTCCTAAAGTAATTCTCTAATAACTTTGAAATGCTCTATAAAAACCCACAAAGTATGTGGTGTTGAGTCACACAAAGACCTGGCAAGTGGGAACGTGTGTGTCTGTTTCTGTGTGTGTCGGAGGATGTGAGTTTACTTATCAGTCTGTGTCTTTATGACGAACTAACTGGCATATCCCTTCTGATGCAGGAAACACATTGTAAAAAAAGCTCCCTCCCATGTTTCTAAAGAAGAATCACAAAAAACACGTGATAACAAAGGTAGAGTAAAAAAAACAACAACCTGACAACTGTTTTTTCTTTTAATTCTCAAAGTTATAAATTAGTTAAGCTGAAAGAAATGCATGATTTCCCTATATAATAACACAGGCTTTGTCCACTGTGTGTGTGTGTGTTTCTGTATAGACTGAGAGGCTGCTGTGTGTGTTTGTATTGATCTGCGACAGCCTCAGGGTTTCTCGGCATCACTTACAGAGGGTCAAAGGAGGAAATGGCACGCTTGTTCCTTCAGATGACATCCAATAATGTTTTTAAAAAGAACACACGTTTTATGTGTTTAAAATATCCTCCTACATTGAGGCAGAAACATAATAAAACATAATAAAATATAATCCTGATAAACATCATGCCAATCCTCAATAGATCAATACACCTAAATCGCAGTGGTTGTTCTTGTTAATTGTGGGGAATTTAGTGCTAATGCTTTGAGTAATCTGTTGTTTACTTTCCAATATGGCATTGAAATGGACTGGTAAGTGATTCATGAATGGCCAATTTAGAGTGTAACCTTAACTGATAGTGTCATTAATTCAGCTTTTACACTGGCATCACACACATTCAGCATTCACTGAGGAATGATGTATTTGCACCCATAGTGCCCCACTTCCTGGGTGTGCATGGTCAGGCCTGTGGGTGTCACTGATATCCAGTGGCAGTAAAAATGACCCTTTCTGAGAGTGACAGCTTTAAACCCTGAAAGATATGAGTGTATGTATGGTGTGAGCATGCAGAAACCATTTCTGCTGGGAGGAGAAAAAAAACCAGCATTTCAGCTCTTATCAGGGAGCTAGCAGAACGGGGCCGATCACCTCCCACTGCTGAGCTATCAACATGGAGTTAATTGCCTTTCAGAGGCAAAGCGGGGGTGGGGGTTGTGTTTTTTTTTTTTTTTTTTGTGTGTGTGCGTTTACTTTTCTGCTTGGTTGTTGGCTTTTTCTTTTTCGATGAATGTAAGTTACAGTACAATATAGTGCAGGGTCTGGGCCTGGAATTGTCACAGACCATCAGCCTGCAATCCATCATTCAGATTGTTTACTTAAACGATAGGAACCAACAGGACTTGACAAAAACTGATACAACCCACATTACACAGTGACATCAGCACAGAGAGATGAAGAGGGAAGATAGAGGGAAGGACAGATAATTGGAGAGAAGGATAGAGAGAGAGAGAGAGAGAGAGAGGTGGGCCGGGCTTGGCATGCAGACAGTGTGTTCTGTGAGAGCTATAGAGGACAAGGTGGTTCAAGGTCTCCCGTCATGCTTGATGGGTTACAATGGGGGGGGGGGGGGGGTAGTGTGGTTGGGTTTGTGGGGGTCCATCTGGTCTCCATGTGTATCATGATGTTGTGCATGCATGCATGCATGCAATGCTGCTTGCCAGTGACGCAGTCAGTATCAGTATGCAGTGTGTGTGCACAAGCATCCCTGTGCTTGCATGTCCAGCGCTAATGGCCTTGTGTTGAAGCCTACCACGTTAGCTTCCTCTAAACTCCAGGTCTCTCATGTGTAATTGCATTTGTCACCGTTTGTAGTCTTGAATACCCTGGCACTACCACCCTGCACATTGGGTTTGATGAGAGAGGAATTGCATGCCCACTTCTTTGTGTACAATAGATAAAGTGTTCATGTCCTGCAGCTCTGTGGTTATAGACTTTTGCCGACCCATAAGAGAACCCAACAAGTGATTTAAAAAATGTTTCAGAGATGATATTTGACAGCAAAGATGAGACAGAGGTTCTGGTTTGCTTTCCTCTGCAGGCTAAAGCTGTTCAGAGTATACATATACAGTCAGTGCATATGTCCTGATTTGTCCTGGTAAAGATATGCATAGATAATGTCTTCCTATGTCTGGCAGGCATTAGGAAGACAAGCCAACATGTCAAAATAAGTTGGTGCCTGCAGGCATGAATCAAACTCTAGACTCCTCCTTAGCTTTTTCCATCATATGGTGCCTCAGAGGGGTGTGTGTGCGTGTGTGTTTACATGTACGTGTCTCTGTTGATCCACGTCTGCATTTGTTGTGTGCATTGAGACTGAACAGGATCTAGTCTGTGTTCCTATTTTCCTTTTTATCATTATTATCATTTGCAAATTTGCTTCAGCAGTACTGTAATATTTACGTGTTGCAGAGGTAACATGAGAACATTGATTGCAGTTGCCGCTTAGCCACTAGTCTCTCTAGTCCTGCCAGCTAGGCAGTTTGTATAAAACAAGATGAATGTGTTGGAAACTGTAATACAATTACTAATGACAAATCACATTCCCTGGATTTCTAGCTCAGCAGTATTACACACAGACACTGTGCATTCACAGGAGGATGTGGATCATATTGGGATTGCTTTAAGATAAATGCTGATTGAATTAATGCCGAGAGATTGTGCAGTTGGATACAAATTTGCTGAGGCAGAGATCTGTCGATTTAGCAACATTGTGCTGGGATGTGACTCCAAATAAAGAAACGGGCGTAGCAGTCAGTTATCCTGGAAGTTACTTCAGGTGTTTTGGACAAATTCTTTCCCTCAGTTTATCAGAAACGTGTATGAGTCACGATTGTAGTAACTTTGGAAACTTGTGTGAGTCACTGTTGTAGTAACTCTGGAACACACAGCCGTTTACCACATACTGTATGCCTAGCGAGCGCACATGCGTGGCTGGAATTTAGATGTGTATATGAGCTTGTGAACAAGTAGACCACATCCCCTCTTTTTGTTCCACTCTGTTGCTCCATTTTGGCAGGTTGAACTCTGCTGTGGTGTGTATATATATATATATATATATATATATGTGTGTGTGAACCCACACTAAGCGGAACTAGCACTAAGCTTCTCTGGTGAGTTCCCAACAGCAACTCCACTCAGTAGTTTTAATAAGAGACTTCCAACATGATATAAAGATGTAATGAGGTGTTGTGCATGATGAAGGCTGATATGTTGCTGGTCATTGCATGAGATGTACAACACAGCACTCTCTTATGACGCGTGTTGTGGTCGTTTCATACATGCAGAAACTTTATGTGATGTCTGCAGTATGTTGAACTTCCCCCCTGTGTGTGCCCTTTTTGTTTGACAAACATACAAAAATCTTAACCCACAACTGACTGAGATAATTACGGTGGCTGACAGGGGCAAACGCCCTGCAACTTAAGAAAACACACGCAAATAGACAAAACACAAGCAAATTAAGAAAACAACTTCATTAATTTGACAACACATGCGCAGCATTCAGCAAACGCGCTGCAAATACACACAATACAACCAAATAGATGAACGCGCTGCAAATATGAAACGATGCAAAAAGAAAAGCACACAAACCTAGAAAACAAATGCAACAAAAAAACGCAGCATCCAGATTACACAACGGAAGTTCTCCAGGCCTCTAGAGGGAGCAGCTAAGTGGAACAGCTTGATTTTCGAATTAAGGAAGTTGTTTTCTTAATTTGCTTGTGTTTTGTATATTTGCGTGCATTTTCTTAAGTTGCAGGGCGTTTGCCCCTGTCGGCTACCGTAGATAATGACCGAAAAGGGTACATAATAAGGCATACAAATAACATTGCAGTTATAACCCACAGAAGGCAGGAACTGACCAATCATTTCAAACTGATTATCTCAGTTTATTTCTCCTTAAATAAGTTGTATCTTTCTCCCTTCTCCTTCCCCATCGCCATAGATGCATTCTAATAGTTGGCTTCTTTGGAATGAAAGCCCTTTGATGTGTGGTAGGGAAATTCTCCTCATTAAGTCACCATGGCAGAAAATCAGTTTGGGCAAGATGAGTTCACCCTCCTGCATTCCAAGTTTATATTTCTCGAACATGGGTATTTTTCTATATTGGTTCTCACTAGAGGAGGAATGAAAAGAGGAAGATGGTGGTCATGAGTGAGCTATTTTGTGAATATAAGGACCTCTTTGAAATAATTGTTTGTATTGCTGCACTATCTTTGGTTATTATAAAACTGCTCTAGCTCTCTTTTTTTTCTAAAGTATCTTCCAATTAGAGGTGCAACGATGAATCGATTAGTTGTCAACTATTAAATGAATCGCCAACTATTTTGATAATCGATTAATCGTTTTAGTCATTTTTTTATTAAAAAAAATAAATAAATAAAAATATTCTCTGATTCCAGCTTGTTAAATGTGAATATCTTCTAGTTTCTTCTCGCCTTTGTGACAATATCTTTGAGTTTCGGACAAAACAAGACATTTGAGAACGTCATCTTAGGCTTTGGGAAACACTGATCCACATTTTTCACCATGTTTTGACATTTTTGTAGATCGAACAACTAATCGATTAATCGAGAAAATAATCGACAGATTAATCGACTATGATAATAATCGTTCGTTGCAGCCCTACTTCCAATGTTGTGGAAAGAAACACTATTGTTACTTTTACAGTGTGTCCAAAAATGGCTTAACTCGCTGTCTGTTTCCCGTCTGTCCACAGTGAATGAGTATGTGTTCATGGTTCAAGCCAGAGGGATCCAGATCAGAGAGAACGTGAAGAACATTGGGGCGCAGGTTCTGGAGCAGGTTGTGAGAGGGGCTTACAGCATCAATGGCACAGGTAAAAAGATGCACATTGATACACCAAGGTGTATAGGGAATTCTTAACTATTTACATGCAGTTATGTGGAAAAGAAACACAGTTTCCACCCTGGTTGTATAAAGAAAGTAAAGGAGCTGTTTTAGTCTTACTGTTATGTGATGCACACGTGTATAGAGCACATACTGTAGCTTAGGCAGCAGTGAATGAAGTGAGGAGATGATAAAATAAAAAGCTTTGATACAAAACAATAGACCACACAGCTACACTCGTGCAGATAAAAACTGATTTTAAATGCTTCTGGTTGTTATGTTGATAGTCCTATTTGTGTGTGACTCCAGACTATGCCTATGACTTCAACGTGAGTGAGAGTGATGCTCCTCCCACCACATACCTCCCTGAGGGCTTCACCTACCTCCCCTCTCAGGTTTGCCCTGAGAGGCTGTACACCATGAGTAAGTTCACGGTTAAAGCTTTGATTGGATGCTTTGATTTGGTCCTGGCTGACAATTCTGTACTGTATGAAAGGCACCAAATGAGAAAAAATGGTATCCTTAGTTGACCTTTACACTAAGCAGTTGCTCTTCAGGTTTTAATGGCCTAGTAACATGTTCCCGTAAGTAAACTGTCATTGTGCTTCTGTACATAATGAGCTAACCTTAATGATGAGTAGTGAAATGGTTGAGAGTTTGTGTTTTATTTGGTCAGTTACAAGCTTTGACAAGCATTGTTCTTTTTTCCCCTCCTCCCTCTTTCTCCATACCCTTTTCAATTGTCATTAACATTTTCATCATCTCTTTCCCCTCATCCCTTTCTTTACTTTTTGATCCTATTCACATGTATGCCATCGCTCTGTCTCTCTTTCTTCCTTGCTTTTTCTTTCTTTCTGCCCCCCTCCCCCCAAACACACACACACACACACGCAGAGGGCAGGTTGGAGGTGAATATGAGTGAGGTGTCTTTGGAGGAGGTGGAGAGATCCTTGCTGGAGGAAGAGCCTAACATGGCCCAAGGAGGCCACTGGAAACCTGATGACTGTTTACCTCGCTGGAAAGTAAGTGTAGATGTGTGTGGATGATTGTGTGGAGAAACACAATGCAGATGCTCCCATACAGGGCATGACTAGTTTTTAGTATGAACATGATCTAGATCTCAACCAAACTGAACACATATGGGAGATTTTAGCAGCTCATCAAAGCCCCAAATGGAAGAAGTTTGCAACATTCACAGTCCATTCATACAGTGCACATACAGTAACTGGCATGTCTACTCATGTCCCAGTATGTGTCATATACACAATTTTACACCACATGCCTGCTTGCTCTGTTGCTCACTGTGCAAATCAGGATGATGTGGTTGCTTTGGTTGACATTCAAATGCTAAAATTCTTTACACAAAGGCGAAACATGATTCAACCCTTTCTATGTGCTTTGCAGTACTGTTTCATAGCCTTGAACTGTGTTCTTTTTTGTCACTCTTTTTTTGTCCAACAGAGCAATCTTGCCTGCCATCTGTGTGTCTGTCTCACATTCATATGCCCAGAAGGACTGTGAATGTTCTGACAACCAAATATCTCTCTCTCTCTCTCTCTCTCTCTCTCTCTCTCTCTCTCTCTCTCTCTCTCTCTCTCTCTCTCTCTCTCTCTCTCTCTCTCTTGTTTCTCTCTTAGCCACTCATTGTTTTCCATTTCCAAGCTTTTTGTTGCTTCCTGTGACAGTTTGCTTTTCATGGAGCTTCAAAAGAAACTTAAAACAAGGGACTGTCATAGCTACCACTCTCTGGGAAAAAATAAACACCCTTTTACAGACATTTAGTGCTTCAGTGCTTCTATGATTGATGCATGCTAGATCTCATTGTGAAAATGAGATTTCAAGAACCTGCCACTCTATTATAATGATTCATTGGTGGTTTTTGGTGCTGACTTCACCCATACTTTCCCATTTACCTGCTGCTGAGAGATCACAGCTCTCGGAAACATTCACTTTGTGCAAATAGTACAGTTTACTTTGTGCAGGTCAGGCTGCTCTGTTTCTCTGTCCCCATACATGTATATGTCTCGCCATGTGTTTGCACATGCATGCCATTTCATATCTATTGTGTTCTAATCCATTTTGTGTCCCTTAGGTGGCAATCCTAGTCCCGTTCAGGAACCGACATGAACACTTACCCATTCTTCTAAGACATCTGGTGCCAGTGCTGAAAAAACAGAGACTTCAGTTTGCCTTTTATTTCATAGAGCAGGTATGCATACACCTATTCACGGTCATTGGCAGGGATTGACAGATTCACCTGTGTAAAGTCCAAACAGTTGCAGGAAGTGAGTCTCCTTCTCAGGTTGTGATAATGTCTGTCTTTTACAGTAGTTGTTAAGCTGTCGCATTATGACCTACAAAAATAGGGTCTCTTTCTTTTTTCTTTAGTTGGGCACGGAGCCATTTAACCGAGCCATGTTGTTCAACGTGGGTTACAAGGAGGCTATGAAGGACCTGGACTGGGACTGTCTGGTCTTCCACGATGTGGACCACCTCATGGAGAACGACAGAAACTACTACGGCTGCACAGACATGCCCCGACACTTTGCGGTCAAACTCGACAAGTACTCCTACATGTGAGTCCTGATTCTGTCTCCATCTCCATGGGCATATACAGTAAATGTATTCCTCACTGAATATGAGTTTAATATGTGTAATTGTCCCTCCCCAGGCTTCCGTATAATGAGTTCTTCGGTGGTGTCAGTGGCCTGACGGTGAAGCAGTTCAAAAAGATTAATGGATTTCCAAATGCATTCTGGGGCTGGGGAGGAGAGGATGATGACCTCTGGAACAGGTGAGGGGAACACACACACACACACACACACACACACACACACACACACACACACACACACACACACACACAAAAAAACACAGCTGCAGCATGAGGCTCTCAGTATCGTTGACATAAGGCATCCTTAAGAAATGGGTTAGGTCAGTTTGCACATAACAGGCTTTTGTATTAGTTTTTGTTCGTTAGTGGGGTCCATTTGCCTTTGCCACACAACGTTGTTGTCCCTCCCCACACCTACAAAGCACACAGGCAGCTGTACACACTCAGGGCTCTCAGTAAACACCACCAATTCTGCCAATTGTTTCTTTATGTAATGTATGCAGTTATTTCAAAGCCTTTCCCTCTTGTATTTGTACATGTCTATATCATGTTTCTCACAGTGTTAATATGATAGTATGGTTATCAAAGTAATAGTTATTATGCTTTTTGTGAAAATTTGACAATCGTAGTGATCACTGCAATGCTTGTTTTGCCTGCCTGTGTACATTGTGGATTAATAGAGCATTAATATGTTTGTGTAGGGTGCAGTTTGCCAATTACACAGTTAGTAGACCACACGGAGAGCATGGGCGCTATATGTCAATTCCACATCACCATCGTGGGGAAGTCCAGTTCCTAGGAAGGTTGGTGTCTATACATGCACAGCTCATTCACATACATGCACAGCTCATTCACACACACGCACGCACGCACGCACGCACACACACACACACACACACACACACACACACACACACACACACACACACACACACACACACACACACACACACACTTTGGTTAAATGTGGAAGCTGCTAATTTGAATGAGGCTTAGGCTCATGTGGTGTAAGCCAGTCACATGAGAAAGCCAGAGTAGTGACTTTGAGAGAATTTCAACTCTTTTAAAGACTTTGCATGTGATTTGCTTGTATGCTTCAGGGCTAAATTCCATCATGCTCTCTCTGCTCACACAAGTTACTTAAAACAGCTCTAGGAATAA
The DNA here is from genome assembly GCA_023566125.1 of Zingel zingel. Taxonomy (NCBI): domain Eukaryota; kingdom Metazoa; phylum Chordata; class Actinopteri; order Perciformes; family Percidae; genus Zingel; species Zingel zingel. The sequence goes on along the minus strand of CM042318.1, from coordinate 26,919,944 downwards.
GTGTTTATTTCATTTGTTAATAGGAAAGTTTAAGGAATAGATACTATAAAATAATTTCTCTTAGTAAATCTTGTATGAAATTATCATGAATAATCTTGTGTTTTCATGTAAAAAAAACGCTGCTGTGATCTGTTGATAGATCATTCCCACAGAAAAAACAAACTGTCCCTTTCTATTTACACCACCGACAGTGTCGCAATGTCAGACAGTTTTACCATCTAGTAACACTGTGCAGGATAATGAAACCTGTTCCTACATGTTATCTCATTGTTTATTAATGCTGAGGTGCCACTTAATCTAACATGTCTGACCTGAACATTAAACGTGCTTTGTATAGCACTGGATGCAGAACTGTTTCATACCGTTTTTATTTTTCCTCTCCTCATTGATTTATTGATTGCTTGTTCTTGCAGGTATAGTCTACTACGCCACTCAAAGGAGAGACAGAAAGTGGATGGTCTTAACAACCTAAACTACTCCCCCCTAGTGTCCAGGAGACCTCTCTACACCAACATTACAGTCAACTTGAGCAGAATGCTTGCACCCATAGCTGACTACTGACGTAGGAACAGCTGGACTGCAAAACACCTGGGAATCAAAGTCCTCTGGGACATCAGCCATATCTCACCAGTGGCAGCACTGCTTAGGACTTTTTAGTTGATTGATTCTTTGCTTAATTTCTTTAGTTTGTATGCAAAAAAGGAGACTCAAATAAGTATGTTGGATAAATCATATAAGAAATTAAGGATAAATGCTGCACTTGCTTGTGCCACAGTCCATCACTCCTCTCATCTGGGCTTAACTAGTCTTCAGTCTCCACATGCCTTTTGCACCATTTTGGCCTTCAGCATTCATTCATTCATTCATTCATTTTCCTAATTCAGTCAATGATTAGCTCAGCCCTACACTATTGTGCTTGTTTATTAAAATAGGTCATGATACTCACGCACACAATAATTTGACTTACATGTGCTGACCTGGTCCCTGAGGCTTTGATTTTTACTTTTGCTCTTGCACTTCTTATTTTCATAAATGCAGTAAGCCTATGAAAACATTTGCATGCCCACACGATACAGCAACTTTTAAACTGAGTGGACTCTTGCAGCTGGTTCTGCAGAAGGTTTGCCAAATCTACAAGTGAAGAAAGCAAGAGAAAATTATATAAAGTGTGAGTGTTTTCGGTCATGTATACCGTACGTGAAATAGTTTATCCTGACTTTAGAGAATATTAATACCTTAATCATCTCTCACCGACTATATTTTGTCCTGTGAACATACCATTTGAAGACTAGGATGGATGTGGTTTTTTTATTGTTGAATTGGATGTTCTGGCTGCCTGCATGTGGCTATATGTTGGAAAGCAATGCTCACCCTGTTAGCAATAAGCTGTAATATCAGACAGCAGAACTTAGACCTGACTTCCTCACTATACAGATGCAATAGCACGGGTGCTATCATGCCCTTATTGGACGACAGAGAAGGAGTGACTGTGTATGCAAACTTCACATTCAACACACCTTTGCCTAAGCAAACATGCCACCCTTTGTAGAACCTGTGTGTGTATATAAGTGAGGGAGAGCTATGCAAATGGCCTGTATGTATCCTGTTGTCAGTGTAAGGTATTCAGGGTGACTATTAGGAGACTTCACCCCTGAACCTGTGACTGACCTCACTTTGTGTGTGGTGTGCAAGTCTAGGCCAAGGAGAGATACACAGTTGCCGTTTTGTTTTTAGATCCCACATCCTTAATGTTTATTCACCTTCATTTTTTACAGGAGAGAATTGGAGGTAGAGAATACTTGATTGCCGTCCCTGTCACTTGTGTTTACAGAAGCTTTTGCTTTGTTATTTTTCAGATTGTCTAGTGTTTGTAATACTGTTTGCTAGCCCCCCTCCACAATGGGTGCTGTGAGAACTGTATCTTCAACAACCAATGTATGGCTGCCTTTAATTTTTTTTAACAGGCGCTTCTTTATCTAGACATGGTAGGGGAAAGCGGATGTGAATGCTTATCTTACACGTCACATAATAAACCATTGGTTAACTTTGTTAGTTTCTGGCCAAGCTTGGCCTTCTAAATCAAACTTCACAATGTTTGTCGAAATTAGAATTTTGGGTTTGGTTGGCATGCAGCCTAACACTGCATTGACAGACTGACAGCACTCAATACCGCTGTTGCTAAAATGTCCCTAGCCTGATTTGTGTTTGACAGTGTTGATTTTGAGTAAAATATTCCATTACTGTAAACGTAGTTCATTTAAAAAAAAAAAAAAAAAAAAAAAAACCTCCAGACACTCTCTCTTCACTGTCTTGTCCCCTAGTCATGCAGCTACTTCATTTCACACAAATCGCCTTGTATGCATTTCTTAAGATGTATCGTTTGGGGGGAAATTTGGAGGGTTGACAAACCGTTGTGTTCCTACAATGAAATAAGAAGTAAAGAGGCTGGACCTCATTTTATTTATTTGATCTTTTATGGATTATTTTCTTATTGTAATTGTTCAGGGGTTTTTTTGTTTGTTTTTTTTCTTGCGGTTGATGTGATGATGTAATAGACTGTGTTAGATGCACTGAAACTTGTAGTTTATGTGTATTTGTGTGGGATTGTGAGGTTCAGGTGTGTGTAAACAGGAAGCTGTTTCATTTCATTAAGCCGCAGATTTCCTCTAAAGAAATGAATAGCTGGTTTTGATGAAATTGATGCGTATTAAACTGCTGAATAGACACGTTGGAGGAGGCCATTTTGTATGATAACCACAGGAAGAGCAAAACGCCTAATCAGAAAATGCTAGTGGTCACTGTCTTTCACTGGGCACCTCCTTTATACTAATTGATAATCAATGGTGCTGACCTTCCAGAGCTCCCTCTCTGGGAGTCTCTCTCTACGTGCTTACTGGAACCATACTTAACATCATAAAGGCTAGTATCGACAGGCAAAACATCCCTCTACTGCATATAGGTGGCAAAATATATTCAGTGTTTTTACATCCATACATTTGTAAACCTGCTGCCTTTTCATCCTGCCAGATGAAGCTCATTTGTATATTTGTTGCTCTGGTTCATTGCCACAAACAGAAACATGGGTTTACCTCCTAGCCAAATACTCAGCAGGTGCCCAGTGGAAGTGATGAACAGTAGCAGCATTTGTGTTTTCTTTTCCATGTGTGTTTTGAAGAAATGGCTAAACCTTTCAGAGGTCTAACTGTCCTCATCTATATTTTGAGTTTATTTTGTTTTCCAGCACTGATATGAAAATGATTTATAGTTACCTGGTTGTGAACAACTCATAGGTTATTTTTTCTAGTTCTTGACACTTACATGATACACTGTATACTATTATCTTTTCTTGTTTTCATTGCTTTAAAAGAAAAGCTAGATGGACATATAGCAGAAGCCAAATGGTTTTGGTTTAAGTGTTCAGGTGACGGTTCTGACGTGGAGCGACCTCTCAATATACAGATGTCCTCTGGATGACATAGATATTTAAAGAGTCAGTATTAGGCTTTATACTTCACAATGTGGAACATGCAGTTTCATCAGCCAACACCATAATCAACAAGATGGGTTTTTCACTATGACTAAGTAACACGGGCAAATCAGTCAGCTCTCTCTTGCTTTTTATTTAAAACAGGAAATGGACGGTTTTAAGTTTGTGATAAGACAGGACATGGTCTCAATCCAGACCAAGACCAAGCCTGCTGCTGACTAGAGGCTTCATCGTACCATAATCTCACCTCCTCTGATCCGTTCTGTACCAGTTTAAATGAAGGGACCCGTGCTTTGGGGATCTGACAAAACTGGCAGCCTTAAAGCTTTTTAATTTATTGCAGTGTTTTTTCACTTAAGTTTTTTTTATAAGCAAAAATATTTAAATTGAAAAAAGTGCATATCAAGAAAATGATCATTGTAAATATTGTTGTGTGTAGTGTTTTTAGAAGTTCTTTAAGGTCTTAAATCATTACAGATGCTAGCATAAAGAACAAGGCGTTGGAGTGATTTGGCTGGGGGGGTTATCTGGTGCCATTCAAGTGCTAGTGAAGCTTACACAGCGACATCAATGTTTTTACATCACTGCTTCCCAGCACAGCCTTTTTTTTTTTAAATAATTATTAAAAATATCCTTATCCCATAAATGTTAGATTCCTCTCACAATCTCTGAGGTGTTCTGCATTTCAGAGGCCTCCCTGTACTTAAAATGCTGGAGCAGTAGAAGAGAGATATCATGGCAGACGCCGTCAAATGAAGTTCAGTGTCCTTGTTTGTGAATGTGATGTCTCTTTGATAGTGACAGCAGGATGGGTAAGGTGTAGGTCAGAGGAAAGCACTGCAGAATAGCGATGTGTCAGCCAAAAACACCGTATGCTTACAATGCAATGAATCACAGGCACCCAAACCAGCGACACAATCCACTCTAAAATTCACACAAATTATTTTTTTGTATGAAAGCTTACTATTAAAAAAAGATCCACATTGCTCAATTAAAAATATATCCTCTCTGATTGTAAGGAGAGCAATTCTCCTTGAATTGAAGCCATTTGAAGCCACTTGTCAAAACTTGATGTCAGCCTTATGTGGATCTGTTTGTGTATCGGCATATTATCTTTTGATTATTGAAATTTGTATGATGGAGATTTTCTTTTATACCATCATTGTTATTGTAAGTACACCAATAAAATGAAACTTGTAAAAATACAGTAACCCATCCCTGCTTGTGTTTTTGTTCTGTGTGCATATTGAGGCCCATCTGCTTTCCGTGTGCTTTCCTGGAACCGCTGCCTCTAACCAAGCATTTCCTCAGTGTGGTCAGTAGCTCTTCTTTAAATATTCAGAGTACTATTTTGGTTATTCTGCATACTATGAATGCTGCACAGAGTGCAAACAGGCGCACATACTTAGAAACAATTAGTTTACACCTCATAATCTACTTGTATTATAGTATTATACTGTAGTTTTAAAAGACTGCTGTCACTTCTTATAACCTGAGTGGCTTATAAGAGATAACAACAGTAGCTAAGACTGGGAGACGTTCATTGAGTGTGTCCAAGAGGATATTCTGCAAAAAGGAAGAATGTTTCTCTCATTAACTTAATATAATGGCAGAAACTGTTTGACAATCCTCTAAAAATATATTTATCCTTAACTAAGTTTCCTCATAGTCTGAAGACTTAATGCCTGCATGAGCACTGAGTAACTGCACTGTAAGCAAGGATATAGACCGCATCACGTCTCCTCGCCAAAACGTATGATTATTGTCTTTGTTTGTGGCTCTTGACACTGGGCTGTGGCTCTTGTGATCCATAGTCACCGACAAAATCCCAGTATCTCAGGTCCAGATTCCTCCAGACTTATTTTAATTGTGTGTGTGTGTGTGTGTGTGTGTGTGTGTGGAATCCGAGACAAAGATGATGCTTGTTGGGATTGTTCAGCCTGTCACCCAGAGAAGGAAAAACAGAGAGAGCAGAATGAGATGCTTTGACGAGAGGTCACTTAAGATTCATTGAATCGGAGCAGTTCCAGCCCTGTGGCATTTAGCACATTAACTCTGCATATCCGCTAGTCAACAGAAGTGACAGCTGATAATTTAATTATGCTCTCGGAAAAGGAAATCCTAAGTGGCCGGGATGGGATATCTACTTGGGAATTGAAATGTATTCCACAGAATTTGAGCGCCACTTACCACACTGTTTTTCCTCAGCAAAACCTAAGGAAACAGATTGCCATGGCAGTAATTCATGCAATGTACTGCATTTGAAAATGTGCACCTCCATTTATCCTCTCTGAAAATGGCCCTGCTTTCTCTCCTGCTGTGTAACAGTAGTTGCAGTGTTTGTGTGTGAGAGGCTTGGCAGAGGCACAGAGCCCGGTTGGGGTAGCCACATCTTAATGGAGTCTGCAAAACACAAGGCTTTGGTATGCTAACACCAGTGTCACTTGGCTGTCAGACTCACACAGAGGACAGCTCTTAAGATCTCAAGAGTCGTCTCGAGATGTGCATACAACACACGCCAGCATACACATACTCATCCCTTATTTCATTTACATGCAATCCCTTGAGTGTTGTGCCACTCAAAGGCTCTGATGTCATTTGTGTCGCCTCTGCCTTTGTATTCTGCTTGTGTGTCTGTGTCAGTGCACTTCTCCCTACACAGTGTCTTAAACTGGAATCTGAATCAGAAAATAGCTGAATAACTACATTTGTGGCTTTCAGTGGATCAGAATTGTGTTGCACTTTTCATTCACACTTCCTCTGTGCTCCTTATGTGTGTGTGTGCCTCCTCAACACGACACGACGCTTAGCACTAATAAAAAAAAAATTAAAAAAAACACTACTGAATGTGTTGTCTCATGCATGTGTAAAAAGCACGTGCAAAAACAGAAGAGAGAAGCCACAGTGCTCATGTGATTTGTGTGTGGATGTCACGTGAATCTGTAACATTGTTTCATGGGATAACATAACTATTTATCATGGTTGGTCTCAGGTATGAGCATTACCCAGCGTTACAGCAACCTGCAACCCCTCCTATTTAATTCCATTTTATGTCATCATACTCCCCCCTCTGCTGTGTCTTCTCCAGGTCCCCAATGGGACAGTGCTTGCTGTTTCCCGAGTGATTGCAGCCAAGCACACAGCTGCTGTCAGACCCTGGGGTTTAAACTTGCGCTGCTGCTGTTTGCCCAGTTGTAGCTTACTGTTTGTGTTTTAGTATGTACCCTGTGCATGCTTATCTGAGCAGACATGTATTTTCTCCAGCTCCTGTTGTGACTCCTACCTGGCTGTTTCTCTGTCAGGCAACAAGGCGAAACAGCCGAGGGACGAGGAGCATGTAAACACATCTGCTTTCCATTCTCACATTCTTCATCCTCATGACACTGCCGTGCTCACTTTCTCAATGTCCATCCTTTGCTCTCTTGCCTTCCCTGTTCTCGTCACATCCCCGTCTATCAGCTTTAATAAATCCCTCTTCAGCGGAGCCGGGCTCATCATCTCAGCTCGCCTCCTCCCTTTACTGGATGTTGCAGCCATACTCATCTCATCATCTCTGCTCACTTTTCCTCTCTGACGCCATTCCACTGCATCTTTTTATTTATTTATTTTTTTAATCTCATTACATCCATTCTACTTTATTCCTCCTGTCCCATGCTCATGATTATCTCACTATCATCCCTCAGTTAGTTCTGTTCTCCAATTACAGCATATCCATATAACCCGCTATCCTCTCCATTCGCTCTCAACTGTCCCTCCAGCCTTCTTATTTTTATGTTTAGCCTCTGGTTTTCATTATGCTATGATTGCTTCATCCTGTTTTGGTTACTAAGAGATGTTGTCTTTAAAAACTATGTGCTGATGCTGTGCAGAAGAACAGCTGACAGTGCTTCAGTGGTGCAAGGTCAACTCATTTTTACAGCTCATTTCACTCAGCTTCATACAGTACATTAGCATTGAGTCTTACCCTAACCCCTTACTCTACAAACACAACAATATCCTCCACACTTTCCCCTAATGACCTCACCTTATCATCTGACCACTTCATGTGACCACCGTTTAGTCAGCTGGTTTGGTTTGCAACTCTATGATGCTATTTCAGTTACATTGTTACCAACTGAACACAGTTTTTGCTATGTATCAATTTGGTAAAGTCACAGGTTTTGAACAAAACAATTATCTCTCAGTACAGAGAACTGCTTTCTCTGTACAGTCACACCTAAGATTCCTCCACCCAATATGCTGCACAGCATATATTAATGATACATTTCTGGTCCCCATTACATGCAGACAGCAAGGTAATCAGTGAGAGTTGTTGCATTCGTAAACTACGTGCTGATATCTGTGAAACCTGCAGACAGTGCAACCTGACTACAAGCTTAGTCATAATTCCAAATCAGTTTGCTGTCCTAAATCTATGATAACACATATTGAGATAATTAAATGTGATGCTGCTTCTTTTTTTTTTTTAACTTATTCTTTTTTCTACATCTCTTATGTGCTGGTTCCACATGCTGTTGGTGAAGGACATAAACTGGACACTCATTTTAAGATCTGTTCAAAGAGTCTTCCTCTGATTATTAAGTGAAAAGAGGAAGTTTTTTGTGTGTTTGCATTTCTAATTATGATTGAGGCACTATACTATCTTCATCAAAATAAAGTATTAGATAAACTGCAATAAGAACGTTTTCAGTTGAAATATACTGCAGATTAAATTCCTATTGCATCTCAGAATATGGTGTTACACCAGTGTCCCTTTCTCAATTATTCATAGATCATGTTTTATGCTTTTATAGCTTCATTACTTTCATAAGGCTTCATTAGGCTCATACATTATAGAATTTGATTGTTGCCTCTCCTTATTTGTTGTGTGTATTTATTGACATACACTAAATGGATGGAGAGTATAGAGTTAATATTGTGCGTTAATAAAAACACAAAGAAATGTGAAATTGCTAACCATCAAACAACAATAACTCCATAGGCAAGCTGCTGCATACAATTATCCTTAATAAATAATAAATAAAGTTTTGTTGAATTAAACGTCATTCTCAAAATGTAACTACATGCATTTCGAAAAAAGGCCTACATTGCCAAAATTGTGTCTAAAAAACACTTCCACCCTGGAGTGTGTTATATTTTATTTATGCCATGTAATGCGTTGTTACTGTCCCCTAATGGTGAGTTTTGGAACATCTATGCAACTTGGAGCAATGCGGCAGGAAACAAACACAACTGTCAAAGCAGAAATACGTATTTTTTTTAAACGTGTGAAACAGAAGTTTACAAAATTGTAAATAGCACCATGTTGACTTACAGTATTTAAAAAAAAAAAACAGAGGATGTCAAGTGTCCTTGTCAGTAGAAACCCGTAGCAGCATATTAGTCCCATATCATCCACTTGTTTAATCATTTCTCTAATACAAACAGTTTAACATCATAACAATGCAGTCACTTCATATAAGTTAAAAAAGGTAAAATGTGAAAACAAAATATGATCAGAGGAAATAAACAAATGCCCTATAGAGTAAAATCTCAAGGGGAAATATTGCTCAGCTATACAACCATAGGTGTGTCTCTGTATTCTGTGTCTTCCTCTCCTCATTTCACTAAACTAAATACCCAGGACACTTAGAGGCACTGGGGTGGGAGAGCTTATGGGAAATGACTTTTGCCGGTTTATTTAATTTGCATCTGCGCAGATGGGATTTGAAAGAGAGAGCAGAGAAGCAGAGGAAGTCTCTTGAGCCTAATGAATAGCACACATAAGTTTCTTTTTTGAATACATTCTGTAGCTCAGATGCTACTGGTCTTCTTTTTGGTTGGCTGCTTCCTTGTTGCAGTCTTTGACCTCCCCTTTCAGCTCAGCTAGCTGTTCTGAATGGACGGCCAGGGTGCCATTCACCTCGGCCAGATAGGAGTCTGAGTGTCTCTCAAGCTCTGCTCTGATCTTCTCCAGTTGCTCTGCCAGCTCCCCCAGGCTGCTGCACTGGCCCTCTACATGGCTCACCCTGCTATCAACATCCTTCACCTCCCTCTGTACTACTATCGCTGTGCTCCGGCAGCCTTGCAGCTCCCCAGCCAGCCGTCTCTTCAAGGCCACAAGCTCTCCCTTTAGCTGGGCCAGCCGCCTCTCCCCGGCCCCCAGGAGAGAGGCTTGGTGGCCCACTAGTTTGGTGATTCCTTGAACCTGGTTGACTATCTGGTGCTCTCTCTGCTCCCAGGTGGCGTTAGCGTGGCCCACTTCACTTGCAATGAATCGAATAGAGTCCTTTAGGCCCTTTAGAGAGCGGTTCACAGAGTTGATGTTAACCTTCAGCAGGGTGATCTCTCCTTGGACGGTGCCCTCTGTGTCCTCCTGGGCAATATGGAATAGCAGGTTCTGCAGGGTGTGGTTTAGGTGGTTCAGCTGGTTAGAATGGGAGTCAAGGCGGTCAGTCATCTTCTTCCCCATCCCCTCACACGCCTCCTCTACTTCAGTGACACTGATACCCCCTGCTGGCGGTGTGGAGGGTGAGCAGGAAGAGGTGCAGAGGAGCTCCAGATCTATTAACTGTTTCTGAATGCCATCCAGGTCTCCCTCCATTCTCCTCCTTACAGACTCGATCTCTGTCTCCAGTGCCGGGACAACCTGACCCTCCAGGAGTGCTGGAGCAGTGGCATTACTCAGCTCCTCAACGGCCACAAACACTCTCTCCTCCAGGGTCTTCAGCTTGTCCTCCAGCATGGTCTTGAAGCCATCCAGACCACCAGGGAGACCTGCTACTCCATCAGGTCCACCCTCTGTGGCATTAAGGCGGCCCTCTATGTCCACCAGGCGGGTCTCGATAAGTGTCTCTACGTGTATGCTCTGGTCAGTGAGGGCAGTCTGGAGCTGTCTCTGTGATTCTGTCAAGCCTTTAACTGACTCCTCCAGCAGCAGCACACGCTGGGAGAGACTGTTCACCTGCAATAATCATTCATTTGTTAGTAATCTGATAAAATGTCCAGTCATACCTGATTACATTGTAGATATGTTATTCTTTCTGTAGCAATGATTGAGGGATTGAAATGTACAGTATGTAATTAAAGGAGTAGTTTAACATTTTGGGAAATAAGCTTTCTAGCAGAGACTTAGAAGAGAAGATCGATACAATTCCCAAATTTCGGTAGTGTCGTATTGTTAGAGTTTTCTTTACATGAAAACACCATGAGTACATTTATTTAAGGACTGTTCACTTGAAAAATTGCTTGTTTACTGCATGCTGATTACATCCCTGTCATACCTGTCCACAGCAGCTTTCAGTGAGAGTTAGGCCCTGGATCTGAGCCTGCAAAGAGCCCAACTCCTCCCTGAGTCCGGTCTGTCTTCCCTCCAGAGACTGCTGCATTTTCTCCTGGCCATCTATGTGCTCCTTATGGCACTGGTTCTGCACCGCCCCAATCTTCTCATCACATTGGCTCTCCAGACCGGTCAGACGGCGCTCAAAGCCATCCAGGATTTCAGCCCGCACGTCGGCCAGCTTGGCGTCCAGGATCTCGTCCAGATAAATAGTGGAGCTGTGGCCAGGGATGGGCCTGCCTCTAGCTCCTTCCAACAGCCTCTTCAGCTGGCTGTCATGACCCAGGACCATCCCCTATGGACACACACAGGTGAGAAGGAGAAAAAGCTAGCATTTAATAAAGGAAAGATAAGGAGAACTGATTAATCAGATACAGATACTGTATCAACTGATCTTTGTGCAAGCATTGTGTTACAGTACCTTAATCTCTTCTAAGATGTGAGTTTTGGCTCGCAGCTCATCCTTCACTTCTGTCACCCTCCCTGCTAAGTCTCCAAATCCAGTGAAGCTTTCTCCTCCTTCCAGTCCATCAGGAGTCCCATCTGGGATCACCCCAAATCCCACTGTAGAGTCGGGCACACGAGGAGTGTTTGGTAGCAGGGACACCAGGATTTTGTTGGTATCTTCCCTGAGAGATGTTCGCAGTCGCTCCTCAAGGCCAGCCACTACCCCGTTGAGAGTGTCTAGGCCCTGGGTGAGGCGGCGTAGGTCCTCCTCCATATGGTCCAAACGTTCACCAGTCACTCCTGAAATCCCAAATTTGTTTCCTGTAATTCCAAGGATCAAACAGAAAGAAGAAAGTAGGATTTCTTTTAGAAAGTTCACCACTGAATGATGGAATGATGCAACATTGAGAGCATTTAAAAGTGAGAAATAACAATAAATTGGTTAGTGTTGGTTCCCACCATAGTTTGGTTTTCCGTTCCCAGTAGGCAGCTGTCCTGTTGGTATTGGTCTGTGGTCAGACACGCCAGGGAAGGGTTTGCCAGGCTCCAGCTGGCCTCCTCCAGGCCTGTGGTCCACGGGGGGTCTTGGGCCATGGGGGAATCCCTTCATCCCTGGACGATGGGGCACACCCCCACCATTAAAAGGTGGTATCATGACGTCAGGCAGCGACGTGGGTCCATCGTAGCAGTTTTCTCCAGAGTAGCCGGGACAACATTTCCACTCCAGCTCAGTCACCATCTTAAAACCCACCTTGTACTTTGGCTTGTAGAATGTCCTGTACCTGAAGGAGACATGATGGAAAGCATGTTTATTATCAGAGTATGTTAAAACTGTCATATTAGACGTTTTATCAGAAGGGCTGCATTTGTACACACACACACACACACACACACACACACACACACACACACACACACACACACACACACACACACACACACACACACACACACAGTCATTCAGCTGTATTTTATGAAGAGAAAATCCACTCCTTTAATTTCCCCTGTGTGTGGGCGTTTAAAAGGCATAATAAAAATAATCACAAAATCACATGTAGAAGCTTTATGGGCATGTCTACATGGATTTACACACACATGGTAAAGTTAAAGTATTACTTCAGACCTCCAATTTGTATCACAATACATCAATTATAATGTGCAGAGAATAAAATGGTGCTCACAGTAGCCAGTTCCTAATATATATTTTTTAATACAAATTAGATTAACACCATCTTGCCCCCAGTGGTGTCTCTCAGTAGAAGAACTCTGACTACAAACAGTGCATACAGCTGCCTACACTCTTACTGTAATATGGACAGCACATGATGTGCACACTAGAGGGCAGCATTGATGCAGAGTAGATTTCACAGTGCTCCCTGTTCTGCAGTTTCTCCTGAAGTACCCTAATAATTACGCATTTCAAACTTTACAACCAAACTCCTCAGGACTCAAACTGAACAGTCAAAGGTATAAGGTGGAACTTTAGCTGTTTAACTTATTGCATTTTCTTGTTTTGTTTGAAAAACCTACATGACAACAGGACACTTCTGACCCCAGATGCACTTGGTGGTGTACTCAGCCTTCACATAGGTAGCCACTCCATCCTGCATGGTGCATGTGATGTTCTTCTGCACCACATAGGCACAGTGGTTTCTGTGGGGACAGTAGAATGACATTAGAGTTAAACAGGTAACAGCACTAATATAGCAACACTGCAATTATCCTTTACATTAAAGATGACAACAGCCCTTGTTTTGCTACGTACCTGATAATCTTATAATACTAAGATTTTAACAATCTTCATTTCATATTGCATTTTTGGTTTGTAACCTATAACCACATCTTACAAGCTTTGAAGGGGTTTTCTTAGAAGAGCTTCATGTTGCATATGGATAACTTATCGAGTGATGCTTCCCTTCCCCTAATTTTAAAAGCACATATTAATTTACTGACCCCTCTGGCATAAATCAGAATGATGAAAAATTATGTTTTATTGTTCCATTGTTTTAAGCTAAAAACAATTTAGACAAGAAACAAGAAATATCACCCAGATAGTTCTCAGATAAATCCATAATCCAACACATAAGAACTTTATTATAACTACTTTGAACAGTTGTTGCATCATGCTGGAGTTGGACCCTTTTCTCTCCTTCTCCCATTCATTGCTAGTGCAACTATAGCAACTGCCAAATGTTCCCCTGGCCCCCGTGCAACACAGGAAACGATGATCTGCGCTCTTTAGACTCACATGTGAAGCATTTCTTACATTCAGAGGGGAGCATTTAGCAACACATGCAGTACTTAAAGTTGCTCCACAGCTGTTTCAGGACAAATAGAAGCGTTTGGAGGAGCAATGAGGGACACTGGGGCCGAGGAGAGTAGGCATGCCAAGTTAACAGGTTCAGAGGGCTAACAGGCAGCCTGTCAGAATCTGTGAGAAACCGCTGCACTGTTGCTGCTTTCTACAAATCGCTGACTGCATTGACAGTGTTTGTGTGTGTCTGTGTGTGTGTTACCACTCTCCCTGTGTTGACATATGTTAATCGCGGTGGAAGGAAAAGGGCAGGAGTCGGAATGACAGAGCTCCTTTCATACCAGCCTGACAACCTGCTGCCAGGTCATGGGTTGTTAAGGAAGTGGCTGTTATGAGCTGAACTGATGTGGTATGATGAGAGTTAAATCACTCACACTCACACAGGCAATTTACTGAGTACGCTGATGATTTTTAGCGCAAAAAAAATAAGGAAATCAGTTTGGAAACATTGTTTTTATGTATCAGATGGTGTTTAGGTAGGTATATGAAATGAAGACTTTAAACTCAATCTAACAAATACATTGCGCTGCATCATAATTTTTGACATATTTCTCCTCTCATGAAAACCCCTAAGAAGCTCATTTACTGTTTCTCTACTCAGTCTGCTGATGCCGCTGGCACAATGCTGCTAACAATTTGCTTCCATGCATTTCTTTTCCCACCACCCCACCTGCAGGCTTTTTTCTTTACGATCCCTGAGGTGGGTTAACACTGATCACTCCCTCTTCTCTCATCTACTGCTCATAGAATACATTTGGTGCCAAAATAAACGCCATTTTGTTCTTCATTCCTGGAGTTAATAAAAACGAATGATGCTGTCATCCAGAGAATATCAGCACTCATAGATGAAAGATTTATCAAATGCAAGAAAAAGCTTAAAAGCTTTATGACTTTGTTTTTTGTGTATGTGAGAGTTAGGAAAAGCTTCTATTGGCATACGAGGATTTAAGACAGCTAATGGGGAGCAGTGCATGAGTATGTCTGTGTATACAGTACAGTAAGTGTGTGACCCCTTCTCACATTACAAACAGAGCTGATCAGTGGAGTGAAAAGTGACCATGTTCAGCATTTTGTTTGTCAGGTGCACATCTGGTGGGGAGCCAATGACCTTCAGACTCGCTCACAATGCCTGAAAAGTGCAGGAATCCAGATGTACATGAGATGAAAAAAAACATTCTCCTGGTCTCTGGTTCCACCTCTCTCTTCCCAGTCTGCTCTTTGCCTGTTTTCACAGATCTGTCAATGTAATTTGGGTCTGTGAGTGATATTTTATCCTCAGTGTCTTACAGACAGAAGGGGTTCTGGCATTTGTGAGAATCAAAGTCGAGCGCTGAGATGAATCTCGTCCTTCTGCGGCGCAGTGTCAGCCAGGGCAACTGCAGGTCACCTTCTCTGCGGTGTACAGATCTTTGTAGGACAAATGTTGAGTTTCAACTTGAGAGATAGTGATAGTGTGTGTGAGCTGCAGAGACACTGACACACTCTCACACACATGCACATATTATACACGTGCAGTGAAGCTCTTGGTCCTTTTATCTCACATCCACAGAGACCACACAACTCTGTAGGATGAGGATTACACAAACTTTATCGCCAGAAATACAAACCCATGATGTGCAAGTTGTCATATGTAAGAAGAAAAGTGCCGTCTTTAGGGTATGAGAAGTCCTGATCCAGCATTATCTGACAACCGAGGAATACGGCGAGGAAGGAAAAAGAGAGAGAGGGGAGTGCTGGCCATTTCTGAGCTATTTTAACGCCTCATCCCTCAGCCAATGTGGCATAAAGAGACTGGTTTTGAGAGTATAAATACTTTCTGTTGTTTGTTTTAGCACTTGTTGGTGACAGATGGGAGCGGTTGGCCACACAGGATAACCCAGTAAGTGCCAGACAGTAAAAGTCACTAAGGTCAAATTAACGTTATATACGACTCACATTTAAAAGTAACTAGCATTGGGCAACATACCACACAATTGATGTGGTATTGATGATTATAATTACAGCAAAAACATATCAGACAACTGCAAAAAATGTTAAATTGACAAAAAGAGCTTGATCAGATTCACTGTTTGAGGAGATATGAGTTTTTAACTAGATTTAAAGATGTCAACGGAGGGCTGGTGAACTTTTGCTTAGCTTTGTGGCAGCAACAGCAAAGGCATGATGGTATAGTGTTATAATGCTTTCCTCGTTCACTACTTTAGTGTGTTAGCATGCTTACATTTGCTAATTAGTGCTAAACACAGCTGAGGCTGATTGTAATGTTATTAGTTTTGCAGATATTTGGTTATTAAACCAAAGTATTGGATACATGAAAACTTTGACCTAATGATGGTGCCAGATGAAATCACCAAAATTACCTCAATTTATCCTGAGGGGGACATGAATGTGTGCACCGAATGTCATAACAATCCGTCTAACAGTTTTTGAGGTGGTGGACCGACCAAAAAAACAACCAGTCTCTAACGGCAGCTGAGTAGTGTGCTGTCTTTGACTGAACTTACCAACCTTATCTAACGTATCTAATGTGAATACATTCCGTCTAATATGCATTTTTCTTTTAAAATTAGGCCTTGCAGAATGCCCATACTAATTGACCAAGGTCTCAGTCAAATGTTACTTTTTCCTTATTTGACTCTTTCACAATACAGATCTACAAAAAGGCTTCCTTCAGCTAAAAATGCTAATTGGCTTACTGCATATTCTCTACAAGTGCTGTAAATTTTATTTTGGTTATTTCTGACGATTTTAAACATATTTCTAACTAATTATTTCCATGTAGAAAAAAAAGAAACATTTCTCTTTTGTATATTAAAAGAAACTTACTATTTTAATCCCAACAACAGCAAGAAAAGTTGATCCAGACCTTTACTGAACCACCCATCCCCAACTGACTCAACAATGATTCAAATTCATCAGTGTATTAAACTCTCTTGTGCACCTCCCACTTTCACCTGATCTTCTCTATAACAGTCTTAACCTCCTTTCACCATGGTTTCTCTTGCCTCATTTTTCTCTCTCTCCTAAAACACGTCCTTCCCTCTTTTAACGCTTAAATATTGTCTTTTTTCTGTCATTGGAGCGTGTCATTTTTGACTGCTAGTTTGGTCCGACTGTAAATATTTCCAGTATAGCATTACAGTTCCTAAAACACTTCAGAGCCTCCCAGGGGGAAAGCAGAATTCCCATCTCAGATTCTCATGTGGAGTGTTTTTGGCAAATAGTATTGCTTCTAGCTCTCCACCCTCTGCTGGGCCCAAAACAACTCACCTTTCAATCCCCCCCCCCCCCCCCCCCCCCCCCCCCCCCACATTTTTCTCATAACCTCCCTCTCCTTTTTTTCTGCAAAATCTGAAAAGTGCAGGTAAGCTCTGTTTACGTATCTAAGTATACCAGTCCTGCTCTTGCCTCTGTTTCTAATATTGTCTTTTTTTCTTTCTCTTTCTCTTTTTCACAACACCCCTCTGTTGTCTCATCATAACCCTGACATCTCCGGCCTTCTAACCTGCCACTTTTCCTCCATTGCTTTGCTCTGTGGCACGAAAGGGCCTACCTTCCTCATTACTAACCACTCTTTCACCTGCAGGGTTCCTGACCGTTTGAACCCAGGCTACTGCCTCTGACAGATTTATGACTGGAGCAGGCCAGACAGAAAACCATGCTATCTTTAATAGGAGCTTTAACAACCATATCTATGTGGTAGCAACTCTCCTTCAGGGCCCATCTCTTTCCATATATGTTTTTAATGAAACCTATTTCTAGCCAACTGGCAGGTCTGGATGGCCCCATGGTGCAGGGTTGATTGGCGTTACTCTTGTGCCTACTGATTAGGGTTAAAGGAAAGACGTGATACTCCCAGCTCTAGAATCTAGGGGATAACTCTGACCTTTATAGACAGAGTCAGCTCCGATGCCAGCTCTGGTTATTATAGCTTAAAGGCAGACCATTACTTTTACAAGTGCTTAAACTTTGGCTATCAACCTCTAATCCTCACTACAGCAATAAAACCATGTAGATAAACAAAATTATAGCTGCTAATTCCTAGTCATTATATATCATTTTTATTTATTTGTTTTATTAGACAGTCATATATTCTTTATGTTGTTTTGTTCTAATTTTCACATGGTGTACAGTAAGAGTCTCAAACACCGGTAGTGAAAAAACACCCCAATAACTTATCCTCAAGCATTTCTCAAAGCACATAATCTTCTTTGGGTAAGAATAGCTCTCTCTGTTCTTGAAATAAAAGGGTTTTAAAATGTAATTGTTAGATTTGTTGGGCTCATTGTACTGAATATGCTTTTGAATTAAATCAATAGTAATGTGTTGTACAGAAGGTGGCTGCTGAACAAACCAAAGCAACACATTTTCTGATAAAGATAGGCCCTATATTCAGTAATAGCTATAGAGAGCCAAAGTGAAACTGGAAGAAACAAACACCATTTCCCACAAGACCTAAAACTTTGTTGGTTAAACGTAAGGGCTTGACATAAGACGTTGAGGGTCTGTGGCTTTACGTCAAGCTCCTTCCGGATGTCTGAGCTCCTTAACCTTCTGAGGGTGAGCCCAGCCACCTTGGAGAAAACTTGTTTCAGCCTTTCGGTCACTACCCAAAGCTCATGACCATAGGTTGCAGGTTGAGGATTTGAACGTCGATCGACTGGTAAAATGAAAGCTTTACCTTCCGGCTCAGCTCCCTCTTCACCACAACATTTTGGTACGACGCCTGCATTATGCTGCACCAATAAAACTGTTGTTTACGCTCTAATATACCTCTTTGGTTGCCCCAAGTGAGGCAGTTCAAATATCTTGGAGGCTCTTCACAAGTGAAACAAAAAATTTAACGGAATACTTCGACATTTTAGGAAAAACGCTTATAGCTTTCTTGCAGAGAGTTTGATGAGAAGATCCACTCTCATGTCTGTATGTTAGCTAAATATAAAGCTACAGCTAGCAGGTGATTAGCTTAAGCATAATGACTTTAAACAGGGGAAAACTGCTAGCCTGACTATGTGCAAAGGTTAAAAAAAAAATCTGCCTAGCAACATTTAAACTCACATAATTATATCTTGTTTCTTATGCGAAACTAAGCACTCATTGACACTTTC
This sequence comes from Zingel zingel, assembly GCA_023566125.1. Taxonomy (NCBI): domain Eukaryota; kingdom Metazoa; phylum Chordata; class Actinopteri; order Perciformes; family Percidae; genus Zingel; species Zingel zingel. The sequence continues at coordinate 26,901,270 of CM042318.1, read as the reverse complement.
TATCTTTTTTTTATGGTAAGCTATGCTAATTGGCTGCTAGCTTTAGCACCATATTTAACTCTGAGCGACAAAGCAAATATGCTTATGTGAAATTATTCCTTAAAATTTTTTATTTTTACAGCTTTCAATAACAATTTGCTATGAGTCCTTAATTTTCGACAACATACTTTGGTCCATCAATAACATTATATAATTTTATCATGATATGATTCTGTTAAAATAGTAAAACAATTATATTGAATTATCACTTAAAACTCTAATATTTAGTGCATCAGACTTTTAGATTCGCGTTCACTGAGTGTTTACATAAAAATCCCAAACGTTTTAGCAGAAAGGTCAGTGAAAGCAGTACATCAGATAAATGTGTTGTTAAGGAGCTTGGGAGTTTACTGCCCAGCCTCTTTGACCCCTAGCAGGTGACTGACTCCATTTTTGTCCTCCAGTGAACACAAACTTACAACAGAAACCCATAACCTCTAACCTCAACCAACTTACTGACCTTTCCCTCCTTGACCTCTGTCCCATACATCATTGCAAAGCCCAAGGATATGACTTTAATCTGATCAGTGAAGGCATGTGGCATTTGCTGGGATCCTAATTGATTTATACAACATTCATTTCCCAATGATGGGTGTATTACATGGCTCATGGTTTATGTTTCACCTGTCGTGCATTTTGTGGTATAGTGGTAATGCAGCATGGTAGGAGATGCTTGTGGGGTGCCAGACACATTTTTAACTTACATTTTTCCATTGTGACTTATACAGTTATGTGTTAGACAGAATAAATTATATAATCAGTTTCCTATGTATAGCGTCACTTGACAAGCATTCCATCTGATAACAAAAGTTCTCTATTGTCATAAAAACATCAACATTATGAAAGGTTAAATTGTAATTTATTTTCTTGAATATTTGCCACTTTGCCAAAGCCTTGGACCAAAACACTCAAATCTGAACTAAGCCTCTCATGCACAGTTTCTGCAATGGGCCATATGGGCTTCTGTGCAATGAAGCTATGCCAGGTACAGTATTGTAACTGTCTAATATGTCAACGGTCAGCGACTACAGGGCTATACATTTTCTCACTGCAGCAAGTGGTTGCACTGAGTGAAAGGAATGACTCGCTGCCAAAACACAGATAATAATTCAACATGAAAAGAGAAAAAAAATCTGTGGCGCACCAACAGCTGAGAATTTTTTTATTTTTCTCACTAAAGCAGGCATGTTTTGTCCATGTGACTCCGTGGTCAATAAGTTTGTGTTTATAAGCTGTAAAAGCACATGTGAAATCTTTTACAAAAATATAAATAAACTAACATACACCCATGCATATATGGACACACTCAGACACACACACACACACACACACACACACACACACACACACACACACACGCGCACGCGCACACACACACGCGCACACACACACACACACACACACACACACACACACACACACACACACACACACACACACACACATCATAGCATGTGTTATTTTTAAGTCCCAGTGACCAGTCCAGGTTGCCAACAACTGAGCTCATATATCTGTAGTGGTGGTTTGACACTGACCCGCCCCCAGGGCCCACTGTGTCCAAGGTGGGTCAACAATGTCAGACACCTGGGAGAATATTACCAGCAACACGCAATTACCGACCATCAAAGAAACAACATTGGATGAGGTTTAACAATATATGTATGTTTGTTCAATTGTGAGATGTGTCCAGAGAGGATGAAAGAGATGTTATGTGACGATAGTATGTGGATATGCCTGTTATAAAAATGTGTTCAACCGAAATGTAAGGAATGCCCAATGACTGCACTGGTGGAGATGTCTATGTGGTTGTCCTTGTCTTATGTGTGTGTATTTTGTTATTTTTGTCATGACGTTATATTTTATGTTTAGTTTTGTCTTACGTTTTTTTTTTTTTTCAATTTTGTATTGTTTATGATGTAATGTGTATTTATTATTGCATTGCCGAATTTTCAAGTGAGTTGTAAGGACCTCAGAAAGAATAGCACCTGCAATGCAGGAGCTAATGAGGATCCTAAAATAAACACACAACTCTGTTATTACTGATCAGCTAGTTTTGAATAGAACAATCTACAACGGTCTGGTTAATCTCTCACTCTTGGGATATGATGATAAGCTGACTGGAAGGAAAGGAATTAATGTGGACTATATTGTTATGCAAGAAAAGTTAAAGGTGGAGATTGAATGTGGGTGTTGCATTCAGTGGGTGAGGGATGCTGAAGAAGAGGGAACATGGCAGACTGAGCAGGGCTGGGCGATCAGCAGTGTTCTGTGGCAGTTTGAGTGAAGCAGCAGGTAGCTGGGGAGCTGTCCAAAGACATAACAGCTCTCAGGGGAAGCCAAGCAAAAGAGACGGGAAAGGGAGGACAAACCGAAAGAGCCCTACAGACCAAACATCAGCCATCTCTCTATCCAGGCAAAATATATCCACAAGGCTCTGATTCATCTCACAGCTTCATGGCTTTTAAATAACATGCATATCTTGGGATTGTTATTCCCCTCTGCTCATGTGCTTTGAATGTCCTTGTGTTTTTACATACATCACAGATCACTAATTCAAAACAGAAGATCATTCACCTCTACTTGTTAATACTGGAAGATTTAGTCAGAAAACAAAACAAACTTTCAACAGCTATTTCAATGCAAACTCAGTTGAGACCACTGTGTTATTGATGAAGTATTGATTGGAGATTAGTTGTGCCACTCCCTTCTGTCAGCGGGTGCCCAGCTGTACCGTAAGTCTCACCTCTAATTGAGCCCTACCACACACACACACACACACACACACACACACACACACACACACACACACACACACACACACACACACACACACACACACACACACAGCGGCTGTGAGGGATCAGTACTCTTGTCATCAACTCAGCACCCCCCTCGCTGCACCACAAAGACCAAAATGATGGCTTTGTTTTCATAACGCAGCATGTCATTGTTGCTCTATAATGCTTATCACCAGCCACAGATGGTTTTAGGTGTGAACCACAGAAAAGGACTGATGGTGAGTAAGGGAGAAACAGAGAGTCAATTCAGGGATCTGTTACCGAGCCAATGCCCTAACCAAAACCATATTTCTGAAACTCGCGTGGTGACATGGATTTCTCAGGGGAAATACAGTATGAGGTTGGTCCGGCTTGCAAGCTACTTGGAATGCTTTTTGAATTCAATACCCTGTAGTGTGGGAAGCTAAATAAAACGTGCATTAGCGGCTGTGACTTGTCCAAAACGGAGCACTTACTTGTGACGGGTCATGGGCTTGTTTGGTGAATGGTGGGGGTTGAGTCCAGCCTTGTACAGGTTGTATCTGTTTCCATAGAAAGGGTTGACATGGCCTCCATAGAAAGTTCCTTTGCTGTCCACCACAGATAGCAACTCTCCTAAGAGAAAAAGCTGTGCAACCAGATTACACAACTTGGTCCTCATTGTTTTTTTTCTTCTTTTTCTCTCTCTAAGTCTTTAAAAGCACAATTAATTCTAGAGTCTTGAAAATGCAACTGCCTGGAAAAAGGGGTAAAAATGATAGTTGTAGCTTCCTCAGAGTATTGTGTTGAAGTTCCCTGGCTCACTTGCAGTCTTGTCTTCTTCAGTGGGCCCTGAAGGACACATGGAGCCCAAACAGCTGTAGCATCAACAGCATCTCGCCCTGCACGCCTTCAGTTCGCACACTGACCACAGTCTGAGCACATCGGACAGAGCAGAGGGAAAACTAGTGAGGTTGAAGAGGGAGGGGAGAGGAAGAGGGGCAAGGAAAACAACACAAAGGTGTGCTAGAGGAGGGGTAAAGAGAAAGAGGAGAGCAGGACAGAGGAAAGGAGGAGGGAAGAGTGTGCAAGTGTGTCTCTAGTAAAGTTTCAGCTCCATATACATACACATGCAAGCGTGTGTGAGACCTGCTGGAGCCTCCAACTCCTCTGTACTCTGCATGAGTGAGGGTGTGTGCAAGAAGCAGCGTGCTGCTCTACTGCCTCTGAAGGGGCAGGCAGACAGACAGCCTGTATTAGCATATCCCACCCCAACTCCAGCCTGAATGCTCTGCATAAGCGGGGGACTGACTAATACAATTTGGTGACTCTTTCTCTCTTCCTCTTTCTCACACACACACACATACATATAACACACACCATCAGATTCAAAGAACAATAAAATCTCTGATACTTAATTCTGCTTTAGCTCTGTTTGCCATCCCGTCTCCTGGTTTGTCCCCTTTCTCTCCAGTCTCCAACAATCTAGGTCTATTGAATCCATTAAGGATTTTTATTTTTTATTTTTTCTCTACCCTCTCCTTTTCTTTCTCTATCTGCTCCGGGAGCAGCTGTACATCAAATCGCAGCCCCAGTGTGTAGTGCCATGTGCATGGCTGCAGTTACAACCAGCTAAGACGCTGCCAATCTGGACACAATGGACCTCCTCCTTGCCTCACCGCGGTCAATCATTAAAAATCCCAGCCACAGCTTCAGTTGCGATCCACACCCCGACCCCCTGCTTATGCCTTACCGCACTTCCATGTAGTTCTTGAATTCATGCAGATAACTGTCTCCTGAATTACGCAAATTAATTCAGTTTTTATAATAAGAGAGCGTCAGTGTCTCAGTTAATGTTTGTTGAGCCCTAAAATATGTCTCTGAACTTAAGGGAGACAAGATTATTGTTTTAATTTTTGGAGAAAATATTTTGCCAATTCTGTGGTTAGAGCCCAATTACACCAGAGAGTGGCACAGTAAAATTGAATTGTGCATTCTCAATAGCTCGGAAATAGGTGATCCTAGAAGCTTTTTTGACGTAGAGACTTTTGTAATGTCGGTCGTAGCTAATTTTGTTTGTGGCAAAATGGAAACCTAAAGCTTTGATGGTGCAACACAGCTAATCTGACTGCCCCGTCCCTTTTTGACTCTACAGTTTTCACTATACCTCAAGAGTTAGAACTCTCAAGACAGTTTAAAATTGTTAAGCGATGCAAATTTGTTGTCAAAGTTCCCCAAAATTGAGCACTATGGAAAAGCACTGTGGAACTTTACTTTGCCTCTGCGGGCACTTTGTCTCAACAAACACAATTCACTTTGTCAAAAAGCATGACTTTCAGTGAGTGTGGTTAGTTTTAAAAACTAAACTGAGAAGGAAATGGCATCTGATTGGTTTGCAGTGCTATTCACACCTGTGTGTGGGCTACACACCAATTACCTTGCCTTATTTACTCTTTTTTTACAGGTCAGTGTGAAATAAAAGCACATAGTTTCACGGTATGCAAAGAGACACATCACATAGGTGGAAGAATTTCCAAATACATATATTTCAGACCTAAGAGTACTCAAACAGCCATGGAGATGGTAAATGTGTGTTCTAGTCTAGTTTCATATTTTATTTATGGTTCTTTATAACCTTTCATCTTATTCCATGGTATATGCACTATGGTATGGAATCGCTGAGGCTCCTTTCGTCCGTTTAAGCTGCATAGATTCAAAGCTCTACAGTGTGAAGCTGCAGAAGTGTTTGGCCTCCTGCTGAAGATTCATCCTGTCACTCTAGAAACTGTCACCGCAAAAAAAGGAGACAGTAAAAAGGAAACTATTTCTAAATCTTTGTCTTTTTTTTTGGCAGAAAGCTCTGCACTGAAATACCATTTTTCACAGAAATGACTGGCACAATTTTAAGCACATGTCTGCCCCAGCACACTGTCCAGATGTTGAGGAAAAACGAGAAATATCTGTGAATCTCCTGTTATTTTATGAGTTTATGATAATTTAAAGCATTAAATAGAATCATATGGGCCTTATCAAAGAACAAACAGGCCAACCAAAACATACTAAATGCAATAATTGACACTAAAAGAATCAACTTCAGAATAATGGAATATTGGCTGTAAGCGAAACATTGAATTCTCTGTTTGAATTATTAATTAGTGAACCAAAACCAAAAGTTTTTGTTGGCTCATGTATCTGGGTTTCCTCATTCATTTCCTTGTGTTTCATGTAGTAAAGATGGTCATTCTGCCAATAATGGACTTTATGTCTTTTGTGCTCCATCTGTGAGTAGTTTCCTATAAGTAGCTTATCTGCTCCTGACGGATTCCATACTCTGAAATCTGAGATGAAATTCATGCAACATTTTAAAAGTATAGCCTCTTGAGCATTGGCTAATATAATACTTTGGCCTTTATACAGAATACAGTGAACACAAATACACATAATATGTGCAATTTCCTCATCGTTATATAGTTTTGGACTCAGGTTCCAAGTGACATACAGCCTATGTCCAGTTTTTTTTCCTTTTTGCCCCCCTGTGCCTGTTAGTAGCCATCAGTATGTTGTGTCTCTGCACACAGTCCATAGTGAAGAGAGAAAAAGTTAATGAATCCACTTTAGCGAAACAGGACACCACTCAATTAGTTTCATTGCCCTAACCCTTCCGTGAACCATCTCCATTGTTTGCTATCAGCCTCCTTCAGGATTTTTACAGGAAACACTTTTATCAGATTTAGACACAGGGGGCACATATATATATATATATATATAGTGAGGTAAAGAAAATAGATGGATTCCATTTTAGTGACATCAGCTACTTAGCAATGAGAAGGACACTTGATCCTTTTTTACAGTAGTAACCTGGGAAGCGACCCTATCTTTATAAAGAAATAAAGACCAGGCAAATAGCCGTAATTTATTTCCCTATTCCTAAGGTGAGGCCGAGACAGTTGGTGCACATGCACAATGAAATAATTTCCCAGATATGCGAGAGCTAGTGAACCAGTGAGCTAAAATAAATGAATGTGCAATTAAGCCACTCGTGTTAATTCCTTGGTGGTATGACCCTCCATCACTTCCACTATAAAATCTGCTCGTTAACAAGCAGTAAAATCAGGCCTCCATCAACAACAGTTCAAGATGGGCAGTGATAAATTACCCAATCTGTCCATTCTGTGGGCATTAAAGAGCCACTAGTGGTTTTTCCACCAGAAAGAGAGGAAGTATTCTGTTTTGGCTTGTGGATGGTAAGCGTTCTCACAGAGTGAAAAGACCACTATCATGTTGAGTTTATTTTTAACCTAAAGGCCCTGAAAACACATTTGCTCTATTAGCTTCTTACTGTGAGTGATGGCTCCCTACACAAACCTCACTGTTGGAACGATTTTGGTTATTTCACATTTTACAGATTTCTGTATTTCTGAAATCTGTGAAATGTTCTTTTTCTTTATGCTCTTCTCAGTGGTAACCATTGTGGATTTAGCCATTACAGACCCTCAAATGGGGGGGGCACAGGATTTTCACAGGGGTCAAAGGGGCCTTCCTGTAATGGAAACAGCTACTCTTTCACAATAGGACCAGGAGGATATGAACTCATAAAGATGTAGGTGGGGGAATGTAATGGCCTTTTAGAGTGTACGCATGAATGCACAACGGTGACTTTTTCCTCTTCTCTTTGCAACAACACAAGTCCCCAAAGCCCTTCTCAATGTCGTTGTCGCTCCATGTCAGGTATGTTGGTGTTTACCGTCCGTCCAGGTCTGTTCAAATAAGTGTGAAAGGGCGTGAATTAATAGAGAGGGATGGGAGGGTCATATGTGTTTTGGACAGAGAGGTACCTCATTGAGTCTGTGGTGGCAGCAGCATCTTGGCTGTGAGAATGTGACAACAGCTGCTGCTGAAACAGAGTTCCAGTGTGAGCTGGAGATGACCCGTAAACGTCCTGGAGAAGAGATGAGAAAGCTGGTCGTTGTCTGCTAATATCTGTGGCTCTTTGTGTGAACACTTCATTTTAATTTCTGACACTGGGTAGCAAACAAGTACAATATATAGATGCACTGCAATGAAGGGCTCACTGTGTTTTTTGTTCATTTACAATTGCACTAATTTTTGCACCAATATCACCGGGTAAGAACATCAAGATTAGATTATTTAAAACCTTTGATTACACTCAGTGACAACAATCTGTTTTTCTACTTACAATGCTGTTGTTTGCATTGTGAGACAACAACCCTTAGCTGTATATCATACAGTATCAGCTGGCCTGTCACTAACATCCAGGATGTTGTTTTCCAGGGGTTTCATTGCTCTCCCACAGATTTACTTGTGAGCAAAGCAATGGCCTGCTGACTGTATAATTCTGCTCCTTATAGGCAATTATTTGTAATGGCATTAATTGTAAATTAATTTGCAGTATCTTACAGTACCAGAATATTTCTGAGGAAATAAATCAAATTGAGTGAGCTGCTGCTGAGCCAGAAGCTCGGGCCGTTTTTCATTCCTAGTCCGTCACTGCAAGTAGCTATGGTCATTTTTTTCTGGATTTTGTTTGACAGATGCCTTATGAGGCATTGTGATACTTTCATGCAGCTGAAGTAGTGAACTATGAATGCTAATATTTATACTTGTGGGCTGAATTGATCATGGGTATATTTATTTAGTATGATGTTAATATGACTCTAGCAGAGGGTAATGTTGCATATTGGGAATGTTAGCATTTAGCTAAATAAACATGACTGTTCTTGTAGTCATATCATAATATGAATATTTTAACTGAGAAACATCTATGTGACAGCTTGCTTCTAAAGTGTTAGATCTATATGTATAATGTTCCTGTTCTACAGATTATGCTGCTGCTACATTATAGCTGCACTCATCATGTAGCAGTGGGTTGCATGTAGGCTACTGATGGTCATCTGCTTATTATCAATAGGATAAGACTTCATTAGAAGAAACTGCTCCAATATCCATAAGTTAATAATCATCATAGCTGGTGTGTCTCAGCCAGGTTTGGCATGTCAAAGGATTGCTGAGTTTAGATTTATGCATCTGAATTTGCTATACAGTAGTTGGAGATGCCCACTGGTGCTTGTACATGGGTTGTATTTATATAGCACTTTTCTAGTCTTAACAACTGGGACCGCAGGGATCGAACGACCAACCTTCCGATTGGCAGGAGACCGCTCCACCACTGAGCCACAGCCGGCCCAAAGTGATGAGGTCGAAGCTGTACATACACTATGCAGACTCTGTACTCATAAAATTATAAAATTTGTTCCATGTGAGTTTGCTCATTTTCACAACTATCCAAATTCATGCATTGCCATCATTGTTCTTTTATTTAGTTGAAAACATCTGAACCCCTTGAATGAGTCTATTCTTTCTCTGAATCAGCGTTCTCTGAAAATATAACAAATTCAAAGAGATTGGCAATTGGATTGGCGCTCATGCATGTAGTATGTACACACCGATGAGAACCCAATGTACTCTGTCCAGAGTAGATAGGTTGATTAGATTTTGCTAATTAAGAAACTCTGCAAAGAATTTCAGCTCATTTTGGACAGTCAGTTTTGTTATGAAATTACATTTAGTATTTCAGATGTTTTTCCCTGGTGGCCTTCCTGGAAAAATGGTTTTAAATAAATTACATGATAATATCTCCATATTAATCTTAGTCACCATGTATTGACATAGTTTATCGAACACGGCTTTTAATGACCATAATAATATCAGTATTCTCAAACTGCTGAGCCCTGCGACAGCACTAGCGTTATGCAGTCTATATGATTTATGGGTCAGTTATATGAAGCATGAGCTCATATATGCCAGCATGCTCTGCCAAATGTGGTTGCAAAAAAAATGCAAAATTACATTGGATTTGTAATCAATGCTGTCGCTCAGGCTTCATTCACCCTCCAGTGGGTACAATAGTCTGCATCCAGTCCACATCTGGTTTACATCATAGCCAGACCACCACCACCACCCAGCCCAGATCTATCATGAGCCATACACACACATACACACACATTTCAATCTCGCTCATTTTCAATACTTCATCATGCACAGCTCCTTCAGAGTTTAACACAGAAGCACAATGTTGTTCTTCATCCTCCAGCAAGCAAGCTGACTTCCCATTAATCCTCAGTGCTCAGACATTGTCACATGCAGCATATCTACCTGCTGTTGGAATACATCAGCATATAGAAGCACATACACACATGTTAAGCGTGTCTGCATGCGATCGTGCATGCAAACACTTAGTACTTTAATTGCTGGCTTTGTGTTTTATTGTAAATGCTGCAGAGCTGGTGGGGGTCAGCAGTCTGCAGAAAATATGAGGTGTGTTGAGATGAACACGCACTCACAATGAGCCCCTTGTTTCCTCAGCAATGTGTTCCCAGTTGCATAGCAATTAAAGACTAGTTTACTGGCCAGGACTGCTCTTTTCTCTGCCTGTGACGCAATCCTCCAGGTTTGCCCATCTGAAGGCTGAGTGATGGGCATGCACACACACCAGCAAGCACAAACACAGGCACATGTGCACGCACACAGAGGGAGACTAAAACACACATGGACTCATTGTATTTTTTTTATTTTACTCTGCCCTGTGAAATGAAAACTGTTATTGCGTTTCCCCTTTTTCATATAATCATAAACAGAAATGTGTGCCTTCAAATAATGTTTGTAATGTAATTATTAATTAATTAAATGTAGCTGTAAATATGCAACGTTTTACAGCTTTCCTTTATGCGCTGATAGATTCAGGGGTATAATTTCAGCAAAATATGAATTCATTAGTCACCGGTGATTCTTTTTACTTACTATCCTTAAGCAAGAAAAGGTTCAACAGTGCTCATGGTTACAACAAAACTAATCTTTTGGGTATATTCGAAGGCTAAATATTATTGTTTTTTAGTCGGCCAGTATCCACGGCTCAGACTGGCATGCACTGTACAGGTTGTGTGTGTTTTTTTCCCTAGAGAAACTACCACACCCGGCCGATGTGTCTTATGATAGCACTGCAGGGTGTGTGAACTGGCATAACTTTCTCCATGTGTGCAAGACATGGTCTTTACCTTTTTTTCACTCTCTCTGAAACCTCTCCAAAAGCAAAATAGACACACATGATGAAGAAGGATTATTGTTATTTGGAGAGACTTGAAACAGGCTTTGGCCCACTCAGGATCAACGGGTTTAGGATCTTTGCTGTGGCTTAAGTGGGTGATGGGGTGGAAGAAGTCTTGGCCATAACTTTTTACTCACTGTTTATTTTCATAGTATGGTATGAGAAGTAGTACAAAAACTCAGAACTGCTGTTCTGTACTGTTCTCTCATATTACCTAAGATTGGGTTATCACACTAAAAAGGAAATAAATCATTCTAATAAATAGGCTGCAGTTATTTTCGTCTCTTATCCTTTTCTTATCTCTGGTAGAGGCTGGAGTACACAATAGCAGCCTTGTGTTCTTGTGTTTGTTCTCTTTCCTGTGGCTTGTGGGGAAAACAACAGGAATCACTCTCACAACTTTGTGTGGTGTGTGTAAAGATGAAAAAGTGTGTGTTTTTCCCACACACACTGGGGGGTTGTTAACAGTTCACATGAGGTGAACACTTTAAAGCGTCATAAACTCAAAATACTAAAGCAATCATTGCCAAATCTGTGAAAATCACTTATCTTTCTGAAAAACTTGTTGGGTGGCATTCCTCAATCTCTTCTCCTCCACCCCTGAATACAAATGGTTCACACTGAAAGTAATCTTTCTCTCTGTTCCATCCTTCAGATGCCCAACGACTCGTCCACCCCATTCATCACTCCATCATAATGGAGGAATTTAATTGAGGCTGATCAGCATATTTCTCCAGCTGCAGCTTGGCTCTCTTTTAAGCTGATTCTGTATAGTGTGTTAACTACGATTAGTGCCAGTGTTACCACCCTCTGAAACACCCTGATGGTTCACAACTACCCTTTACAATGAGACCATGCACCAGGATTTACAATAAGTTTTCACTTTTTCACAGCATCAATGACTGGTGCCAACTGGTCTCTCCGGCGCGTCTGTGTAAGAAGCCTTCGAATGAAAAGCCCTTTGGAGTGTCAGTCAAAAACAAAACAACTCCAAACACCCAGCCACTTACTTTCAGTCTCCAAAAACAGAAAGAGCTCAAACGGTTAATGGTAAACAATCTTTCAATGCAGAGAGTGAGAGAAAAGTTTCTAAAGAGTAACAAGTTCCAAAATTGAAAACAGAAATACTTGATAAGCAGATACTAAAATAGATATAATTGAATGTCGCTTGTTCTATTCAGTTATGTCAGTAATGAAGAAATTAAAGGTTAAATCAAATATGTAAAAAGACAATGAGCCTCACATAGTTAAAGTTAAAACATGCACACACATACTGAAGACTTAGGCAACCTAAAGTTAACAAGATCTAGGATATGTCTCATTTCCACTACATGGTTCTGCTCAACTCAACTCGACTTGGCTCACTTTTGCTCCCAGGTGCTTTCCTCTATTTTGTTTTCCACTGAAGATAGTACCCTGTCAGTGTAAGCGGGATTCACAGCTGATCAGCATAGCGACGTTGCATCTTCAACGCGACACCAAAAAATAACAGTTCCAAGTGAGTCGAGTTGAGCCGTGCCACACTGTACCATGCAGTGGAAATGCGGCTCTGTGAGGCTGTCAAGCAAACAAAAAAGAAAAAAGGAAAAAACTTATGATTAAATAATTAACACCAGAACGATGTTCAGACCATCATTTGCAACAGGAATTCTGAAAATGTGTTTTTGGCAATCTTCTCAAACCAGTGTCCATGATTTAAGCCGTGTAAAGCTAGGTTTATTTGTACATGCCTTAATCAAAGTTGCTCTCAAAGGGCTTCACAACAGCGACATTATGAAACAATAATTAAAACCAACAACCCTCTCAACTTACAGTAGAGCCTCAATGAGAGCAAAGGAAAACACAGAAGAAAGCTGATGAAACATTATGAAGATGGGGATCCCCTTTGAGGTCCACCAGCATACACTGGTGAAATCAGCTGCTTTATTTCCAACTCCAGCAACATCAACAGCGAGCATGAAATATGGGTTTAGGCAGTTTAATGCTAGTCTAAGTTTTAGCCGTTACATACTATCATCATTAAGGTTTTAGATAGGCTTCGATTCTAGTTAAATAAGAAACTAAAAACCACACTCAAAATGGTATGAGTCGGGAACTAAAAACTGCTTGTTTTTTATTTTCACCACCAGTTTTCTGGGCATGAAAAAAACTTCAATTTAAGACATTTCGGAAACTTTCTAGAGTGAATTTGTTACTTCTATATGCAGGCAAACAGGGAGCACAGTGGATACGTCTCCATAGAGTGCAGCAGTCCTGCTTGTCTGCCTGTGTGGTGAGTTTATGATTTATAAATACCACTGACAGAGAAGAAGAAAGAAGAGCGTTTTGGCAGGAGCTGCAGGCCGACAGGGACTATTCACCGTGCTGTGATCTAGGACCGCGATGAAGGCTTTTATCACTCTGGTGGAATTGGCATCAGTGCTTCTAATCTGTTTCTCTTTTTCAACCTTCAACAAAAAATACAGCAGCCTGATGTTAGTGACATATTTGAGTTTCATAAATGACTTTCTGAGCATTCACAAGAAAAATGGGATGCTTAGAGCATTCATTTTCATGACCAAATCATGTCTTTGAGTTAATGCCCTGCTTTTTTTCTTTCTAATTTCCTGTGAGCAGAGCACTACAGGCATGTAGTAAAGTAGGGCTCATCTGGGCTGCAGTCTCAAGCTGTGGATGCCAAGAACCCCTGGTCTGCATACCTTGGGGAGCTGAGACAGGACAGAGGAGACGAGGGAGATCCATCAAACACACCGCCCTGCCGTTCCAACACTGCACCAGGCTGAGGCTCCTCGCCAGCCTCTGAGGTAGAATCAGCAGCACTGATGTAATCTTTTGTTGTGTATGTGACACAACAAAAGTGTCTTTCCCTCTTTCATGTGTTTCCCTCTTATGTCTCTGGACACTAAGACACTTAACTTCAGGCAACACTTACAGTAAACTGATATAAGGAGCACATATGGAAGGCTAGTAGACACATGGAGCAATAAAGATGTCCACTAACTCCTGCACTTTTCAGTTTCAGATAGATAAATCAAGAACGCACATGCCACATACACACACACACACACACACACACACACACACACACACACACACACACACACACACACACACACACACACACACACACACACACACACACTATCAAAGTGTTATTGGTGTGCTATTTTTCTGTATGCATGCAGGTTTGTGAATGTGTGTATATTTTCGGTGTCTGTGAATGATGCACTATTGGCATTTTATGTGTCATCTGCCTATGTCTGCACCTAGAATCTGCACATTGAGCGTACACCAACACCCAATACTGTATGTACAGAACTTAATTACAAATGGAATACAGCTTTCCTCATATTATTAGCTAAACTTCTGCTTTTCCTCCTAAGTCAAATTGTGAAAAATTTAATTTTTTCATGACTACTCAAAGGGATAGTTTGGATTTTTTTAAGTGGGGTTGTATGAGATACATAGTGTATTACCTACAGTAGATGGCGGTCTGCATGCCCCCAGTTTGGAGAAGCAGGCAGGAGTCCCGACATGGAAGCTAAGCAATGTAGCGCTGTGGACGGGGGCCAACTGCAAACATACCTAAAAAAAAGGCCCACCTAAAACAATCTACATTAGTTTACAATAAGTGTACACTATATTTAGAATATTACTTTATATTTACAGATTGCTTTACCTAGAAATCAGACAGCCCTTTCCAACAGTGAACTGAAGCCATTATATCCATCTATGCTCTCTTCAAAGCCACCAGACTCCTTTGAAAAAAACTGTAATTTTACCTTCCAGAACACAGGAGTTGCTGGTCTAGCGCTGCCTCGATATGTTAGTTTGTTTGTGTTATTGTGTGACTTTGGTGAATCTGAACTAATACTTTAAAACACCAAAGTCTACTCTTGCATGTTTCTCCAAACTGTGTCATGCTGACCAACATCTACTGTTGGCAATACACTGACTACCTCATACAACCCCACTTCAAAACATCTGAACTATCCCTTTAAGGCTGGGAATTGCTTGAAAAGAACCAGAGTTCAGCAATCCACTTACTGATGCTTTTACCAATACTTTAAATGTATTTATGCAATAATCCACACTATTTTCAGTGTAACCATTGCACATTTTGAGTAACATGTTCTGATTTATCAACTTTCTATTCACACTCACAAATACACAGTCACACAGTACAACCTGCTGCGCCACACACCTGACTGAATTATCCCAGTACACTTAATGGTTCACACGTGCCACAGAATGCTTTGGCACTTGGCCAGTTACTCTCCACTCCCTGGGGCCAGATCTAGTAAAACAGCTTCTATAAATAAGGCCAACTCTTTCTCTGGAGCCAATAAATCTTCGAGAGCTGGATTTCTCTCCTTTGTGGCATCTGGCGTCATTTGTCACATATGTGGTGAGCAATTAGGTATAAAAGTAAACCAGGAAACCCAGCAGAGGCTGCCCTGGCTGGTGCCAGCAGCCATTGCTATGTTAAACTTCACCACAAAGAGACCATGATCCAGAGACTCTAGTGAGGGCGAGAGAAACTGAAAAATGGTATTGGGTCTGGGAAATGACATCATTGTTTTCCAGTGAATGATGTGGCTTTGGTTACAGCATTTGTGTTTATGTCCACCACAGGCTAACAAGCATTTCAGGCTGAGCATAGTTTGCAATCAAAGTCCTTAGCTCTCATAATCAGGGGATGTTAACCTTTGATCAGCACTTTCAAACAAACAGAAAGATACGGTGTAATTACAGGCAGACATGAAACCTGTGCACACACAAAGTATGCCTGAATGCCACAGCTACCAGGCTGACACCATAAATCATAGACTTTTTAAGCTGACATTAACACAACAAATCCTGTCGACATTTGTGGAGTGTGCAATGCAATATTAGGTTAAATATATGGTGTCATTGTGCAGCATTTCCTGACTCTGGTCCTTGGAGATGGATGTATTTCTGTCCTCTTATTCAAACAGCACTATTCAGCACGAACCAAGAACTAAAATAGGGCTTTCTGTGTCACGCCCAATCACTTCCTGGTGCTACACGTTCAGGACAGAGATTCCTACTCTGGCTCCAAAGACTCCACAGTTCTTCCTCTACCTAAACCCAATACGAGTCTAATTGCTGCATCTGTTTCCCGTCACAATTTAACTGCAATTAGGAGGTTTTGCAGCGTGGGGGTCAAACAGCAAAGCTACCATCCAAACAGAAACACTATTAGACAAACTAACGACTGTGGACAGAACAGGACACAAGTCAGGCCTGCAGAACTGAGAGCTGTAAAGCAACCGTTCTCCATAAACATTAATAGAAATGTCTGCAGTCATATGCTAATGTTTAAATTCTTACTGTTAGAATAATTATGATATAAGGCACAACCATGAAAACCACTTGTAGATTCCATCTTGTGTAAATAAAACATTTTCCTCTACCTTTCACTGGTCCTCCACTTCTTTCATTAGAACCCCTCCTATTTCTCCTGACTTCCTGAACTGGCTTCTTCAAAGTCGTGGACTATGCTGCAGCATGCACCTGTGCCAATAAAGAATAACATCGGCACATATGTACACGCAGGCCAGCACATATGCATGCACACTCACATGCAGATATAAACTTGCTCACTTCACTTGAAATAGTTGGCCAAAAGTGTTTTTTGTTTATGTTTTAAGCATAAATGTTAGATTATTGTCCACGTTTTTGGTCTGATAAGCAACTTGTTTCTAAAAGTGTGCTGAAAACAGAATAACTAACTTTCCATATGGATGCACAAACTGCCTCTGTCTAGACAAGTATCAAAGCCCAAGTGTGTGGGAGCAGTGAGAACCCAAGTGGGAACTATTGGAGTCTCAATTGGTAGAGAGAGAGGCTGCAGAAGCAAATTCTTTCTATTACCAGGCTGCCCTTTCCACTCACTATCCCCACAACAAACACAAAATGGCAACAAAATGCTCTCTTAATGGGGCTTTGACCTTCCCAGTGGGAAAGTGATTCTGAATGCCAGAGTTAGAATAGGGGAACGAGTGTGTATGGACTGAGAGTGGACTGGGATCAGTGATGCACGTCGAGCTATCAGACCCAAACCCGTCAACCCTTCAACTGCTCAGTCCCGTCGCTCTCCAAAGCCTCTCATCCCCTCCCACCACCATCTCTGTCTATGGCATTCTTTCACCTTCCACCCCGCTCTTTGCTGCCTCTTTTTCTATACCTCTTTCATTCATGATTTTCCATTCTCCTCCTCTCTGAATCATGCAGTAAAGAGAGGGGCAGATTTTAGTTCATTGATAGTGGAATCCATTCACAGCCTCTTCCTCATAAGGGTTGAGTGTGGTATCTTTCTCATACTAAAACCCCAATAGATATTTTGCACAGATCCTACAGCAGAAGTCAACCCTTTTTTTCCAAGTCAAATGTGTCTCATGTCTGCAATTCAAATATCATATCCTCTTGTTAAGCGACTTCAGCACTGACCTTTGGCTCTTTTCTATTAGACAGAAGCTGTGGCAGCAAGTTCAAAGGGTTACAGGACATATCTGAGGCCTTACTAAAATTGCCACTAGATGAGGGATTACTTGTTGTTTGTGTGTGTTTTGTGTGTGTGCCTGTGCACTGTGTGTGCACAAAAGCATGATCATGCACACATGCACACTACCTGGAAGTGTTTCCTTTAGGATCTATTTCAGTAGTGGGGGGGAAAGGGTTAGGGTTAATAGAAAGTTTGCTGATAGAGGACCACCCCAACACCCTGCTGTATTAGCAAACTGTCTGTTGCTGCCGTTATACAGGTTAAACTTTGCAAGGGATTGACATGCTGTCACTGTTCCAGTTGCTCATACTCAAACTGTAGAGGAGCAGACGACAGTTCATTCAAGTTCAGTGGAGCAGACAGCTCCGCAGAGTTGTGTATTTGCGACTTCATGACATTTCATAAAATTCTGAAGCAATGTATATAACGGAAACACTGCCTTGCATGCTGATATTGAGTGTGCTGGCACTTCACTTAGAGTGATGGTAACCATTTAGTAAGTCTATGAGCCAACACTCGGAGCTTCTGGGTCACAAAAAAAGAACATAATGCAACTAAATTAGACGAAGCACAATGCAGCTTCTGTTGTTACAGTGAAACTCGCCCCTCTCTGTCCCCAACACACATCTGCAAAATCATTAACAGATGTCTAAAGAGGCTCCTTCGGCCAGCATATCACAAACACACACTCTCTACCTCACTATATTATTCCATTTTCTCAGTCACCACGGCTGGCTCCGTTCCTCTGTATTTCCTCAATTCCATCTCCACTGCTCACATGCTGATGCACTCAGGCCATAAACACATGCAAATACTCACAGAGAAAAACACAACACTTACTGATTCACACATGCTCACCTCTGTGCACAGGCTTATTCCAGTCTAACAAAACCACTATCACCAGAGACATATACCTCTCTCATGTTTTGTGTCTTTTGCTGAAGTGGCCTATGATCTCTTGTGGCATCGTTAACCCCACATTACATGCTGAAGTTGTCACAAGACCACTTCATAGTGGTGTCTGTGTCACTTCTATTTATCTTTTTACTCCATCAAACCTTTTTGTTTTTGGGGAGTATTAATACATATTTCTATTTTGTAACAAAATACAGATATATATTTTAAAAATATTTATATTCAAAAGTATTTTTGTTGTCTTTACATTGTGCCTGTGAAACACATTGAGCCCCACACCTTGCGGATGAAATGGACAACAAGGGAGGCCTGCTTCCTTCACCACAACCAGTACACCCTTCATCAGGTGTGCTTAATAATCATCACCACATAATTAGTGGTCCAGATTTTTACGAGCCAAACAGAAAGTGTGAGGGGTGTGCCAGGCCCAAGTGCTTGCCAGGCAGTTAAGTTGAGAGAGGCAGAATTCAGTGGGGTGAAGGAAAAACTGGATAGAGTCCACTGTGAGACACAACGCACTCAGGAATTTACAGTTGGTCTCATAAAGCCAATGAAAAGCAGAGCTCTAAAACAGCAGGCATAGTCATCTGAAGGAAAACCCTGGGAGGAAGAAAGAGCCAGTTAAAAGTTCTGAATGGACAACAACAGGCAGAGAGACAGAACATCACAAAACAATGTTATTCAGTTATTATTAATAATGAAGTATTTGCTCGGTTAACACCTGTAGATTTGTCTTTGCTAAAAATTAACTACACCGTGAAAAGCAAAACAAACAAACTGACTGCTGCTCTTAAACACACCACTACCTGGCTGCCGGAACGGTGCAGCCGGGTTTAATTAAATACCGTGTGGTTTTCGAGTAAAGTGATAATATCTATTAGGGCTTACAGGATTAGTCTCGGTTACAGGCGAACACTGGAATGTAGAGAGATTGTGGTTACTCTCGTCGATCAGTGCAAATCCACAAGGTATTAGTCTGCTTACAGATCTAGAGGTTAGTGAACCGGTGTTGCTGGTCAAGGCCGGAATACAGTGGCCCCGTTGGGGCCAAAACTAATTGAGTCTTGCCATAGACTACCTCATAACCAAGATTTGGCTTGGTTGCACTGGCACTGGATTAGTTGTGTGTGTGTGTGTGTGTGTGTGTGAGAGAGAGAGAGAGAAAGAGAGAGAGAGAAAGAGAAAAAGTGAAAGAGAGAGCTAAGCCATGGACTGTTAACCACTACAGCAGATGTGCTGGTGATTGTGGAACCACACATTAATCACCATGTGACTGTGTTAAATTGTGTTTCTGTACACTTGTGTGTAAGTGTGCGCTTGAGATTCGTGAGAGGGTATAAACGGGCAAAAGACGTAGATGTGAGTTCAAATCTAAAGCTCTCAGAAATACAGTAAATGGAGGGGAAAGGGTGAACGAAACCGAAAATGGACGAGAAAATCAAATGGTTTGGGGCCAAATGATCCTAAATCAATTTGTAAACAAAACTGAGTTGGATTTATCAGACATCGGAATTAACTCTGGGTTGCTGCTGGTGCTGGCCTCTCACTTCATGTTCCAATGTTAAATTAGCACACTGACCGCTGAGGCTTTCCAGGGGATGCGAGGAGATGGAGTGAAGGAGAATGATAGAGAGAAAGGGGCTCATTACAGACATTATATAGGAACTCTGTGCTTGCTTTGCTTTTGTTTGTTTGGCCTTTGGCTGGTGTTTACCATTAGCACATAGGGTCAACATTCAGACCACAGCTGTTAGGCTTTCTCATGTGACAGCACACAACAAAGACAGGTGTCTGCTAGTCTGCACAGGGAGGCCCCTAACCATGCCAAACAGGGGCCCATGGTCACTTCATCGATGGACCGAGGACAAACCAGGGTAAGAACGCAAACCACATAACTCTATGATTGACTTATGATTGGATAATGTGTACAAGATGACTGTGTCTGTTGGATGAAAGATAATTCAATGCATTCAGCAGCAACAACAACATACATGATGGGATTGGAACATTCTCTGTCTTCAGTGTGCTTCAGCTGTAGTTTGATGGTTACACGTGGAAGATTTACTAGACACTATCAATGACCTGTGAATAGAAGCCACACTTTACCCTTTCAGACATGCACTCCACTACACAAATGTTGTGGAAATTTTACGTCTGCCTCATGTTTGAGTAAGCCCCCTGAGTCACTTTTCAGGTAAAGTGCCAATGGCAACTAATTTGGACATGTCCATTTTGAGCACAGCTCAAGTCGGAATTGAATGCTTATGTAATGGAAAGCCTACAGCACGCACAAGGTTCCTTCAAAGAGAGAAATATGTCTTGTTATCACTCAATTATGACTTTGTGTGCACAAATAAAAATAAGTTGACAAAGCTGTAGCTGTACTGGAGCTTTCAGTCATATCACGTAATCTTCCTCAGCAGATGGAGTTTGCCCAGTTGTCATGGAATTGTAGATGTTCAAAATAAAAAACATATTGACCCACTTCTTGTCCGTATTGGCTTCAAAGTTGAAACTGAAAGTCTGTGCCTGACATTAGAAACAGTAGTTGACAAAATCTCATCGCAAGGTCTATTTAGTAGCTGAATGAATTTGTTTAATCAGGAAAGACAATGCAAGTTAACGAGAATGCAGAAGATTAATTAGATTAAGACTTGGGTGTCATTGATTATCGTTATTAGCGTTATTATCAATCCCACAACTTTTCTTGGCAAGACCCTCTCTGATTTAGCCTGGATGCCAGCCAAACTTAGCCCCGCCCACAACATTTGAGGTTGGGAAGTTCGGTCTGGACTTGAGCCGTTGTGGAGCAACTATGCTTGAACCAGAGCTGTTCGGACCAATAAAGTTGTCAGGGCGGGCTTTATACGATAATGGACAGATGATCAACAGTAACGTAATCAACCACGTCACCAAAGAGCGCTTGGGTTGAATTCGTTTACAACAAAGATGGAGAATTGAGATGTGTAGATTCCGCCATCGCGTCTGTTATAGAAGATATCGACAGCGCATTAATTTTAAAAGAGCAACAGAGAACCACGATCACATATGTATACACATTGACTCACCCGTCTGCATGCCATGGAAACTGTCGCCTCTGCCTTTGCTCTGTCGAAGCCTGCCTTTGACTTGCAGCTTCTGTGACGTCTGTCTCCGTTGCTCTGATTGGTTGTAAGTCTATCCAATTGTCTTTGAGGCATTGTCTTTCCTGGTTCGGTTGAAACATGCCCCATAATCACAGCCCAATGGAGCGGTATCAGACTCATATTCTGACTACAATATGAGTATGACGACGTCAGACTAGCCCTGTGTAGCACCTGAATAGTTAGGTAGATGGTGACGTTAGGCATTGACCTTGAGTGTTTAGGGTTAGAATAGCCCATTGTCTCCCTCGTTACATTTTCAGCAGTATAAAATCTAGGTAGACATTTAAACAGCATGTGAGCCTGAGCCAATAGGAATTCAATAATAAAGAAATTAATGAGAACATGTATTAGAGTATTAAATAGTGACAAGCATGCTCATGATGGTCGTTGATTTGGGCTTCAACTGCAAAATAAGTTTTAAAATGTATCACTGTTGCAGACTGTGAGAGAACTGAGAATTCTCCTCTTCCTTCATATCATTTTTTTCCCAACTATTTTGTGCTAGATGACAAATATTGCATGAGCATTGCAGCTCTACCTGTAACACACCGGTCATGACTGTCATTTACATAACCAATGTTTGAAAGCCAAAAAGCAATTACTTGAACATATAAATGAAGCTAGCAATGTTTGAAAAAGGCAATACACATTTCCAATTCCAAACTCCAGCACTGTCTTTATAACAACACAACTCATACAGAGATGGTTAACTGGGGAGTGCTACAGCCTAGCTTCAAGTTTTGGACGCCATAAGTGTCGATATATGACATTTTTTTCCATGCCGCATGCTTCTCAGATTTGGAATAGTGTATTACTGCTGAAAGCCTTTTCCTGTTTTCAACTCAGATCCACAGCCATGCTGTAATCACACTAAACACTAAGGAGACCATATCCACAGAGGATACATAGTCTGGATGCCAAAGCCTGCCTCCAGTCTAAACATTCTCACACTGTGGATATCGAGGAGGACACTTCTCTCAACTCTCAATGGCCAGGTATGAGGTTTAACAGTTAAATTAGTGATATATCCAAACCACTCACTTACAGGAGGAAGTACTTAAAGAAGGTCAAGGATTTGAGAAGAGCTCTGTTTTGTGTCCAACTATGACAATTGAAGTGATGGCTGGGAACTTGGAGCGATTTCTGTGAGGTTTGAAGTGGAAATCTCCTTGTCTGATGGGCTGTTGGTGATGGTAAGTGGGTTGCTGTAATCCGGGTGGTCAAGGACCCCAGCTGTCCCAGTTGCCTAAACCATGCCAGCTGGAGAAAACGAGGCCCTGGGAGCCACTGGGACCACAACCAGAGAGACGGGGAACAGATTTCCTGGTAGAATTGGTAGCAGAGGAGACATGGTTCAGAACATCCACAGGATTAGTGACATATTTGATAGCGATGACTGAAGACAAAGCCAGTGGTAACCAAAAACCTTGGCACTGGATCCGTGTGTGGACCAAAAACAAAGGGAGACGATGGATGCAGTGTGGGATGAATGAGAAAAGGATATGAAGCTCATGGAGAAGCTCTATGTGTGTGTACAGCGAGTGTGTGTTGTTGCATGAGTGCGTATTAGTGCTGATCATGCCATTGTGTTTCAGATATCTAATGAGTGCTGTCTAGCTGTTTCACATCTCTCTTGCTCTTGCTTCCTGTTCTCAACATGTGTGATTGTGCACTGTAATGTGCTCACGTGTACCAGAATTGCTAAATATTTGTCTATGAGAGTAACTGGTGTATTATCTCTGTCGATGCTGAATTGTCCATTTAAGCCAGAACAGGAGCTTAAATCATCATCTTCATGCTCCCTTATAGAGGACAGAGCTGGTCCTGGAGACAGAGAGGATATCTTCCTTTTTTAAATTTAGTTAGTTCGTCATTACAGACATCTGGAGGGAGTGAGACACATTTTCCAAATTAGAGGACCTAAGATGATATGATCACTCATTGTCTCCTTCTTATATCACATTTAAAGTCTTCCCCTCCTATCTACTCTTATTGAAACAAAACCTGACATAATCATAATGAATTGCAGTAATAATCCAGAGGATTTACATGGTTTCCAGAAAGGACATCGTGGTTAAACGAGGACACGAAGCAAAGACTATAGTTTTGGATCAAGTTATCTGGTTAGCCCTGTCTTTGCTCATTCTGTAAGGTGGACAGACATCAGAAAGCTGTGTAGATGAATCCCCACCTCACATCTGCAGACCAGAGATGCATGCAAGTAAACACAGAAAAAATATCAGGGGTAAAGGCAGGGTGACACGTTTACATATCCTAATGCAATAATAGGGGGACAGACAGGAAGTGAAAGTGAGAACATGTGAAAACTGCATCTTGTGGTGCCTGCAGGGTTTCATTATGGCGATATTGCATCATATACGGGAAATAAAGAAAGCAAAAGAAAGAATTTGCATGGTAATCAACCACAAATTATCCCAGTGCGCAACATTGTGGTTGATTAGACACAGACACAGTAGTCAGTTACTTTTTACAAATTAATAACACAATGTAAAGACAGGATTTTGCAGCTCTCATTGGTGGTGATGACAAAAGGAGTGATTTTTAGCTTATTATCTTTATTTTTTGTCAGCTCCACTTAGGCTTTGATGGTGTGGTTCTGTATCAGTCCATTACTTGGATGAAAAAGCTTATTTTTCCTCTTCTCAATGTCTCAAGAGGCCTCCCAACTTTATCACTTCCAGGCAGTTAGCTGGCCACCTGGGAGCTCAGGGCGTTGAATGGTGTGTGTGTGTGTGTGTGTGTGTGTGTGTGTGTGTGTGTGTGTGTGTGAGTGTTTGCATGCTTGTATACATGCACATTTGTGGGTGTCCAGTGTGTAAAAACACAACAGAGTTTAATGCGAGCTGCAAAGAGACGAAGACATCTGCGATTCCATGACTGAAGCACGAGGGTAAGTTGAGTGCTGCAATTTGACCTTTTCTTTTCTTAAGCAAACATTCAGTGGAAACTCCTCAACACAGTGGAAAGAAAATAAAAACACACACAAGCACGTGGAGTAGATCGAGTGGAAAGTCCTGGTGTTTCCAAGTTTGGGAGAGCTGAGTAATCAAGCCTTGGGATCAGGAGCAGTGTTACAATCTGCATCCTCACTGATGAGCCAGTTCTTCTCCTTAGATACTCTGACATCTTGGTTCACAAAGTAGTGTCAGTAATCCCCCTAGATTGTGTGATGCTTTTTTGCAGATTGTACCTAAAAGTTTCTCCTAAAACAACAGTAATGTTGCCTGAAACAATAGCTGTGAGATTGAGCCTATACTGGGTATAAAGGTGTGTAATTACTGGTTTGTCTTCTTCTCCGTTCATGTAAATGAATCAGGCAGCTTCGAATCAGCATTTGAAGGACATGTTTGCTTTATTTGCTCTCATGAGATTGAACATGTATACAAACGGACCCCCGTTTATAGCGCTCACATACAGACAAGAACACAAAGAGTCATCCAGTCCAGTGCACTGGTATGCAGACACACATGCACAAACACGCACGTGCACACATAGACATCACAAGGGCCTTGAGCATCTGCCCTTTTTCCTCCTGGAGAGAAAGTGCCCTTTTTTCTGGATATATGTTTTTATTTTTTTATTTTTTTATTAATGAATATAACCTATACATATATTCCTGTTTGCACACAGCTTCCCCGTCAAACAAATGTATTTATTTAATTAAAAAATCTAAATATCAGATCGAGAGTCGAGCCCTCTCTCTCTCTCCCCCTCTCTCCCTCTGCAATGCTGTACTTAATGGAGACACTCCAGGTGAACAGCAACATTAAAATCTGTGTCTAATAATGTCATCACAATATCCACATTGATATGCAAATTAGGAGTTAACTATTTAAAATGCGCTAATTTGCATACATTTGACAAGGCACTGGAGGTGAACAGGATAAACAAAATAACTAAAACATATGAGCACAAAACTTCCCCAGTAATTGAATTAAGAGTCTTTCCCCCTTAAATGTTAGGTATAAATATGTAGATTAATTCAGAAGAAATCTACAGATGCAGCCAAAACAAATCCCATCTAAATATGTATTTTGGAAGTTTTATTTCAATTAGAGTAAAAGAAGACATGGAAACAAAATAGACCAAAATCTCAAAATTGACCAAAACATGAAAAAAAAGTGTCCTGCATTAAACAGTAACTTCATTATTTTGATCTTAGGATCCTCATCTAATAATAACAGTGTTTTCATTATTGGTGCAGTGTTTTTTCCTGCACAGCAACAACCTTTTTCAGTTTAGTGTGAAGATTTTTGTTGAGATTTTCTTAATAGAAGTGTTATTTATTCCAATAGCACCAAAAGAATTACAATGATTTAGTGCCATTTGCAAAATAAACAAATATTTAGTGAAACTATGTCCCTCTCCTTGATGCAGTCACTCATTCTAAATATATACTTGAAACTAGTAGCATAGAAAACATGGACATTGTGGCAGAGTTTCCTTTGCTGTTTGTGATTAACCTGGTGAATACTAAAAAGTATCTTTGTGAACTGATTATTTTGTTGAGTATTTATTAAAACTATTAAACAATTGTGTAAGGGAAATAAGATAAATTGGAAAGGTAGTCAAAGTTGTGTTAATATATGTAGTGTTTTGTTTAAATTTCATCTAAATAATTATTAACTATTAGGCTTTCTTTTTCCTTGTGCCCCTGCTGCCCAAAATGTCTCTGCACGTCCCTGTGCACAAACACAAACAAGCACCTTAGTAAAAGTGGAAAGCTGCAGCCACTACAGTGTGTTTATTTTTGTGCGGATGGCCAATTCCGATGGGCGGACTTTCAAAGCCGTTTCTAATCCATTTGATTAGCTGAACCCAAGAACCTGGGCTGCAGACAAAGAGCTCTTTCACACAGCAGTCGCTGCTTACAGCTACATGTGATCTCAGGAATCTGTACATCACAAAATATTCTTCTGCATTCCACCTCCCTTCTGTCCTGCTGTTTGTGTTTCCCTCCCCTGCCTCAACTGATAAGGCCACTGAAGTGTTTCTAAATTGAAATATCAGTGTCGATCATGTTTTTCTTTAAGTTTTCTCTTCTAAGTTTAGTGAAAATGTTTTTAGCTTTTCTGCTGAATCATTATCTATTCCTCCATATAAATGACTTAAATAATGGGTATGGATTCTATGTAAGAGGGGTAAAACAACAGAAACCACTTATAATGTATATACATTAACTACACCACAAATTACAGCCACAAATATTGCCATTGAGTTCAATAAACTCCTATAATAAGGCTTCCCACAGAAAGAATGTATTGTACGATTACTTCTTTACATTCTCACACTGCACATACACAACAGCAGTAGATTTATTACTCCAAATGTTTTGAAACATTCAGTCCTTGACTTCAGACAGAAGCGGACAAAAGCAGGCATCGCTAGCTAATTCTAATCAATTTTGTCAGCTGTAATGACAACTGCTAGCTAGCTAATTAACATTTACTCTGAGTTGGCTAAAAAGTCTGTCTGGCTGACTCGCATGTAATAAGGTCTTGAATATTAATATACTATTAGGCTACTTGGCAATGAAGTACATACTATCCTGCTAACAGATGAAGGCTAAAGCTGCATGCCCCAGGCAAAAAGGCTTTCTCACCAGTTGATAATTCCTGTAAAAGACATACTGTATTGCAGGGTATGGCTAGTTAGCCTAGTAATACAGTATGCCTACAGTACAATGACCTAGTGTGTAGGCCTACTGTAATGTTCCTCGGTAAGAAGGCTAGGAGACATTAGCTGGAGTTGTTTCACTAGCAATTAATTAGCAAACAGTATCCAGGCTACTGTGGGCCATAAACAACGTCAAATCAACAAAACTGTTATCGTTACTGTTTGCACTTAAGGTGTGGACACACAGAGCCGATAATCGGCTGTTGGACAGTCTGGCGAGGTCAGTGACTCGAGTCCGTTCGGTTTGTTCTGTGCCGTCGTCCGTCCAAGGGGCCGTCGTCCTTCATTTTGGCCGATTTGACATGTATAATCGGCGGGGAAGTCGGACTCAAATGACCTATCTGATGGGTAGAGTGATAACCCGGAAACTGGGAGCGGAATGAGCGTGACTAGAGTCTCTCTAAATCTGACAAAAATCTTTTAAACTGACCTTTGTTGATCTGAAATGAAGACAGATTCAGCAACTGCATGGTCTATTTCTCGCTTAAAATGTTTTCAGAAACACGTTTCAGTGAACTATTTTAGTACAATATGAGATCGTATTCTGAACAAGCCGCCATGACAGTTTGCCTTGTAATTTCTGGAGAAGTCAGACCCACGTGACGCGTTTGTCCAATCAGCTGCCAGTTTTCATTATTGGGCGACTGAACAGCCCAACTGCCTTTTTCTCTGTGTGTCCACACCTTTAGACCTAGCCTCTTGTTTAGCCTTGACTAATACTGCTCCACAAACTAGCAGAAAGAACAACTAAACATCCCCAATAACTCTCTGCCAATCACAGGTACGCTATCTCACAACTGCAATTAGCAGTCCTTTTATGTTGACTGCTGTCTCACACTCATTGCAGGCCAGTTAAACACTAATATGTCACCCAGTCCGTTACAGTACCATCAGACCATTATTCGGTTCTGACATAACCCTGTTTGGATCTGTAGCATAGTGTTAGCTTACTACCTAGCTTATTGGTATGCTCTTGGTATGTGTGTCTGACAGTGCTGGTTGGGGGTGTGATGAACAGTGGCAATTATAGTCACAATAAAGATAATGAAACTATGACTATAAATAGTAGTTGTAGTAGTTCATGGTGTAGCAAGTCACTGCAGGGCGTTACAGGGTGTAGCAGGGCAATACAGGACATAGCAGGACGTAGCAGGGTGTATCAGGGCATAGCAGGGCACTGCAGGACGTAGCAAGGTGTAGCAGGACGTAGCAGGGCATAGCAGGTTGTAGCAGGGCGTAGCAGGGCATAGCAGGGTGTAGCAGGGCGTAGCAGGGCACTGCAGGGTGTAGCAGGGTGTAGCAGGGCGTGGAGCAGGACCACGGCAACAGCTGTAATCATGATTTAGGTGCCACCCTAATCCAAGGAAAACTGAAGGGCGAAAAAACACAAGGACTTCGGGGAATAAGCTCTCCTGAGCTAGGTTAGTAACAAGAATTAGGTAGCCAGACATGTTAATATTTGCAGCTTATGTAAGAGCAGACAATGCTCTCCTTACATTTTGCTGTTGTTTTTGGTTTTGGAAAGGGTAAAAGACAAAAAAGACACCACCGTCCTGACTCTTTGTACACAGAGTATGACTCATACTACAGCCCAGTGCACACTGCTTCAGCATGTGGAGAAAATCGAAGCTTGACAGGCCTGCCATGCCTGGTTAAGGTTGCAAAGATTTAATTGGACAATCCCTGTTCAGGGACGGGGATTAGCAAACAGTCATTGAAAGCTGCAAATACCAAAACGATGCAAAATGAAAAGCACACAAACATTGAAAACAAATGCAACGAAATATCCACTCTGTCTAACGTAACCTCGACTTCTGTTGTATAAACTGGATGCAGTGTTTTTCTGTTGTATTTGTTTTCGGGGTTTGTGTGCTTTTCATTTTGCATCGTTTCTGTATTTGAAGCATGTTTCTGTATTTGGTTGTGTTGTGTGTATTTGCAGTGTATGTGCTGAATGCTATGCATGTGTTGTCAAATTAATTAATATGTTTTTCTTAATTTGCTTGTGTTTTGTCTATTTGCATATGTTTTCTTAAGTTGCAGTGCGTTTGCCCCTGTCGGCCACCGTAGTTATCTACATGGACGTGGACAAATATGATTGCTTTATTGCTTTATTGTTTATTATTATTGAAACAATCCAAAACAATGACAAATACTGTCTAGAAAAAAATGTGCTAAAACCATAATATGGCAAACTCAAGCCCATCAAGCAACAACAGATGGGCATATTTACCTGGATGTAACATTACTTGGTAATACTAACACAATGTAGTGTCCCAATTTATACTTTTAAAGGTTAACTAAACATCCCATTTTTTTAAGCAGCTCAACAGAAAACAATGGACCTCGTGCATTACATTACGATGCTTGGCCAGTAAGTTGTATTTGAGTCTCGACGTACTCCGGTGGTAACTCAATTCACATCGAGAGTACATGCAAATACCTTTAGTCTTTTCGAGAGAACCATCAGGAAAGGCATTGAAACTGAACTTGACATTCAAAAGACTCTTTTCTTTATCTATTTCTGCTCAAGGAGGTTTGTTTCTGCTAGCTATCCACAACATTACTGCTGCATTGCCTCCTGTTTTCCCAAACTACAGAGGGGCCCGGGGCAACTTGCGTCAACTTGTTATTATTGCATTAATTTGACTGTTAAAAAAAACACTTACTATACCAGTATAGGAAAAGTGAATTGCTGTAATTGCTTAGATTCCTATAAATGTAGCCACCGAAAAGTTCCAAAATATTTGAGAACGTGGCCATAAACAAATCTGTTTTAGATATGAAAAAGAAGCAGCAGAAATGCATTCCTCCTCGTTACATTTATGTCAACATATCATTAGCAGCTCCCATGTGTTGCCATTTCTGGTCCTGAAGCTGATTTGGGAAAAGTAATGAAAGGGCCATCTGGTTTGACAGGGCCTCTGACATCAAATGTCTTCTGTTAAAAGACCAGGAGAAATCCCAGGGAGGACAGACATAGTCACACTCACGTGAACACCACCATCTAGTCGAAGCCTAAACATATGAGTTAATGTGTGAAGTATGCATTGCTGTAAAATGGTGGTGATCAAAAAACCTCAGAGGAACCTTAAAACCTGTGGTGTGAATAGCTGTGAGAGAGTGTTCCTCATTTTAGATTTGCTTCACCGACTCTGGATCAAAGTTTTCACAAGTCCTATTAGGTCACTGCTGCTCTTTTTACAGATCCATCACAAACCTACATTTTTAGATTGCAAACAGGAAAAACTTCAGGAAAGAGTGAACATCTTGTATTTTGTTTTCATGGTTTCCTTCTGGAGCCGAAAGGCACATTTTCTAAACACTGGAGTCTAAAACGAGTTATTCTTCCTCCCTTGTGTAAAAGGACTGTAAAAAAGTGAAAGTGAGCAACTGTGAGCAGGTATTTACTGGGTCTTAAGAATATGGGCAAACGCACATGCTTTCAGGGCCATATTTATTAGTTTTGACACACACATATGCAGAGATGCACACAGATACATGTGCACACAACTGCCTTCTCTAATGGACAAAGGTGTCACTATCTTATGGCCGCAGTAATAAATAAAACAACAGCATGTCCAAAACATTTAATGAAATGTGATTTAGGTATCACCCCGAAAAGACCAATATAAAGGTGTGTTCCACAGTTTAATAGATTGTTCCAGACAAAAGCACGTGACAGAGACTGACTGAAAGCCTGCCTGTGTATGTGTGTGCGTCCGTGCGTGCGTGTGTGCATGTGTGTGTGTGTGCGTGCATGCTTGTGTGTGTGTGTGTCTGTGTGTGTAAGCAAGTTGTGCAGCATATGCAGGAGTTTTATGCGACACAGAGGAGAGGCAGATCTGGGTTGAGGAGGGAGTGTCGGTGTGATGGGACTCTGGAAGCAGGCGGTTTACTGTCTCTTGGGTCGGTCTCTGTTCTGCTTGCTGGAGACAATGTGGCAGCAACAACTAATGATATGTTTTCCCAAGGACAATGATAGCAATCCCTAAAACACTATTACCTTCACTCTCTGTATAAGCAGAGCAAAACACAAAATCAATATACAGTTAATCAAAGACATAGGAAAGCATCTGTGATGGGCAGGGGAAGAAACAAAAGTTGGTTTGTGCTTTTATGCCTGAGCATGTCCATATGTGTGGTAATATCCATGCCAGATTGTTAACTCAGGTGAGGGGGCCTTCAGTTTCTGTGGTCCTGCTCTCTGGAACGAACTGCCTGATGACCATGTACATCACAACTGTGTCCACATTTAAAAACAAATGCATTTGTTTAATTATAGTGTGTGTGTACGTGTGTGTGTGTCTGTGTGTGTGTGTCTATATATTTGTATGCTTTGTTTTGTTGTTGATTATCCTGTTGTGTTTATTGCATAATTATTTATCTGTATGCTGTTAAACGTAATGTTTAATGTAAAGCACTTTGCTCGATGGTGTTTTAAGGCCCCAACGTCTCCTTCCAGGCAGCGCTGCAACCGTTGACTTCAAGGCACCTAACCCTAACCATAACCATAACCATTGCATAATCTTAGTGCCTTCCGTTGGGGGCTTAAAACACCGATAAACAAGCACTTTGGGTTTAATTGTAATGAAAGGTGCTACATAAATAAAATTGGCATTGACATCTCAAAATACAGAGTAGTTAAATAAACACAATGTGCACACTTTATACTTTGTTAATGAAAGATGTTCGGCATTGGATTGTATAATGACTGCTGCTTATCTGCACTATTGTGTTTTGTTTTATTTGTTCTGAGCTGAAACATATAAACCATAAAGTCTTCAGCGTGACAGACAAGCAGAGCTATCCAGGTTTGGCAGGTATCCTCAATTCTCTTTCTTTCTTCCCTCCCTCTCTCTCTCTCTCTCTCTCTCTCTCTCTCTCTCTCTCTCTCTCTCACCTCGCTCCTAGCCAGCTGTGAGCATGTCCAGCCAGTCAGCGTGAGACATCTGGGATGCATTGGACCTGTGAGAGAGGAGAGAGGGCAGCTGGAACCTATCAGTTATTGTATTGCAGGGTAGCCCAGAGATCAGCAGATCTGTTCTGTGTGTTTGGGATTTGACCTGTCCTGAGCTCTGAACTCATCCACTGTCTCGAAGATAAATGATGACAAGGTACAAATGAGGGGTGATGATAAAACTGTGTTTACAAACTGATCTACTGTATGTTCACGTGTGTGTTTTATGGATTGCACAAGTTATTTTTCCAAGACATGGAATAATGCAGGTTTGAGCTTCAGTAATACTGTCTTTTATTGAGTCTTAAAAAAGGCCTTGTCAAACACTATATTCATTGAAATGACTCTCCTTTCTTACCTCTGTTTTAGGTTGTTGTGAAGCATCCTAGGGTGGGGTATGTATTTTTTTTTGTTTGTTGTTTTGTGTTTGTATGTAAAAAAAAAAAAAAAAAAACATGACTAGTGAATGTATAATTAAACCGGACATGGCTATGTAGTGGATTGCTTTTCTAAACCCTTGCTCTTCAGAAAGGTAATTGTAATTTGTTAGTATGAACTACAGTCTAAAAGTCTAAAGAGCAGCCAATGAATAATCTTAATTCCTTCAGACAGAAGCTCAAGGATACTAGATTATGGAATCAAACATTGGGACTCAGCCAATGAATGAGTCCAATACCACTTTTCAGCAGCTTTCCCCTTCTCCTTCACCAGAGTCAACATCTGTAGACAGGTTAAACCAGGTGTGGCCTGTCCTGGGCCCAGGAAGCCTGGGTTTAGATTTGGAGCTTAATGCAGGGGGACAGGTGTGTTTATTGGGGGGTGCTGATACTAATGTGGGCTGACACCAGGAACCTACGAGGTGATGGGGATATTTGGACATGCCTGTACCCTGTAATCCTTTTATGCTTGGCCTTTTCAGATGGGAAGTGTAATGAGTAAAAATAATGTGTCAGAAAATCACCTGACAAGTTTTTAAATATCTGCCCTCTGGCAGAGTCTTGCTATGAAACTCCAAACACACCTGCCTAAGGGCATGTGACACATGCAGTGGCTGAGACATAAGACTGACACCAAAATGTCAAAGTGGATGGGGTTACCGGTAAGACTTGTCAATAAACATTAAAGTAATTTCAAATGATAGTGATTGTGGCCATAATTTGATTAGTGCTTTTGGACATGCAGAGAATATCATTTTACTCTGGCACATAAAAGAAATGCCAAGCCAGCATGTCCCACTGTAAAAAGCAGGGGATAACAAGGAGCTGGAGTTCACATGGACAGTACTCATCTTTAGGGGTTTGAGTTGTGGTCACTTAGAGATTGTGGTGTTGGCTTTCAGTGTTTTTAAGAGAACAATATGTATCATCCCTGCCAGAAATCAGGACCCACCCAGAGATAATGGAGCAAAACGCAATGATTCTCAAGTATGCAGTCTCCTACCCAGATACATTTACACAGACAACCCCTCCTACAACACATACGTACACACGCACACACACACACACACACACACACACACACACACACACACACACACACACACACACACACACACACACATACACACACACACACACACACACACACACACACACACGCACACACACACACACGCACAGTGTGTCTTACTATTTTTGTGGAGACCCGTCATTGACATAATGCATTCCCTAGCCCCTTACCCTAACCTTAACCATCACAACTAAATGCCTAACCTTAACCCTTACTCTCACCCTAACCATAACCTAATTCTAACCCTAATCCTAAAACCAAGTCTTAACCCTCAAACAGCCCTTTAACCTTGTGGGGTCCAGCATTTTGGCCCCACAAAGCTGTCAGGACCCCACAAGTATACTGTATTCCCGGTTTTTGGGACCCAAGAATATAGTTAAACAAGAACACACACACACACACACACACACACACACACATACACACACACACACACACACACACACACACACACACACAGAGTTGAACCCAGCTTCCTGACATTTAATACACATTGTTTGCCTGTATGAAATGTCATATGTTCTCACAAATCTCAACTGTAAAAATCCTTGCTGGTGCCCAACACTAAATTCATGTGTGAAATACGACACAGCAATTCCAGGCGAAGGTGTCCAAGCTCAACTCCATGACCTTTCACAACCACCAATCCACACTATAAATTTACAGCTAGATTAGTGTTTCGGATTTCATCCCTCCCATTGTATTATCTCTCATGTCTGGCCAACCAACCAAAAGCCTTTTATTCACATACTGCTTCCATATGCTCAATAAATGCCCTGAACTATTGGTAACATGGGCTAAAATCAAGCTGCAGAGTGGATGCTGTTGGCACTACAGGGCCTACTGTAACTCTGTGAAATACAATTTGTTCATGCCTGCTAATGTAGCCGTTTCCTCATTAGTAGCATGCAGTGAGTGAAACCACCAGAACTTTTTTTTTTCCAGAAGGAGGAAGGAGTTGTGTTTGTTTCTTTTTTGGTGACCCCGTGTTGCTCTGTTGCTCCCTGTGGTTCCCAGACTGCTTGCTTTGTGCTCCGACCCATCTTCCAGTTTTCTAGTTCTCCCCCGGTCACAGTACATTCATTTATTATGTCATTCTCAAATTGCAGTTTTTGTTTTAGTTTGCTTTCCAAATAATCAAAAACCATTGAGGCAAGAGGCTGTCCAACACAGTGACTCATTGTTTTTCGAGTGTAAACAGCACACTAGAAGTGTGTATTAATCACTGGTGACAATGACAGAGCTGAGGCAATGCAATCCCTTTGTATGTTCATAGTCTTGCTGAAGGAGGCTTTTGTGTATGTAAGTGTCATAACAAGACCACCCAACACAATGCCACTGAGAACGCCTGAGTGACTTAACAGACAGAGATCTCAGATACTCAGTTTGGATGCAACACAAATGCTTAAAGTTGAACTGAAATGATAATAAAATTATTCCTGCTTGTATCATGTTCGTAGGCTTTAGAGGCATTAACATGCTCCAGTAGGTAGCACACTACTGAAGTTGACAGTGCATCTCCTTGCAATACCCTTTCTACAGATATGATCATAAAAAGGTTTTATCCTCTTTTGAAAAATGTAAAAATATGCACAATAGGTGCAGCATCATTATAGTTTATATATAGTTTCTTGACACAAAATGTGAGGAGAACAGCTCAGCCATTGGACTTACAAATCATGTTCCCCCTTCTTTGGATATAAATGCACATCCTCTCAGGAAGCCGACTTTGCACCATCCTTTCACTTCGAGACTATCTGATTCCTGCAGCTCTGGGGCAGCTGTGGGAAACCTGGGAATCTTGGAATTCCAGAATTCCAAATTAGTTCCCTTTCCTTCCAGGAAATAGCTCAACTTCAGTGTTTTTCTACTTACCCTTCCCTCTGTGTCTTATAGGTCAGATGAGTATTTTTTAAATGATCCAGTTCAGCACTGCTCTTATATCAAAGTCACAGGTGGAGACCTGTCCTGCAGAGGGGCTGTTAGATTCACTGTCACACAGCTCACTGACTCACAAACAACTCGTGACTCATGCAGCTATTTTTTTCACTTGCCAGACACTCCTGGATTCATCATTGCAACTATACACATGCAAAGTTGATTGTTCCAATTATTAACTAATGCAAATTGACAAGTTGGCTTCCCTACGGTGGCCAACAGGGGCAAACGCCCTGCAACTTAAGAAAACACATGCAAATATACAAAACACAAGCAAATTAAGAAAACAACTTCATTAATTTGACAACACGTGCAGCATTCAGCAAACGCGCTGCAAATACCACAACACAACCAAATAGATGAACGCGCTGCAAATATGAAACGATGCAAAAAGAAAAGCACACAAACCTAGAAAACAAATGCAACAAAAAAAACCAGCATCCAGATTACACAACGGAAGTTCTCCAGGCCTCTAGAGGGAGCAGCTAAGTGGAACAGCTTGATTTTCGACCCCACGGGGAGAGAGCGCTCTGCCTTTTTATTAGACTCGGGTATGGCTGCAGCCTGAAGAACTCCATAGACTGTATATTAAATTCATATTATTATTATTATTATTATTATTATTAATAACATAATATATTAATAATATACAGTCTATGCTCCCATCTCATGCCCTCCCGGCTGGTGCTGTCCCCGAGCTTCGGCTTTTCAAAATAAAAGCTTGCGTCTGGTCCGCTATGTCTTCATACTTTGGTGTTTTGGATGTTTTTGAACTAAACAGTATGGCAATCATGCTAATGAATACAATAACTTTTTCAGAAGATGTCTTACTTACAACACGATGGAGTTAGCAAAGCAGTTTTGTGTTTATATGTGCGGTATGTACGCTAAATTGTCTGGTTTACTAAACAGGAAGGGACTATAAATCCTGTCTGTTTTTTGTATTTCAAGAGCGAATTGCTCCACAATATGAATACAGATTGATCACTTATTTTGTTGGTAACCGTTGTATAATCACAATATTACACTTGCGGAGGCCTATACTTCAGTAATGCGCCTTTCGGACCTCGAAATTAAACCCTCTCATGTAACATGGCTTAAACAAACGTCAACGTTAAACGCTGATGCAGTTTTAAATGTTTTATTACCAGGAGTTTACAGACGTCTCTGCTGATTGAGTACCACCTGTGACCTGAGCCGAGACACACCCACCAAACGAGAGAAAACATATCTCAAACATAGACTTAATATTTACTGTCTATACAGTTGCTTTCTCTCTCTCTCTCTCTCTCTCTCTCTCTCTCTCTCTCGATCGAAAATCAAGCTGTTCCACTTAGCTGCTCCCTCTAGAGGCCTGGAGAACTTCCGTTGTGTAATCTGGATGCTGGGTTTTTTTGTTGCATTTGTTTTCTAGGTTTGTGTGCTTTTCTTTTTGCATCGTTTCATATTTGCAGCGCGTTCATCTATTTGGTTGTGTTGTGTGTATTTGCAGCGCGTTCATCTATTTGGTTGTGTTGTGGTATTTGCAGAGCGTTTGCTGAATGCTGCGCATGTGTTGTCAAATTAATGAAGTTTTTCTTTTTGCATCGCTTCTTTTTTCGGGGTTTGTGTGCTTTTCTTTTTGCATCGTTTTTTATTTTCAGTGCCTTTATGTATTTGGTTCTTAATTTGCTTGTGTTTTGTATATTTGCGTGTGTTTTCTTAAGTTGCAGGGCGTTTGCCCCTGTCGGCCACCGTACTTCCCCCACAAACAGACTTGACCTCCTAAAACACCCAATCTGTGTTTTGGGCCACCAAGGTCCTGTTGTCAATTTGACCTTTGACCTTATTGTTGACTGTTAGTTTAGCCACTGCTTCCTCTCTCTCTCTCTCTCTCTCTCTCTCTCTCTCTCTCTCTCTCTCTCTGTCCCTGGGGTTTATGCATTTGTCTGCATTATGTCCTTCTCACTCTGACTTACTCACTCCAAGAATCTGTTATCCTTTCAGTCTCCACCTTAAGTGTTACATCTTCTCTCCTTTGTATTTCTTTGTTTGACCATTTTGCAGAATTCTTTTTTCCATCTCTGTTCATTTCTTTTCTCTGTCTTTCTTTAAAGAGGCCATCTATTGTAATAACCGAATTACGGACAATTGAGTGCCACTCTGTTGTTCTCTCCACAGCTCCTGCAGTTGCTATGGTGACTCTCTACCATCTTGTTTTGAGGTCTGAGGTTAAAGGGAAATTT
The DNA here is from genome assembly GCA_023566125.1 of Zingel zingel. NCBI lineage: Eukaryota > Metazoa > Chordata > Actinopteri > Perciformes > Percidae > Zingel > Zingel zingel. The sequence goes on along the minus strand of CM042318.1, from coordinate 26,863,434 downwards.
TGGTGATTTTCAACCAGCTTTGTATCATTACAATGTGGGTAGTATATGCATATGAACAAAGTCTAACTTCCCTCCATGTTGCTAGCTCCCAGAGCTCCCTGCTCATTTGCCAGTAAAAGTCTGCAAGGATGATGCATTTCAGAGTCAAGCACCGCCAGCCGGTGAGGATAGTGGCGCAGAGCTGTCCCATGCCGGGGGCAACTGGTGGTGCTGATGTGGTCAATGTGCAATGATGGAAAAAGAAGTGGAGTCACTGCTGCAGCGAATTTCACAGTGGCTGAAAAGAAGAAGAAAAAAATCCAGCAGGGTCGAAACAGACATCTGAGCATAGAGTAAGTACAATAGCGACAGTGTTTTAGGAGTGGCCTTGAAAGGCAACGAGTCCAGTGCATTTTGGTTGTTGTAGGTTTTCTACCTTTTACAAAAGTGAATACCACAGCCCTTTTTCTCAGTTTTCTCTAGGCATGTAGGACTAATTTAAAAAATGTTTGTACCTTTCTACTACTTAGACAGCCCAGTGTTATGACAATATCTTTCCAGGGGTAAAATACTTATTTAAGCTGATCCATTAAGGCGGGGGTAACAGAAATGATGAAATAATGATCCAGTATTTCTCCACATGGCTTCTCGCCGAGTGGACTTCCTAATTTTCCAAGCAGGCATTCCCAAGATCTCAATACGATTAGAGGGATGTATGTGTACATGTAAGAAGATGGAGAGGCTGCAGAGTCATAGTCGCTAGAGTAGTGTAATGGAGGTCTAACAGAGTGCAAACACATAGTAAATCTTGTGTCACCAAGGAGGGTGAGAGCACATTGGCCAGATTATATGAGAAATACTGGACATACATCTGGTTAGCCTCTGTAATAAGGTGAGGGTGTGTTTAAGTGTTGTGATGTGTTTCAGGGCAACAGTGACATTGATTCTGATATATGGACAACAAATAGTATTTACTGAGGCTGTTATTCTTGGGCCTTCATTCATCATTGGTTAATATGACAGAAATGGCTGACGCCTGTGTTCTTAAAATGGTGTGATGGCAATGCTGACATAGAGTTACTCCTTGTGAGAACCTTACTCTGGAAGCCTATATTTCATAAAGGGGCTCTGTCTAGGATGACATCAGAGGCTGGTTGAAAAAGGACTCTGACCATAGATTTGGTCTAAAAAAACAGTTGGACTCTATGTAGAGCTGCATAAAAAAATTCAACATTTTCCATACTTACTCGAAATAGAAAACAAAGACAAAAGCACAATATGAATTGAACTCTATGATATCAGAGTTTGTTGTTTCCAAAACTGTACTAGATATATTTTTGTATACTTTTGAGTCTTGCCAAAATAGCTTTTTCTGCATTCAAACCAAGACAGAAGAAACACCCATGTTCAAGACTGCATTTATATTTTGGTTTATTGAGGTAAAAAAAACGCCAAAGAGTGACTTATAATAAACACATTGCAAGTAGAATGCACACAGGAAGAATCAAGATATCAGTAAATTAATTTACACCTGCATCAATCTGGTTTTACCAAAATTGAATCACTCAACCCAAACTGACCACTGTTATAAACCACTATACCCTAGTTGTTCAGTTAGTTTTATTGTAGGTTCAGTGCATTTCACATTGAAATCAAGCAGTTTTGGCGCACACAAGTCTGAGTGACATATTGTCAGTAATAGTCAAACATAAAAACTAACACATATTGACACAGCTGGCTGTTTATGATGGCAACAGAGAGGTAAACTGAGCAGATAAACCATGACACATGAGGTCTGAGATACAGGCTGACTCTGTAGCATGATGGTCAAACAAAAGACAGATGCCGAGGATTTCCCGAAACTTTACTTCCCACTAGTCCATTGCATCCAGTTCTTCATAAACCAGATGAAATCCAACACATCATTTTAATTCAATTCAATTCAATTCAATTCAATTTTATTTATAGTGTCAAATCATAACAGGAGTTATCTCAGGACACTTTACAGATGCAGTAGGTCTAGACCACACTATAATTTTCAAAGACCTAACAGCATTTGGTGCGACAGTGGTGAGGAAACACTTCCTACAGGCAGAAACCTCAGACAGACCATGACTCTTGGTGGGCGGCCATCTGACGCTGCCGGTTGGGACACAGAGACACTGATACAGATATAAAGAAATATGATTAATACTAATTATAGCAGTTGGTATTATTATAGTAACAATAAACATGATAACTATGACTAGAAATAATAGTTGTAGCAGTGCAGGGCAGTGCAGGGCATAGCAGGGCGTCGAGCAGGACCACAGCAGCAGCTGCAATCATGATTTAGGTGCCAACCCAATCAAATTGTAACTGGACATGTGGAGGGGTGTTGGCTAAATTGTATAACAGGTAAAAATGTTGACAATGCCACCTTGGGACTTTCACCCAAAGAATAACTAATGCTTGGGAAATTATTCTCTAATCGGTTGCATATTATGTCATGGATATATCCCTTGAATGCATACTGCAGTCCCTTTTGTCTTGCTCTCTCAGATATTTCACCTGTTCGCAAAAAAATACTAATTATCTCCTTGGGAATGTCTGACACCGGTGCATACATACTGTAATAGACGTGCCAGGCACGAAAGCTTGTCAGGCGTAGCAACAGTTACTAAGGAGGGCGGGGCTTAGCGAAGGGTCAATTCTTTGATTTTAACTACTTATTTGTTTTTAAACCCTCGAACACAGGCAAGTCCACAATTGATGTTATTACAAACTAAACGAAAAATGAAAAACTAAAATAATAAAATTGAGTCAGCTTGTGCACAAATCTGAACCGGCAAAAAGCAGCAGTGACACTCTCTGCTCTGCAGGTACACAAATACATGGGTTAGTGGCCAATTGTGTGGGCGCGCAGCCCAGTCTCATGGCAGTTCGTGAAATGGTCACGTTATTGAATCTATTGATTTGTGTACTGAACACGTCGTTATTTTCGTGTGGTGAGCACGAATTTTAAAGTAATGTATTTCAATGGGAAGCATATTTCGTGATCACAGAACGAATACGAGTAGTATTGATAAGGCGAAAATCTGCACAGGGAGGTTGGTCGGGGTGGTGGATGGGTCAAACAACACAGGACTTTCACCCCGGAGACCGGGGATCGTGTCCCACGTGTTTCAGTTCCTTTCCGCGTTATTGTCTTCCTAACCACAACCGTCCCATTGCTGTCGGTGTCTCCTGTGTGTGATGGTTCCTTTCCCTGTTTTTCTTTTCCTAACCCCAACCGTCCCGTTGTTGTGGCTGGCGTGTGGCGTTTCATTTCCTCATTGTTGCGTGCCACAGAGACCGCGGACCGGGGCCCCTACGCCCGGGGATCGCATGTGGCGGTCCGTCCCGTTGTTGTCGGCGGCGTGTGGCGTTTCATTTCCCCATTGTGGAACCATTTCACGAACTGGCGTGAGACCGGGTTGGGGCGTGACAAGGGTAAATTAACCTGCCGGTTACACAAGGAAATCTGCGAGGTGACAAAACACAACAGCACTGGGGAATAAGCTTCCAGGAGCTAAGTTAGTAACAAGCATTACTGGGACATGAATGCACATGGATGGAAAGAGAGGTGAGCTCATGCGTGTCAAAGCAGTCTAAAACTATAGCAGTATAACTAAGAGCTGGTTTAAGGCAGACATGAGCCACCCTACAAAGGGTTGGTAGATGAATCCGACAACTAAGAGAAGCAGAATTGAAGAGAGTGTGTGCCGTGTCTTTGGCTACACACCCTCCCCTACCAGTCTAGGCACTCCTCACTCCCTAACTATAAGCTTTATCAAAGAGGAGAGTTTTAAGCTTACTCTTAAATGTGGAGACGGTGTCTGCCTCCAAAACCAAGACTGGGAGCTGGTTTCATAGGAGAGGAGCCTGATAGCTGAAGGCTGTAGCTCCCATTGTACTTTTGGAGTCTCTGGGAACCACAAGTAACTCAGCATTCTGGGAGCACAGTGCTCTAGTGGGGCAATAGAGTACTATGAACTCTTTAAGATATGATGGTGCCCAACCATTGAGAGCTTTGTAGGTCAGGAGAAGGATTTTAAATTCAATCCTGGATTTTAAAGGAAGCCAATGCAGAGAAGCTAATACAGGAGAAATACCAGAGTTCTGAACCCCCGGGCCTATTTGATGGTGATGGAAGCCCATTAAAACAAATCCCACCTATCAATAATGTGTCCATATTGGCCTAGAAAACAGTCAAGCAACATTTAGCTGCTGTAATGCTCCAACATGTGCTGCTCAGAGTGACTTCAGATGTGCTTGCAACTCCAAGGACATCGTTGTCCTGTTGCATCTGATATAACAGCAGCCACTGGCCAGGCAGTTACATAAGCTCTGAAGCCACATAAAAAAGCCACATTGGAAATGAAAATCACAGAAAATCTCTTTGGTCACTTTGACAGAACCACAGGACTCCTCCTAACACAAGCTACTGGCCAAGCACATCATAACAGCTCTGCACTGCTATGATCTCTCTCTTTTACGCAATATGACTTCCATACGGACAAACCACAAATCAACAGCTGGTGGGATGTGTGCTTGTGCAAATTGTTAACATATTAATGTGATCTGCTGAATTGATGTGTGTGTGAGTACCCAACTGCCACATGTAAAGTGTTGCATAGGTTTAGAGCTTCTTTTATTGCTTACTCTTTTGCAAATTATAAAAAAATACAGAAATCAATAACATACCATGACACAAACAATAGTGAGACTATAAAAGTTGCATTGTTGAAATTCTTCCAAACGCTCTGTGATAAATACAACAAATTACTTCCAAATTTGAAGTCTGCGCCCCTCTGGGCCAAGCTGATGACACAAACAACAAGAAGTTATATGATTGTGATCATAAAAATGAAAGCCTTCTCTCCTGGTGAGAAGCCAAGAATTCCAAACATGTTTGATCCAGTGAGGCAGGGCGCCCAGCGTCATGCACTCATTCAACCCTCTTTCCTCTCAAACTGTGAGATCAACAGGACCTGATGCTTTATATGAATTGTAGGGACACTTGAATCAAGAAGATTAGCAACACTCGGTGCACTAAAAGATTGTTTGTTATATCACTTAAAGTACAAGAGACACCTGAATGTCCATTGTTTTTTCTCCAATTGTTAAACCCTAAATCTGTGATTTGAGCACTTTTGTTACTTTGTGACTCTATACATTACCTATCTAATTAACAGTGTAAGAGAGTGCTGAGGTCACACACTGTTATCCCAAATTAGTTGACTTTACTAGAAATTTGTGTGAAAACCCGTTGCCTAAAACCATTTAAGTTTGCGTCGTGGCTGGTGGAATCACAAGCATTGTCTTGAGTGGCCGCGGTGCAGATGCGCCTGCTGGAATATATGACTCAGAAGGTGTTAAAAAGCACGAAAAGTAACATGTTGTATGAATCTGTGCTAATATTAGCAAGCTGGGCTGACTAGCTTCCACTTTCTGAGTGGAATGCAAACCTACTGTAACAGCAGGTCCTCCCCTCTCGCTGACACACAACATGCTAAAAGTGACGTTGCCGGGCAATATGTATATATATATATATATATATATATATATATATATATATATATATATATATATATATATATATATATATATATATATATATATATATATATATTTATTGGGATCTCACTATTTGACACTGTTTCAGTTCAGGATTTGTTGAACAACTTGCTTCATGTCTGTTTCCTCACCCAAGCATGTTCAAAGTAAAACAGCAATACTACAACTTTTATTCCCATCGTAAAACCATTTCCTCTCTTCACAGCCAGGGAGGGTCTCATTACTATATTTCTGCTTTTATTAACTTGATTCACAAGATAGTTTAAATCTACATATAACATTCCTCTGACTAGAACCAAACTATTGAATGCACTGTGTGAATGTCAAGCAGGATAAAAGACATAATCACTGATGATATCTAATGCAGTGTTGTTGGATACGTTTCCTCTCAAACTGCCAAATGGATGGGAGTCTACTTCCAGTTATGACGCACGTACACACACACACACACACACACACACACACACACACACACACATGCTTACTGTACTGAATTGTATTTTATAACCCAAAGTATGGATTACAAAATTCTCAGATCATAACTAAGCCCATTCAGCATTAAAATAAAAGAATAGTGGAGGGTAGAATATATCTCAGAGCCAGGCACTGTAACCACAAACAGATGGTTCCTCTACCACTGAACTTAAATGATGGAAGAATGGAAATAATTTCAGCCTCACCAATCAGAGGTAATAGAGACTAGGCCTCCCCTGACACCCCTGTTCTAATTAAATTGTACTGGTGGTGTACATTATAAATCCTTGGTTGGTTAATTCTTCTGTGAGTTCTCGACTTTGACTTGCCATTGTACCACATGACCTGACCCTGTAATTGTACATTAAATTATGTATGCGTTTTCCAAAAAAGAAATCAAGATAAGTAGATTCCTGCATATCAGCAAGATCTAATTCACTTTTTAACTTTTTAAGGGATGGAACGAGTACTAGATTATACTCAAGTAAAAGTACTGTTTTACTCAGGTAAAAGTACTTGTGTAAAAATGTATTTAGATGAAGGTAAAAAGTTGCATTAAAATTGCATTAAACATTAACATATTCAGTTGTGGAACAACATCACGCCACGTAGCCCCTTTGTCCAAAGTAACAATGAATTCCATTTATTTAGATGCACTTTTCAGCATGCATATACAACTGATTATCAATTTATAATAAATACAACCACATTCCTGTGTACAGCCTTAATTGAAAAACAAAAATGTTAAACAAAAATTACCAAAAATGAATAAAAAGTATATGGACACAACGGCAGATGCAACAAGCATTATGAAGCCACAGCCAGAATAAAACATCACCAAAGCAGACAACACAGAGACAACAGAAATGTATAAACAATATAAATGTCAGCAGCTGCAGCCACAAACACACATATTACGGCAAAAGAGAGTTGCACAGTTTTTACACACCGCACACACACAACACTACAGAGGCAAAGCTGCAGCTGTTGATGCGGCTCCCTTCTTTTGTTCCATTCTCACACTGTTCAACAGGACTTTTGTTTTTACTCTGTAAGGGATGCAACTTGAAATGTAGTAAATGCAGTACTTAAAAAATACTTTTACTCAGTAAAAGTAAAATTGCCTATTCTTTAAAAATGCTATTACTGATAATACTAAATACACAAAAACAACTTTGTTACAGTAATGAGAGTATAAATGAATTTGTTACTTCCAACCTTTCTTTTTAACCTTTATGTTAATATACAGGAACAAAAATGTAAACCTGAGGTACCATGAGAAAATGAGGACAGCATGTGTTACTGGTGATTTGCTCCTGATCCATACAGATAGAAAGCCAGAAGGGCTGGTCAGAGTCATTTCCCCAGGAAACAGCCTGTGTGGACCAAGTTGGCATGCTTTGCCACATTCCCCCATTGCAAGGGATTACATCTGCACATTAAACCGGGATGCTTTTTTTCCTTTTTCGTCTTATTTTCATTTGCTGTGCATTACTGTTATAAGATGAAACCTATTCAGGATATCTGATAGAAGTCCTTTAAGAGGCATACAGTTTTCTACATGCTACGATACAGTGAAGAAAGGTTGGAGATTCAAAGATGGAAATACAAAACATTTGAAATGAATCAAATGCATTCCGTTCAGGCACTCTTTTTGCCCACGGAGGGGGACTAGAGAGAAAGAGAGAGAGGAGGGAAGGGAAGGAAGCTGTCTTCAGGACCTGACCAGCATCCAACAAAATGAGTGTTCACCAGAGGCTGGTTTGCAGTGGTCTGGAGTCCACTTGGTTCTGTTAATAATGCTGGAGTCAGCTCCACAACAGTAAACACTGAGAGAGCTGCAATAAATCAGCACCTCAGGCAGTAAACAGACCAAATTGCCACTGGAAACCGTATGGAAGTGATTGTGAGTGTACAGTCAACATGATCACCTCATGGTTTGACATGAAGTGGCACGTTGGTGAAAAGGAGAGAACAGTAAATTACACAGCATTGTTTGACAGTGGAAAAATAAATATGGTACAGTTTATTGTAAAAGTATTTCCAAAAGAGGATCCAGAGGTCTTAGTGGGGATTTGAGGCTCTCTTGAAAAAGTTGGAAGAATAGTTTATAATGTTCCATTCACTTGCATTCTGGCAGTGAGCTTGTCTTTGTTAAATACCAGAAATAAGGGGAACACGCATGTGCCCACTACTGCAGAGACCTGGGTTTAGTTGAGGGCAGTACTGCTTTTGGGGGGGGGGGGGGGGGGGGCCTAATCGAACACAACTGTTCACTGCACTAGCAGGGCACCTGTGGGGATGGGTTCAGGGTCTGGGGGAGGATAGCATCAACATCCCATGCTATGTCCTCCTGCTGAAGCTGCTTGCTAGCAGGTAAAAAGAAGTGGGTGGCGTCACCATTTCTATTGGGGGAGACACACCCTGCCCAGTCCCCAAGCCAACAGTGGTAGTTTGCAATAATGAGGAGGAAAATGGGAAAAACACATTTGAAATACACAGTAGACATATTTCTGAAAGTAAAAATTGAATCAAAACATCTGCCAAAAGCTATTCTACTATTAGGTGACTAAAGGTATGTTGAAATGGTCACATACGTATTTGCTGCTTCTCTACAGAGTATGTGATCCTAACCTTGACACCAAAACCCAGGTCAGTTTTTACCCCAAACTGAAATTAGATCAACATCCAAACAATGATGATCTCTCAGGCTTGCACTTAATAAATGACAAATGCCAGATTTGCTATCCTACTTTTGGACCAGCATTAGAGGAGAGAGTAAATAAAGTATGCAATTGGTCCACTGCATCTGCATTTTGGCAATATAGTCTTTAACTGACAATGGACATGTGATGACAAGGTGTGCTTAAGCAGGATATGACAGACATGAAGACTCAGGTTACAAGACTTGGACTCAAGAGAGATTTAAGTCATGAATCTGATGCCTTTAGACATGACTTGACAAAAACAAAAAACACTTTAAAAACTCACAAGAGACTAACACTAATGACTTGCTCTCTTCCCCAAGCCCAAAGATTAAAATTTATGTTGTACAGAGAATCAACTCTTTATTTTCTGATAACATTTTGAATCATTCCAACGGTGGCCAATCACATTGTGTGAGCAGAAGGGGACAATGCATTTGGCAGTGCAGGCCACCTGATGGATGATACCTCGGATCGCATTCACATGTAAAGACTGGTCAACAACTCGGCTCAGAGATTGCGATTGATTATAATTGCATCGCAGGAATAACATTGCTTTTAAATGTTAATTTAACTGTTAAATTAAACATGAATCTCATTAGAAACGTGTCCATTTGGGGCTTGGATTTAATAACTGACAGAATCAAACTGTCCTCCAAGTCTTTTACTGACAGAGTCAATTGACTTCATTCATACAACTTTATCAACTGATGCTCAGCAGACACATTACGCTGATGTAACATCTGATAAAAGCATGGGGCTACTCAAATAAAATGAGAAAAACTCTTTTCAGCTGGGGGTACCATGGATGAATTTTATCCAATGAGAATGTTTGGAATGATGGGTTTTCCTTTGGGAACTCTTGACATGAAAACACGTTTTTTTTAAATCCAGCAATACAATTAAATATGTGGAAGGCTAACAATTGGAGTCATTGATTGTACTGCAAGGTCTAAGGGAGGGATTGATCTCAAATGAATGAGAAATAAAGGACTTACAGATGGAGAAGCTCATGTAAACACAATGCGTGCTCAAGAGAGGGGAGAACTTTTGAAGACTTTGCTACAAGACAGAAAGGAATAAAATGAATTAAGGAAATCAAGACAAAATAAAAAGAAAAAATATATATATCTTTTTGTATTTACAGTAGTATGTCATCTATTTTGATTTTTTTTTTCCCTTGCCATTGTCGCACTTACACATTCATGCATGCTCTTGGGGGAATCACTGGAATTGTTGGGTCCTTGAAAATTACAGAGTATGGTCTAGACCTACACTCTATCTGTAAAGTGTCCTGAGATAATTCCTGTTATGATTTGACACTATAAATAAAATTGAATTGAAATTGAATTGAATTGAATCTATTCATTTCCAGAAACTTCATATCTCTATCATTATCTAGAGTGCATATGGCTATCAAACAGCCAGTGAACTGAGAAGAGAGAGAGATGCCTTTCATTAAAACATCAAAGAGTGTGTATCATTCCCAAACCTGAGCGCTTCACTGAGCTACTTTGTGCATTGCATGCCTTGTTAGATGAGTTCAAGCTAATCCAACTGCACCCAATTGTGCATTATTGTTCACGCTAATTACTCCACTGAGCTCACCCTCAGGTTCACATCAGGATGTCAGAGGTCACACTCGACCAGGGTTGAAACTTCTCGCTCAAATTCCCACCTTCACCCCCACCCTGCCTTAACCCATCGCCCTCTGCTCACTCAGCAGCTTGACCCATATTCCCTATACCCTCACAGCCTGGGAAAGATTAATCCGCAATAGCGGGAGAATGGGGTTGTCATTGGAGATTTGAGTTAATACGCATACATCCGCTCCCTGCTGTGGCCCTGTGACCTGCGCATGTGCCCCCGTCACTTGAGAGCACAGGTATGCAGGGAATGCCATTGCATCAGAGTCAGACAGACGTCGGAGAGGGCTGCCAGCAAAAGGAATTGCAGGTTAAGAGGTGAGGACCGCACTTCACGCCCAGATGAATGTTTGTTCAACCTGGGATCATTTATGAAAGGCTGGAGCCTAAGCTGGAGGAGATAGTTATGTCTCCATCATCTCTATCTCTGACTGGATAAGCTTTTCTCCCTCAGGCTACAAGATTCAAAGATGTAATGATGTGTAAGAATTTGGTCCAGTATTGTACCCCACCCCCTTTGGTGCATCATTGCCTGAAGCTATCTCTCTTTATCGTCTGTCTTTAACCCTGATTTGTCCTGCCTGGATCATAAGAAAAAATGAGAGGGCTCCTCATTTCACACATAATCTCATTTGATAGCCTCTGGCTCAGGGTCAGAACAGAGGAGAAGCATGTAGAGTTGAGAAAGCTGGAAGTCCAATCACATGGTGTGTGTGTGTGTGTGTGTGTGTGTGTGTGTGTGTGTGTGTGCGTGTGTGTGTGTGTGTGTGTGTGTGTGTGTGTGTGTGTGTGTGTGTGTGTGTGTGTGTGTGTGTGTGTGTGTGTGTGTGTGTCAGGGGCCTCTACTCTGCTGAGGTACTGGGATATTTGAGTTTTCTTGTAATACAATTTAGGGTTAGCATTCAAAGCCTGAGTATACGGTATGTGTATGTGCAGTGCATGACTCTGTACCTCACAATTTATGTCTAAGGTGCAAGGTGGAAATTAAGTCTTTCCCAAACATTTAACGTACAAAAACTAAACAGAAAAAATTCATTGAACGTAATGCAAGATTTTGCAATACTGTCTGGTATCAATGTTCTTGTCAGGCAATTGGGTTGGTTGATTGGTGTGTGTCTGAGGGCATAATAACTTTAAGATGTCATTGAGTTGGTCAGTTTGGACAGGTGAGAGGCTCTTAGGGTCAACTGTTGCACTTGAAGATCAGAGGGAAGATCTTAGTAGCAACTGTGCACCGATACATTCCTGAAACACACACACAGACTCTCTCTCTCTCTCTCTCACACACACACACATACACACACACACACACACACAATCTGTTTTCTTTCCTACCTACCTTTTCTTCTTCTAATTCTTTGGATAGTTTAGGGTGGTCATATGGACTATATGGTGGTGATGTTTGTTCAAGTTTGTTCCTATGAAGCTTATGTAGAAGAAGTAATTAAGACCAAAGCATGAAATGGCCTGACAATGCATGACATGTGCCCAGTCTTGTGATGGTGATATCAATGGTAATATCAAAACCATATGGCCACTTTGAGGTTTGCAGGATGGACACACACTACGGCCAACCACCATACATGGTGAGTCTAAAAACCTAAGCTAAATAGTGTTTTACAATTCTCAATTGTGGTTTATTTATCCTTGTTTACTTATTGCTGCCTTCATATCTGCCATGGACGTCCTGCTGCCATTCCTGAAGAATGTTTTAATGACACATGAAAGGTTATGCATGCCATTATGAAGCTTAGAACACATACCAAACACACAGCAGCTGCTGTAAGTGCCTCTACTCTGCATGTGCACTTCACTTGAAAAATCCAAAGCATGTATGTGTGCACAGGCATTACTTTCAGGGGAGCCTTCAAGTCTCACACTTGGCTGGTGCAAATGTACAGTTGCCATAATACAGTTTGGAATGTAATCATGCTTAATAGGCGGAGCATTGTCAATAAATCAATAATGAACAGTACAGTTTAAGCATGGGAGATGGAGTATGTTGTTTACAGTAGAGTTACAGTATGGGCCCTGGGAGTTTCAAATAGACTCTTTTATCTGGCAGTGTAATCCTTATGACACAGTATTATCCAAACAAATCTCACATTTTAATAAAGTCAGGAACCCTTCTCCAGACTGTAAAAGGACCAAGATCGGATTGGGTGTGATGCTGGAGGGAATGCATATTACAAATGTATTGCCATAACTGTCTCCCTGTTCATTTTGTGCCCCTACAATCTGTCCGTGCAGTCACACTACAAGCAACTTAATCAAAGGCACACTCACTTCCTGCAGGGGATGAGGGAAGCCCAGCCAGTGTGCACATGTATCAACATTTATCTTTCATTGGACATTAACAATTTTCCTTAATAATGATTTAATTTCATGAACAATTGTGCAGCTGGCAAGTGTGAAGTTGAGACAGCAAAAAGTAGCATGTGATACAATTACTTATGAAAGTGACAATCAGTGAAGATTATGCCACAATAGGGAAAATATGGTCCAGTCCGTTATATTACAGGCTAAAGGGCAACATTAAATATTTCAAATGCATTATTATTCAGCACGTCTTCTATTTAAAGTGGCTATAAACCATATTTTTATAATAATGTATCAAATGATGTGAAAACGCTGTGAAAATGTAAAAGGGATCACTCGTAATGATACAGAGAATTATCAGCTGAATCTGTAGCTCCCCACGGCTTAACAGAACTTTATAGCATCCCTCAGCTTATTCTTTAGCTGTCTGGCTGCAACTTAACTGTTGACTCTCACTGCTCTTACAGTGTAATCTACAGCAGGCAGCTGGCTTTAGCCAAAACACTCAAAAACCCATCCACTGTCTGCTCAAAACAGCAGACCGACAAAGTTAACGACTAGATGGTGAACATAGTGGAGCATTTAGCAGCTAAAGGACCAGAGATCTCCTTCAGGAGTTGGTAGAGACCAAAATCAGAGCAAAAAGAAGAGTCAATATTGAACTTACATTCGCCAGGTGACTAGAAACATGACTGTAAATTAATTCTAATGTTTCTTTGTATCTGCTGGATGTGTGAATAAGTTCACCATATTTACTTAAAAGATAATTATGCTGCGGTGGAGGATGATGATGTTGATCTGCTGAAGAATGTGAGCGATTTAGCCAATTGTTAAAGCTTCGACCATTATTTTACTTGTTTATTTAGAGTTTTGGAGAACAGTTATGAACTTTTTTTACATCTGTTCTTCTCGGATAATAGTCTTAAAGGGGTGATTAAGAATTTTGTACATAGGACCTAATTTCCAAGTTAGCCAGTGTGTTATTTATCAGTGGAGACCGTTTTCAACACTTTTCATCCAGTCCTTCCAGTTGCAGAGTTCGCTGGTGCTAGGCTAGTGCAAGTCAACAGTATCTGCTAGCCTGGCACTAAAAACAGTCTTACCCACTCCACAGTACACCCAAGGCAAAAAAATTATAACGCCAGACTATCGATGTAAATGTCTGTGTTGATAGAATAATGTTAGAAATAAAACTACCCTTGCATCGCATTGCAATAGTTATACTTTGTTCTCTGTAGTTGGTAGCATAGGCTACAGCAGCAGCGGAGTGATATTACCTAGGCTACTGAGAAAGCTGGTTTCCATGACAATCACACAAGTTTATTTACCTGCCGCTGCAATGTGCACGTAAACTGTCCGAGCTTACATGACTTTTATGTCAGCAATTACCTAAAGTTAGCGGTTAGCCCAGCCAGGTATCTACCAAGAGTGTAGCTATACCGTTAGCTAACATTGTCACTCTCCACAATGCATTGAACTGTAATGTCATCTCCACTAACGTTGTCAGTCTCAATCTATCAGTAGCAGCTAGGCTAACGTTATGAAAGGGGCTAGCTGTATTAGCTAGAGTAGACTACCAAAAGTTATTACCTGTTCATCAGTAGCTGTTGGTGCATCTGGAAAGACGGATTGGAACCACATTCGTTGTCAGTGACTTGTGGTCCTTTAGATTGCGGGGGTTTTCAAAGTCGTCTGGTCTAAAATGATCACTACACATTTGCCACTTGAGTAGAGTCTCCGCCTTGATGTCCAAGCCAGCAACAAGAAGCCACAGTTGGTTCCTTTCTGGATCTCCCAATGGAAATGGGATCTGTTTGGTTTATTTTTACAATTTCTAAATGCAAACTGAAACACCATGTTGCCTAGTCCTTAGTTTCCAATCCAATGTGTCAATACAACTGTACTAGGCTACTACTAGGCGTCCGGACTGGAGTGCACTTCTCTGTTTACTTTTCGGCGCAGTACTACTAACCGGAGCGAAGTAAAATTCCGCCGCTGCAGAGAAACTGGTCCCTCAAAATGTAATGCAATCATTGAGATGCAAGAGTCGTTTTATTTCTAACATTATTCTATGAACACAGACATTTACATCGATAGTCTGCCGTTATTATTTATTTGCCTGTACTGTGGAGTGGGTAAGACTGTTTTTAGTGCCAGGCTAGCAGATACTGTTGACTTGCGCTAGCCTAGCACCAGCGAACTCTGCAACTGGAAGGACTGGATGAAAAGTGTTGAAAACGGTCTCCACTGATAAATAACACACTGGCTAACTTGGAAATGAGGTCCTATGTCCAAAATTCTGAACAACCCCTTTAATTTAAGGAGAGAGAAAGTCAGCAGATCATGGCTGTGTTTTAATGGTACTTCTAGTAAAATACTGATAGAGAGCCTTGGTTTATACATATATCAATACAACGGAAGTTATGAAAAACACCAAAATAATCAGGAACTATTTTCCTGTTCAAAACTTAGCTGTACTGTAACATCACTACATGTCATTTTGCACCAACAACAATTTATCAAAACAAAGCAACCCATTAAGTAACTTTCTTGCAGTGTGAATGTGGTAAATCCATGATCCCCTAGACCTTGTTCTTGACCCCAACACATATCCCTTGACCCAAAGCCCCCCCATCTACTGAGTCCATTAATCATTCAAAATACCTTCATGCCTATTACACGGACTCTCAAGCTTTTCACCAAAGGCATGCAGTCCTAATGAACTTCCTTTTTAGTTAATTCCCATTTACTGTTTCTCCTCCTTGGCTGGTTTTAAATACAAAGCTTGGCAGGTTCCAACGGAAATGTTTTAGTAAGTATTCATACTCTCAAATTAAGAATATCTTCCTCTGCTCCCAGTTCTGCTCCTTGTTCATCTTGGACACACATATGTGTTTGATGATCTGACAGTGGAGTGTTTTGCTTGTAGGGTTGATAATGTCCCTGGTGGCTTTGAAAAGGGTTCCTTTGCCTGGACTGGAGATGATTTTGTTTAATGAAAGAAAGAAAAAAATGTTAGCCTCCCAGAGCAGTATGGATTTAGCCCCTCATCCAGGAATCTAAAAGACTAACAAATCTGGACAGGATATGAAGGATATCTGCCACAGCAATCACATAACATGTGCCAGTCACATGACACATTGTGTGTGTGTGTGTGTGTGTGTGTGTGTGTGTGTGTGTGTGTGTGTGTGTGTGTGTGTGTGTGTGTGTGTGTGTGTGTGTGTGTGTGTGTGGGAAAGAGAGTGCATGCATGCACATGTAAGTACATTTGTGTGGTTTGGATTAAGAAACCCTGATGTGCCATGTGTTTTCTCAGGCTATTGGTTATTAAGGTAAGAATTTGTGCATTGGCGACTCCAGATATTCAACTTTAGGCAGACTGTATCCACTAAGCGCAGAAGCACTACTGCTGAAACTGAGGTATGGCTACAACTGAAGCAATTCCCAGTTGGAATTGGAATGCTGTTAGATTAGCCCCCAATCCCACTAAAGCATGTAGGCGTCAGTAGTGCATCCCAAAGGGAAAGGAGGTCCCATTGTTTTATATGTTATGTATACGTTTGATATATTGCCTCACAGTACTCTTGTCCCAGTCACAAAACCCTTGACTCATAAAACATTAATATGTCTTTTCTTCTCAACATTAAAACCCAAACAAACACATCTACAATAAGCCCCCATGTCCTTGCTGGAGACTGAGGTCTCTGTGGGGCGTGTGAAATAATTGTGTGAAAAGCTGGACTCCATTTTGGTTGGGTGTGATAGAAACCGATTTGCCAATCATTCCACTGCTTTTATGGGACTGACAGGGCTGCCAAAAGAAAGAGTGAAACACTGCCTTTCAAATTAAAGGAGAAACAAACACTTGCACACAAAGATAAAACCAAGCGGAAACAATGTGAAAAAGAAAAAGAATTGTCCACTCTTAATTACTTCTCACATTCTCCAAAAACCTTCAAGTGTAACAGATGCTGAGAGCTGTGTAAAATTGTATTTGTTATTCACAATTAAAAGAGAAAAAACAAATTTTACAAAAGCAGAGGCGTTAGCTGATGAGTCTCAAAAGCTTATTGTTTGTGTCGCATGTTATCCCTCATCTTTTGATAAAAGCCTGTACATCATTCCTGCTGTCAGTGGATGTGAAAGGTTTAAACATATGGATAATTCCCCTGCCTATCTTTGAACATAACAAGATAATCCATTTCACCTCAAAACAGTAAGCTTTTTTATACTATTTATTAAACCAAATAACTAGCTTTGTTTTGTTTTATATAATGAGGACCTTATTTTGTCTCTACCATTTTAAAGGTCCCATATAATAAAAAGTTAGATTTCCATATCTTTTTTTTAATACAAAGCAGGTCGAGGTGCTGTGTAAATACTGTGAAAGTCATCAAAACATTTACGTATTCAAAAATGGTGCCTTTAGACAAGCCATCAGGACTTCCCTACAGTAGTGATGTCACAACTACAGTATAGGTTAAAAAAGCCGCTACAGTGCTGTGACAGTTATTCCCCAGCTGCAATGACGGTGCAGAGATGCCAAGAGCACAGATGTGGAAGACCTGGAAATGCTAAACAATCAGAGCAGACTGGGCTTTTTTTAGGAGGGGGACTTAACGAGACGGAGCATTTCAGACAGACAATACAGATATATTCAGACAGACAGTATGAGAAAAATAATGTGTTTTTTGAACATTAAAGCATGTTCTAGGATAAACCCAAAATACAAGTATGAACCTAAAAAATTGCATAGTATTTCAACCTTAAATAGGCAGAGTTTTGAAGTGAGCCTGTGTAACTTTTGCTAAACTGTGGCCACTGCGCCCACAAGTGACAATTACAGGAACATAGCTAATGCTAAAACGCAGCGTAACTATAGCACAAGAAGACACAAATCATACGGTCAGTGAACAGACTTAGTGTTGTCAGTTACACAGCAATATCTAACCAAAACCAATTGCTTATGAATTCATCTTTTCATTTGGAGGAACAATTTAAATGTCTTATTTTGACTCTCTATACTTGTCAATTAGGCATGCCATTATAAGACTAGCATCAGTAAAGCACAGGTTGGATATCAGAGTGCACCCCTCAGACTGCGAGGTGACAGCCACCACCAATCTTCTGAATAAAAAGACCCCTTCCTCTTTGAGCATTAAATGCAACCACATCACTGCACATGTTTCCGTCTCAGCCCGGGTCTTTGTTTGTCTCCCCATGAATCCGGGCAGCCCTTGTGTTGGGGGTGCAGGAAGGGATGCAGACTGGAAGCTGTGAGAGTAGAATATCATTAGCCATAAGGATATCTTCACTCTCCATTACTGTATATAAAACTCATAAGGCCAAGGCCGTCTTTACTGTAGAGCCAGCTGCATGTGACTGAATGAGCTCTCAGATCAAATGTTTACTTTGGATTGGACGTCTTCCCTTAAGATACTACAAGAACAAGACACCCTTAATCTGAACAGAAACGTGGACCCTCCTTGTCAGGTTCTGACACCCCACCTGGCAAAACAGAGGAAATAGTTTTAGTGTGTGTTCTGAGCACACATTTACATACATACATACATACATACACACAGTATCTCACAAAAGTGAGTACACCCCTCACATTTTAGTAAATATTTCATCATATCTTTTAATGGGACATCACTGAAGAAATTACACTTTGCTACAATGTAAAGTATTAAGTGTACAGCTTGTATACCAGTGTAAATGTGCTGTCCCCTCAAAATAACTCAACACACAGCCATTAATGTCTAAACCGCTGGCAATAAAAGTGAGTACACCCCTATGTTAAATTCCCATAGAGGCAGGCAGATTTTTATTTTTAAAGGCCAGTTATTTCATGGATTCAGGATACTATGCATCCTGATAAAGTTCCCTTGGTCTTTGGAATTAAAATAGCCCCACATCATCATATACCCTTCACCATACCTAGAGATTGGCATGGTTTTATGTCGGTTAGCCTATTAGCTGGTTTGATTTGCATTGAGAGATGATTTTATGGAAAGTACCCCATGCCAAATATGAGTTATTTTGAGGGGACAGCACATTTACACTGTTATACAAGCTGTACACTTAATATTGTACATTGTAGCAAAGTGTAATTTCTTCAGTGTTGTCCCATTAAAAGATATAATGAAATATTTACTCAAATGTGGGGGTGTACTCACTTTTGTGAGATACTTTACATATATACATATATATATATATATATATATATATATATATATATATATATATATATATATATATATATATACATACATACATAATCACACAACACACACACACATTTGTTAACGCAATATAATATCTACCATGGGCTCCATTAGCTGAAATGAACATCAGTTCTACAGTGAGACATAATTGAATTACTAATGTATTACTGTATGTGTTTTTCCTGTACAAATACAGTATGTTGTTAGCAAATGGATTGACTAATATACTGTACAAAATGATTTCGATATTGGGAGCAAAATCATGTCCTGATGTTTCTGTATTGCATCCAACCTTAAATGTTTATACTGTGATCTCCAAAATCACCGGCATGTCCACAGGTCCACAGTAGTAGTTCTCTGACTCCTTTCAGGACACTCCAGTAGTTAGCTTGCAGGCATTATGTGAGTAGTCAGGGCCTGACTTTCATTAGCCAGCTGTGGTTCAGTGGTAATGTGGATTTGGAGAAGGAGCAGAGAGCAGAAACATGGAGTCGGTCTGGACCAGGACACAGGCTAGTCTGTTTACTGGCCAGACACCATTGGTCAGAGAGATAAATATCACCAGCAGCACCATACATAGCCCTGTAATGGAAAGAGGGTGACATGGGGAGAAGAAAGAGGGATAGAGCAAGAGTAATGCGTCTTCGTGGAAACATTTGAGTGATGCTTCTTCTGAGTTTACTGCAGAGAGAGGGAGCTGTTTGCCAATGTGTTTGTGGTAAAGTTTATGGTAAGAAAATGCTTTGTTGCAGCTTTTAGTGACATCATGGCAGATGAGCAGCTTCTGCAAGTCGTTAGTGATTTCAGTTAATTGACTTAAGCCCCTTAATTATCCTTAAGCTGACATACCAAACTACACCACACCTAACATACTGCTGAATTGTTGCTGAAGCCATTTTATTATAATGATTTTATACTTTCACTTGTCTCTCAGTTTTGTAATGCGGTCCATGACCCCAGACTCTTCGAGCCTCTCCCATTTCAGCTTCAAGACCCAACCTACTCATCAGAGACCCAGTGAACACACAACTACAGTTTATCTGTGTTAGCCATTAGCCAAAAATCTCAGATTCATGGCCATTATTTCTTCTTCACAGTTCCATTAACATCTTGGAATAAACTCAAACCATGTTGGTCATATCTGCATACGAACTTTAGCCAAACTTCTAAACCTACCAGTCCAATGTCCCATTCCTGGTAATATTTAATGTCTTCCCATGCATGTGTTGCCAAATCTTTGGCGTTTTAACAAACCTTGAGTTGTGTGCATCACATGGCTGTTTATTGCCTGTGGTCTAACATTGATAGAAAAATTGTTGTGTGAGCCAAACACGTGGTTACCTGGCTCCAGTAAGCCTGGCTACAACATGGAGCAAGCCACATACGCGCTCACACATACTGACAGAAGTCTGTCCAATTAGACGGACGTAATTGCAGTGGTGACAGCAGCAGGATAGGACAGGAGACAGCTATGGCTCAGATTAGGGACGCTCAGCTGAGATGTGTCTGGGATTCTGGCCAGCAACACTGAGGGAGAGTTGGAGCTGGAGAGCAGGAGGGAAAGACTTTAAAGAAAATGGTCATTAAGAGTAATTTACATAATACCCCTAATAAACATACCCTGATGAGAAGTGATGTTTTTTTTGTGTCTGCGAATGATTATGAGCTGAGATTTTAGAGAGTACAGAATAGAGAAGGGACAGCAAACTAGGAAATACTGATAACAGATCAGATTCAACTCTCTCTTCTACTCTGGATGATTGTCCCATAACGCAACGTGAGCCTGGACAGCGAAAGCAGAGGAATGGGGGAAGTGGAATACAGTAGGAAAAAGTGGGATGGGAAAAAAGAACACAGAGGAAGAGGAAGATTTACTGTTGTATTAAAGAGATGCAGGAATAAAAAACATGGGACGAGGGGATTTTTTTAAAAGCTCCCTGTGTCTCAAAACGAATACCGTTTCTTTCAGAATGAGCTACAGCATGATGCATAAGGAAGGAACTATGCACACCTGCACTGCCTTCTGAGAGAGGAGGGAGAGTTGTGACGAAGTGACACGAAAAACAGAAGAAAAAAAACATTAAGGGACAATGAAGAGCTCAATCAAAACTGAGGTTTTTTTCATCAAATAATCTTAACTCAAGGTCCCCTTTTTAAAGAGCTTTCAGCAACATCTCAGGCTTTATTGGCAGATGGAGTTTGAAAAATGTTACTGCAAAGTGTCTCCAAAATGAATGTTCTCATTCTCAGTGAGTTTGGATTGATATTTGTGTTAGCTGATGAAGACCAGGGCTTGTGTTTGAAAGCTCCACAAAAAGCTGGTAATTGGACCTTGGGTTAAAATCATTAAGTTAAACTACAACGTCCAAGGTCAAGAATGAACTGGCAGGCTCAGTTCTACAGTTTTAACAGAAAAACAGATTGAATCATTATTTTAAAGTGCAATGTGTCAATGTCTTTCACTCACTAAGTTCTTGAAAAGAATTATTCTCATTTTTTATTTTCAGTTTACTTTAGAAGATAAATGGGAAGATTTAACCATTATTCATTCATTCATTCAAACCTTTATTTAACCAGGATAAAAACTCCTTGAGATTAAAAATCTCTTTTACAAGAGTGTCCTGGCAAGTGGCAGCAGCATGGTTTCAAATAAATACAAAGACAAGAACAAGTAAAAACATAGACACACTTTCACTCATCATATTCAAACAACAATGTCATCATAAAAAAGCTGGGTCCTAAATCAATTTAAAAACAATGACAGACAGACTGCCATTAAAAAAGGAAGTTAATGATTTTTTTTTTCTTTTTCTTTGTTCCACAAGAAAAAACTGATAATAATCAACACAAGCCAAGGCAAAGCAGCCCCTATTAAACTTTACAGCAGTGGTCGCCAACCGAGGGTTAGGACACCTACAACAGGTCGCAAGACACATTTTAAGACAGAGGAAAGCACCTTTTTTCTTCTAAATTATTGAATCATTTATATGACCTGCATTACTTGTATTCACTTTGGGGAAAAAGCTATAACAATTATTTTTTCCTTTTCTGAAAATATTGTGTATGAAATCCTTGAATCTTCAATTTCATGTTGGAAATACCTGCTGCTGACATCATACAGTTAGTATATCATACCTGATTGGTTGGAGGCAGGTAGAATGAGGGATAATTTCACAGAGGGGCACAGCCAAAGAAGTCACTTTTTTTAAGATTAGGGGTAAAAATTCAAGTAAAGCTGTGTGTGTGTGTGTGTGTGTGTGTGTGTGTGTGTGTGTGTGTGTGTGTGTGTGTGTGTGCGTGCTTGTGTGTGCGAGAGAGAAAAGTCTGAATAATAGATTTAGAATATGATTAATTTACAAGGTGGAGGGTGTTGGTGCAGGCGGTAGAGGGTGAAGAAAAAATTGAAAGAAAGCTGGAAAAGGACAGAAGAAAACAGGAATGACTTTAAGACCCAGAAGAAAACAGTGAGTGATTAATGTTTTCATACTCCTCAAATCGCATCTGAAAGGCCCGTTCTGCTCAGGGTTTCCCTCCTGCCCTTCCTCTCCACCCTGTTACCATTCAGCGGGTTCTCCCATGGGTGTGGGGCTACCAAGAGGGGTCTGCTTTCACCTCAAACCCCTCACACACAGAAAGAAAGAAAGTGAGCAATAGTGAGAGGTTGTGTGTGTATTTGGGGTGCAGCGGAATTCAAATCCTTTCTGCTGTGACAAGGTCTGCCAGAGTTCATGCTGCAGTGCCATAGCCAAAGACAACACACACACACACACACACACACACACACACACACACACGCACACTCACACTCACTAAAAATGGAAGTCAGGGATCAGTCATCTGATGGGCAGGTGGGGAAGAGTGAAGGATATCTGATTGACTCAGGACGGGGAATAGGGACCAGGAAAACATCTTTACTGTGATTTGTCCAAACCGTATTTGATTCAAAATGACTCGTCCAATGTTTAGTTATAGACTCTCAAGGAGGATATACAGCACAGGCGCAGACACTTTTATGAGCTCTGTGACAACAGGGAGACATGACAGCAGAAGTTATCTCTGCCTCTGTTGTGCTGCTGTCTCTGTGTGTGTGCTAATCACAGCATGTGCTTGTTTCACCTCTACAACTTGAGTTAGTTAGGCTGGGACATTTATGGCCCAGCTGCTGTGCCCTCATGCTACATGATCAGAAAGACAGACACTGACAGACACACATGCCTGCTGACCAGACCTCAAAAGGTCTACCGCCTTGCCTTCTGCTCCTGCCTTTAATCACTTCAGCAGATCACTATGACAGAACATATTGTTCACACTCTCTCTCTTCCCTGGTGTGTATACAATTTCCAGGAGGGATTTTTAACCTTGTCCATCCCCGCTTTTAGTTCTCCCCCACCCGCCCCTGTCCATATGTCTGGGCACCAGAGCTCAAAATGTACACGCGCCCCACACCGCACACTCATATACACGTCCTGGGAAAATGTACACGTGCCTGCCTCACATTTGGGTCATGCGTGTCAGACATGTGAAGCTCCGCTGGTACTACACAAGAGAGGGAATACAGCGGGATTACAGGCAGGCTAGTCATCAACACTTATGACGCAGACACTGAAGGAAAAGTGCAAGACAAAAAGGTGAGAGGAAGCAGCAGCTGATATGTGTGGACAGAGAACAGAATCCACACCACAGATGCACAAACTTTACATGCCTTCATATTTGGTTTATGAGAAAACTTCACCAAAACTAAACTTCATCACAACTAAACCACACTGTCCAATGTTTATACTTTCTTCACAACACAATAAAAAGGGGTCAATGAGTAAACACCTCTTTCCACTTCTGTACCACATATTTTCCCTTGTGTAATCTACAGACACGGGCAATTACCAAAAAGCCCTCTTTTTGACAGGCTATTTGTATGCATGTAGCCATACATCAAAGTGGTCATAGAAAGAAACAGACTTCACCTCGATGGTTGAAAGAGAAAGAGCAGGCAGAGAACCGGCAAGTAATCTGTACAGAAAGATGGAGAACATGAGAAACGACAACCTCAAATTAAAACTTCTACAAAAATACAGTATTTGGGGAAATGCAACAACACACGGCAATGCGACAACAGCGGTGAACTAGAACGGATCCTCTGGGTGTTGATAATCCTGCACATCTCTCACTCTATTTCTAAATTTCCACTGTAGTGGACAAGAAAATCACTCTAATTTGCCCATTTATTGCAGATGCTTAGGTGATCACAAACCAATGTGTCAATTAATAAACACCTGATTTGCTCAATAATTTATATCAAAACCGGAGTCAATACTCAGTCAAGAAATCACATGCACGCACACCAACATCCATCCTTCTTGCTGCCGTGAGCGGGGGAGGGGGAGGGGGGGGGGGGGGGTGTGACTGGGAAAGAAACGGAGGGGTTTGTGTTTACACTGGCAGGGTGAGCAGCTTGTGAAGCCCCGTGAAAATGACCAGCTCACATCTAATAGAGCGAAAGCCCCACCATGACTGACAGGACCGGCTTGCCTTTGAGGTTCTTCACAATCAACTCAAACCGTTTCCCAGCGTGCTTCACTCCCCAGGGCGGCCACACCAAACGAAACAAATAAGAGAGATTAAAAGGAAAATGGTTGCCATACCAGGATCATGGCAGGAGAGCGTTTGCCGAGGGTGAAAGAGTACGTGCGGCACAGAAAAGCTGGAGACTTAATGAGTTGTCCTCTGACTTTCTGTACACTGTAATTTCAGCCATAATGGAGGGGCTGGAACGCCAAGGACGTCCCAAAAGTTTAAGTCTTCATTGACAATGTACAGTACTTAATCCCCAGAGAGGGACCTGAATCTACCAATAATTGGTGTACATTTCCTTCCATGTTGTGCTGTGATGTTTCCACCATGTGTTCCAAGCCATTTTTTCCATCTAATTGCATTCAAAAAAGAAAATAACAAGCAGCACAGGGCCCCAGTGGTCTCAGAGTGGACCACAAATACAGAACTGAGCTTCTTTTAAGATGTGCGTACATTTTCAAATGGGGGAGTTTTCATCATAAAGCCTAACACTACCATTGATTTCACAATACCATCTGTCTTCTGGGAAGAGAATGGATTTCTTGTATTGGCATTTGGATCTCCATCAACAGGCCAAGACTATTGATACACATAATTGCATTAGATGGCTTTAGTCCTTTTCACAACAGCTTCATGGTTATAGATGGGTTCACAGAGCTGGGATATGTCAAAGCAAAGTCCAGCTGGAGAGAAAAAAGGTTCAGGGAGGGCAGAGGAGAAATTAACGAGTGAATGGATTGATGGACCAACAGGCTAACACAGGCCTGTCCCATCCATCACTGCCAAAGAAGGGGACACACACACACAGCTAATAAAGTGCATGTAATTATATCATCCAGTTGTCTGTGCTCCCCACATTTATTCCTCCACCTGTCAGTCCTCACAAATCATCTTTGTTGAGATCAGAGAAAGCTTAAAGATAATTTCAACCCGACAGTCATGCTGAGCAACACTGCCAATTCCAACCAACCTAGTTCTTCCCCAACACAGAAAACAACAGCTTTTCATTCTGTGTGAATGCACATTAGTACATTTACAATGAATACCCTTATTAAGACCATGAATGCCATCTAGTGGAGGCGAGAGAGACAGACTCCTGGCAGGTATTAAAACGTGCATCAACATTTACTAGATGGCCCTGACAGACAGGAAGCAGTACACAGCTATTTTCTATCAAAAGTGTTTTTATTCAGGGGAATTTGGATCCAATAAATCATTAAAAAATACTTAAGTTTAAGAAAGGTTCTGAAGAAAACAGCTCAGATGTGGTCTTTTTGTTTAAACAATTTACCATTACAAACAGTGATTTTGTCATTTTCACAGTGTGGCAACAAAAATGATCAATAAACACAAAACTATTTATATTTAATATAAAGGAGGTATAGAACTACTACAGTCACACAATACTATACTTTTGTTTTCTTCTAGCTAAATCCTGTATATTTAGAATTGTTATAAGGTTTGGTGAAATTAAGGTTACACCAAGTGTGTCCTCATCCATGCAGTTATTATGTGGCAGTTGTGGTGAACATGCAAGTTCTCCATAATTGATAAAGATAACAGCTGTGTGTATGACACCATTTATAATTCTTAGCATAGCCATTAATTAATTAAACCCTCCAACTTAAGTGAGATTAAAAACAACTAGGGGGTTGATTTTGACAACTCATGGGCTGTAATTGGGTTCTAAAACTGTCGAGTAATGCATGGCAACTTGCTTGCTGAGCTTAGAGAAATCCACCACCAGAGGGCACCGCTGACATTTAGTACAATGCAGCTCTGCCATGATTGAACGCCTCAGATGACTTAATGATGTTTGCTTTGTTCAGAAAAGGGTACAAAATGTGTACATATATGAGAAGGGGTTGTACAGCCTACATGTAACACTCTCAACACACACTGTTAGAGAACTACTGGTGTGACTGAAAGTAAGAGAGGTTGTTGTTTAAGTTTCCTCAAGCCTCCTGAGAACCTTTGGATCTGGTGTTAAATCCCAGGCTTCACTGCTCTCCTTCAGTGTCAGATCATTTCAGTCCTATCCCCTGCTTATGGTTCCAGCATGTACACTGAATCCATACTACACACAGTCTCAGTCCACTGTAACACCTTCCGGCAGCTCCACCACCACAGGGGCACAGTCGTCCAAGTCTGCATCAAAGTCCCAGCGGAACTTCTTAGTCAGGTGAGCTTTGAACTTCTCTGCTCTCTTACGCAGTGTGCCGTCTATACCGGCTCCACTGGAAAACTGGAAAAAGTCCTGTAAGAAAAAAAACTCAATGTAATTATTTGTAAATGTGAACATCCTTGACAATACATAATAATAATTTAGGCAATGCTTTGGCATTCTATATTTCCAAAACAACTGCAATGTGTGTTAATATTTCCCATATTATTTTCCACCTCCTGGGAACTCCTAACAGGTTATGACATCCTGGCGGAGATAAATTACTTTTCTGGTCAATGTGAGAAATTTAGGACAGGAAGGACTACCTTGCTACTCTTGATACACTTGATAAATAAGAACCCTGCTCTTTTAAATACTAGGACTTGACTTGTCTAATATGTCTCTAATTTCAGAGGTTAAATGGATTCACAATTCTACAGTGATTGAGCCAATTATAAATCTAAAAACAAATTGCGTATTTTCTTTTTTCCTTATGTTGAGATGGGACAGTAAACATTTGGTAGGACATTATAAACTACTGTACTTCCACTTCCGGGATCCTTCCACTAGATATGCTACCGAGATCACAAGCAGCTCAGAACAATTGTTGTGTCTATGCATCCTGATAAAGCTTCTGACAGACACTTGTTTCTTTCATTTGTATGTACTTTGAGATCATGTTTATCCCAGCATATATGAGATTCTGTGCATCTACCTGCAGTGTGGAAGTGAGAAAGTTGCTCTGAGACACAATGTCGACAAAGAAGTCAGGCGGGATTTCTCCGAGCTGGTGGTAAAGCACGGCGATGAGCCCCAGATACAGCTCCTTACGCTTTCGCATTGCCTCCTCTGATCGGCAAAGGAGAGCGAGGAGACTCTTCCAGTGCTCAAACCCCTCGTACACATTTCCAATCAGGAAACACACAAAGGCAAACTGCAGCTCACCTGAGAGGGGACAGATGAAATGTGGTTAGCTTTTTATGTGAAAAGAATGTAATCGTGGGCTATTTTGATGAAGACATACCTAGCAGGTTGAGAGGCTGCAGCTCATGGTTCTTCTCCAGCACAGTCTCTAGGGCATAGCTCAGGTCCAGGCTGCACTGGGTGATCTCGGCCGGTGTAGCCCCAGCAGGGTATTTCTTCTCGGGGATAACAGAGAAGCGCAACTCCGTCCCCTCCCTCTGCTTCATCCTGGGGAGCCTGTTGAGTCCCTCTTTCATGCTCTGACAGGCTGTGTCATTCCTCGGCTGCTCTGCCCTGTCTTTGGTGTGTCTGAGCTGAAGCTCAGGGATGACGTCACTAAAGGCACATATTCGACCTGAAAGAGGCTGCAAGTTATTGGCGAGCTCCTCACTCAGACGGTCAGTGAGGGACACCCATTTCCTCATCACCTCGTACGGATAGGGCCCCAAGTGAGGATCCAGGTCTTGCAAGGTTGCCCTGATCCGGCTCACCTCCTCTTCGTTTTGGGAGGCTGAGAAGTCCAGATCTTCCTCTTTGGGATCCCAGTTGGCCAACAGGATGTCTTTGGGTTTGAGAGTGAGGAAGAGGCCTGTCTTTGGGCCAATTTCTCCTCCACAGCTTGGCGAGTTAACAGAGCTGTAGTGGAGGAAGTGCAGGCCTGGGGGGATCATCTTCACACCCTTGAAGCGGGGACCAACCTGCCAACTCTTGCAGTCAATCCCTAGCTCTGTACCTTGAGGAACACCCAGCAACACTAGGGTAGCTCCCTCTTCAAACAGCCTCAGAGCAACATCTGGATCCATGTCTACGCTGTTGCTGTTAGCCATGTCTGCTCTGTCAAGGGCTACTTAACGTATGCTTAACTTTACTGACTAAACCAAACCAGGCAACACAAGCGTTGTACTTCGCTTTCAGCTGTTAAGTGAGAGTTTTTCATGTTCAGAACATTCCGTAGGACTTCGTCAAAATGTCCGGCTAAGTCCGACAGTTAACACAAACAAAATGTTTTATGAATGGATGCAGTTTGTCTGTCTGTAAAAATGTAAGCGAGACAATATAACGGAAATACTTTAAAATTAAGTTTTAAACGTACATTTGTATAAAGGCGTTGGTATTGAAGTGCATTTACCGCAACGTGTAGCTGGTTGTTGATGTTTCGTATGGCTAGAAAATCGTTTGGTCGACGCTGTGCAACATATCTTCTGCTCCGGGCGGAAACAGTGCTGTATTAGAAGTGTTCCGCTTCTATAGTAAAAGTATAGCAACAAGGATTTTACCGAGGAGGTCGACTTTAGGCACAAAGCTATTGTTTGCTTTGAGTGCAGCTACCATCTCACTCCAAAATATATGATTAACTTGATTATAATGTTAATTTAATACAATATATAGTTTTTTTTCTATTATTATTTTATAACAAGGATACTTTGCATTAGGCTTTGAAGTGTGACATAAAGTATTGTTTTATGTATTGATCAGTTCATTATGATCTATAATTACTTTTATTTTATTTTTGTATTATTTTTTTTGTAATATATTGAAAGTCTGACTGTTGACACTGATTATGTTAATAAAGATATTTTTTAACAGTATACAAATATTTAGTTGATACTGCACCTACACCACCACCATCACTAATAATAATAATAATAATCAACAATCAAAATAATCACAGTACCAATCGGTCATTAGTAGATATTAAACATTTAAAAAAGTTTGTTTTATTATATTGCATATACTCCAAAACATAAACTGAAGAACATTCATAGGTATGATGATTACATATGGCTTACAAAGACAAAAATAGTTGTTAAAACAAGATAGACTTTGGAAATTTTTTATATTCTAAATGTATTTGAATGCATTGTGGATAATTTGTAGCTTATCTGTGGTTACAATAAAACTATTCCATAAAACAAAGAGCAATGCTGACATGCAACGTCTGGTATAGTTTTAACACACAAAATACTGAGAACTTGACAACAGTAAACATTCATGATATTGCATTTGAAAAAACAGTGGGTCATTGGCCACGTAATATCCTCTGTTTGATGCGGTGAAATTCACCTGAAAGTAGCACAGACTTAACACAGGCTTAAGACACAACATTTCCTACTTTGAGAGCATAGAGGCACTCTGAAGTTTCTGCCAACAAGTGATCAGTGCCTTGATAACTTTAATTAACCTGATCCTCTTTCTCTTCTTTCCTCGTATTTTCTGGACAGCTGAACAAGATACTTTTTTCCCCTGAAAGCATAGAACCAGAAAAAGAATTGTTATGCAGATAAAACATTGACTTTTATCCAGTTATCTGCATTACTGTTTGTATCAGGGTCACATCATGAAGGAGGTTTATGCATCTTTGTACCATGTGCAAACCATTTCCCTAGCCCAACCTTTACTTGTTTCTTATTTCATGTATCAGAGGGTTGGTATGGGGATGGGATATCATTTTCTGTGCAGTTTTTTTTGCTCTTTGGTGTGTCCTTATTCATTGTGGGAAAATGAAAACTCAATAGATACAAATATCAATCAATATCAATACAAATGGAAGAATACAGATCTCTCCTCACCAGATAATCAGGGCTGCAGTTGTGAACGATGAGCTGCTCCATGCTCACCAGTGGCTTTTCCAGGTCAGACGTCTGCTTGCCGCCCCTCTGACACCTCATCTGCTGTGTCATACCATAGATGGAAACCAGGATGCGACGAGCCTGCCATGGGACAGTAGCCCAGACATTGAATTAAATAAAATGGCATTTAAAATAGCTCATCAGTTGATTATACTATACAGCAAACTTAAGTTACACTCATAATTCCCTTGAGGGAATTCTTCTTTTGAATTTGCCAAATCGTTAATTACATGCATATTATGTGACAGGTTCTTGTGAAACCCACAGTTTAACGGTATCAGGACAAATTAGCCTGTTATGAGTCGGTATTACCCTGTCCATGGTGCTGAAAGTGCACATACTGTATTGCCATTTACCTTTCCTGAGGGACAGGGGTCTCTCGCTTTGGAGATATTAAATGAGCCAGTCAAATTCTGCAAGAGAACAAGCAACTATGGATTTATTCAATAGAGAAGAAACGAGCTATGAGCTTTACTGGAGTACTGAAGACAGTTGCAAACAGTGGAACGCTGCAGCCTATCACAGGATATTCAAGCATTGCTCCCACATGTTTAATTAATGCAACTGGCCTGACTCGAATTAAAACTAATAGAACATGCTAATGGAGCAAATAGAAAAAAATAAAACTAGAAACAACATTTGTCAAAGTCAGTGAGGCACACATAGTCGCAAAGGCATATCCGCAACAATGTCCTCATACCAGATTCTGCAGCTCAACGAAGATGACCTCTCTGTAGGAGCCCAGGATTTCTCTATAGTTACATCTACGTTTACCACAAGCGTCGGCCAACAAGAGAACCAACAGGATACTACGGAGTAGAGTTCCGGTCAGACACTATAAAAGAGATAGTTGTTATAATTAATAATACATTATGTAAAGGAAAAGTCCATTCTAGATTTACAATGAAAAAAAAACAAAAAAAAAACACGAATCAATGTTTAATTGGCTCCTGCTCGGACGCACAGTGTGCTACAGCTGGCACTGTCAAGCAACGGACGTCGGTTCCCAGCCGTTTGCAATTAATACCATAATAACCTGTGAATACAGCTAAAGTACAGCGGTGTACACACACTTCACCGTCAGCGGCGCAACTTGCAATACTTTTCTACATTAGCCCATCTGTTGCGTAAATACGCACCAGATGTTAAATCCCCACTTACCATTTATCATGTTCTACTGCAGGATCCTTAGACAAGCAAAGACATCTCTGACAGTAGCAGGGAGGTCCAAGGAATTACTCCTGATCTGGCTGCGCTCATTGTCTCCAAAACCTCAGTATTTTTACACTTCCTCAGGTGGATAGGTTAACGCGGTGGCGGGTAGACTTCCGATGTGGTGCTCCGTGGTTTCCAACATCACCAAAGTCACTGCTGCTCCAATTTCCTTTCCCGTCATGGATTGTTGACGCGGGGTTTAGGATTTCACCAAACTCCAGTCCAATCAAGTCGAGGAAAACTTCTGCAATTAATCACTTGCCTTTATCCTTTCGGTTTCGTTGGAAAGACGTGATGCCGAGGAGGAGTGGTGTGAAGAGCGGGTGGATTTGGTGCATGCTTATTTTTTTTAATCCAAAGCGCCGTTTGGGCATACATGTTCACAGTGGGTGGCTTACGTTCAGACTGCAGGCAAAAGTGTCACAAATCAGATTTTTTGGGGGGGTCAAGTGACCAGGTCAGACTTCTAGTAAGAAGACGTAGTGTGAACTCTCAAATCTTGCCCAGATCTTATGTTTTCAAATCAGATTTAGACCACTTCCATATGTGGTCCTGAATCAGACCCAGGTCTGTTTTTTTTTTTCAATGCGGCCGCAGTGTTAACAACCAAGGCGGCTACGATGAGACTTTTACGTAAATCTACATCAACATTTGTCACAATTATGCGCCCGCGGGAGTTAGCCCAGACAGACAGTCAAATAAAAATAAAAACATGACTAGTCCTACAAAATGGAGAACAGTGATGAAGCAAGTCATTGGAGGGAGAGTGAGGTGTTAGACCTAATTGGTGTATGGGGAGATACTTCAATTCAATCAAAACTAGAAGGATCATACCGTAACCGATCCGTTTTTGAAAAAATAGCAAACGAAATGGAAATCCACACAGACCTCTGCAGTGAATTTGCAGCCATAACCCCGCAAAAGGCCAAAATAGCCAAATTGGCTCCCTTTCTCTTCATTATTCTCCTCCTCAGCACCTGCTCATTAATGTTACGGCTGCCATTACACAAACATTTTGAAATAAAAGCGAAAATGCTAATTTCCTCCATAACCTGCCTAACTTTAGTGCAACAGCGTGCTGCGTCTGTCGTCATTGTTATTGTTCTTTTGCGCATGCGGGTCAGTTCGAAACCAAACAGCTCACACTGGAACCTGATAGAGGCCACATTTTAAAAAGGTAATGTCAACTGCCAAACAAAAAATCGGATCTGAGCAAAAATTCCGAATTAAGCATTAAGACTTGCGCTGTGAACGTAGCTTTAGATGTGGATGGAGCCCCAGAGCTATAGTGTGAGCAACAAAACATCTGTTGAATAATGAAACGGTGCTTAATGGTTATAATGTTGAAAAATGTGCATGACGCCATAATCCAAACTGGTTTCAAACAAACCAGTAACAAAGAAAACCCCATAGAGAGCAACCAAAATGCTGACCATGCATGGGAACTGCATGGGAGGAATTAGAGTGGGTACAACTCTTGGACTCACTCAGAATTAGATTTGACAGTCAAATCACAACAGGACATTTTATAATAGCACTTGTTTAGGAAAAACAGGACATTTTGCAATGAACTGTTATTTTGTTTATTGGATGCCTGCAAAGTATTTAAACACATTTCAAGCATGCTAAGTAAAAAAGCATATCACTACTAGAACATGAGAAAGCATGTAATAATCCCTGACACGTTTATATACAATTACTTCACAGACAGTCAAATTCAGACGTTTTTAAAATTCCACAGAAATAAGATGTTCTCATTTTTTTTAACAAACAAGTTTTGACAATAACACCCAATACCGAAAGAGTTCAGTCCAGACATACTGTACTGTAAAGGTGGAATCAACATGAGTGTGTTTTGTATATTTCTCTCTTACAGTACCCATTTAAGTTCATGTTTGTTTTACAATTTTCACGACAGTAATCAGCAGGAAATGTCAAAGGGAATACAAATCAACATATTTATCCTAATTTAGTAGAAATATAAAAAGAAAATAACTGATTACCTCCAACTTTTAACCCCCTTTACTACTACATCATTACTGGTGATGCCGTAGTACTGGTGACTCATTACTCACATTATATGTTGCACATAGATCACCTGTGTGTCCTCTCCCAAACCTGGCCGGTACAGTGCTGCTGGGCCATGGTTTTCACACCATTTCAATTCAGCACACAGAACTGGCACACGCAGCTTATGCAGACCTGAACCGACGGCCACATAGACTAACTGCATGGCAAAACAATAGAGACTAGTAAGTGTATTTCACATGGGTGGTCATGGCTAGGTCCAAATAACAAAAAGGTACTGTACATGAACATTTCCAAGATGCTCAATATGCATAGCATAATTCTGAAGGTGGTTGAGATGCGAGACACTGTGCATATACATCAGAAGCTGAAAAGACAGAGCTGCAAACTCATAGCTCTAATACAATCCTTTAATTCATGAAGCTGTAAATCAACATTTTGCCTTTAGAAATTGTGCTAAAGGTTGATTTACAAAAATGTATGAATTAAGCCAGCACTTCAGTAGAGTAGGTGTATTTCCCTTTAATTATTCTGAGAAACAACTGTTGCCTGGGTGACTTGCCAGGTGCAGCCCAGTGTTGCAAGGACAAGTAAACTGCTCGTGTAACATCTGAGCTGGTGTTTTCCTGAAGGCATGTGGGAGACTCAAACTAAGTGGAAGAAGGTTCTATGGTCTAATGAGACCAAAATCATACTACACTATATTTTTGGTGTAAGCAAAACCAGCCATATTGCCAAAAACACACCATCTCCACCATTAATCGATGGAGGCAACCTCATACTATGGGGATTCTTCTCTGCTGCAGACTCTGGGCAAAATGATTGCAGCAAAATACAATTAAATCCCAGAGAACCCGCCGCAGTCTGCAAGCAGACTTGGGAGAATGTTTACTTTCCAGCAAATGCCAAAACGTAAAACCAAAGCCACGCAGGAGGGGCTTAAAGACGATAATATTATGTGCTGGAGTGGTCGATTCAAAGTCCTGAACTCAATCCATCTGAAGACTTGAAAACTACAGTTCAATGACAGTCCCTGTGCTACCTGAAAGACCACAGACCTAGCCACAAAATCCTACTACTGCCGCTACTACTTATTCACTTGATGACGGTAATCAGTGATTTTGAGTTTTAAATTGGTACTTAGGCTTCACTTTGACATTAAATTATCATTCTCTGTTGGTAAGTATAGAAACTGTGATTCCATTTGGTAAAACGGTAAACCTGAAAAAGGTAAAGGGGGTATGTTTGATTACTTTGTATCTGCCACAGATGGGCAAGTCCTGGTTGAGAACAATAGTTGAGCATGTCCATAGCCGTTTCCTGCTCAACTGGTGACTGCCAGAGTCCTCCAGGTGTTTTCAGTCCAAATTTTCCCCATTCTCAGAATGTGTTCTTGATCTTGCTGGCTACCTCTGCTAAGATCTCTCCTGTCTTCTTCTGCCAGTTCAGGACGTGTTTGGACTCGGCACACCACAGCTCTCCATGGCGGGGCTCCGCATTCTCACAGCGCTTTCGCACCTCTTCCTGCTGTTCCTGATGGACGCAAACAAGCGAGGTTAGATAAAGCACCATTTGTAGTGGTAAATGATACAATGAGAATATTAGCCGCCAAGTGCAGTCATAGCTCTTATTGCCTGATAAACTAAGATACATTAACTGAGCTTGCATCTGACTGCAGAATGCAATAGTCATTCTATTGTCAAAAGTGAACCATGTGAGTTTGACAGTACTTCCATGTAAACGCTACCATTGACGCAGTGTTGTACCCAGATAAGGAAAGTCAATAATAAGATTCATACCTCTGTGCCATGCTGCAGCTCAAACTTGTAGAAGAGAGCCCAAGCATCTCCCAGGTCTGGCTCAATCTTTACTGTCCTCAGAAACCACTCTCTGGCTTTGGTGATCTTACGCTCACTCCAGAACAACCTAAAAGGTGTGCACAAGAATGCATTTGAAATGAAATCCATGCCTAAATGTTTGCTGAACACTGTGTAAAACCAGAACCGCAGAGAAAGAGAAAATATTATATAATAAAAGACTTGCATTATAAGCAAAGCTTATTACTGAGAAAAAGAACAGTGAAAAGATGCTGGCATACTTGGCTACAGCGAGCAAGACATGGGGATCATGTTCACACTTCTTCAAAGCATCCACACTCTTAGTCTTCCTCTGGGGCCTTGCCTCCAAAAACACTGCCTCAGCCCACAGGATACCTTGTAGGAAGGAAATGGGAATGGGGTGAAACAGAGAATTTGACATTACTGACACATACATGAAGCAATTGTAATCTGCAACTGGTACTGAGGTACTGTTGTCTGGTGCAACTCCTTTTGCAAATCATCTTACTGTAACTGAAAGATCACGCGCAATTTTGATTTTAGTCGACCATTAAAATAAGTTGACTGCAATTTTTTTAGTTGACGTGTCGTTTTACTATTGACGCCCTATTTATTTTTGGTATCCTGTCTCAAATGGCTCACTGTAATCCACACCAGTCTGAGCGCTGTGCGCGCCCTGCTGGTTAATCTGCTCTCCTCTTTCTTCCCCCTCCCCTCTGCCTTCACTGCTTTGATTTTAAAAATGGCGAAGGCAGATGAGTCCTCCGATTCAAGTCCGAGAATTAGCACTAGACCAAAAGCTTCCAAAGTATGGGAGAGTATTTCAGGCCAACTGGTAAGAGTGGTCTGTACACTCTGTCAAACTTCACTTGCTTGATGCACGAGCACCTAAAAAGGAAACGCACAGGAGTTGTTCAAAATGCGGCCACAGAAAAGGAAAACACAACGTAAGTATATGATTAGTAATGAAACTGCGAGCAAGTTGGTACTGTTTACTAACTCTTGAGAAATACAATGACTGTCTTTGGATGTTAAACAGGCTACTTAGACTTTAGCAGTAATGTTTTAAACCCCACAAAGCTCGCAAGTCTAAATGTGAGAAGCATAGCTGAGTGCCTGCCTGCTTTCAACGTCATTCATTATTAGGCAGAACTAAGCGGGGTAGCTAAGCGTTGTAGGCTAGCCAAAGACTCACTGGCTGCGTGGCGTGAGCGTGGCGTTTCTGTCCCGTGTCAGTTGCGTGGCGTTTTCTGTCTTTGCACAGAAGAAACGTGTCTGACGCGGCGCTGCTGCTGCTAGCCTTGTCTGTACACATGAATGTTCCCCATAAACATAAACATAAATATATACTGATTTGATTACAGCAAAGACAACGTTGGCAGTATTGATGGCAAAATAGGCTACCGAATATTTCGTTCTGTATTGACAGGTGCAATATTTGAAAATCGATAATTATTTAATATTATTTTTTTAAATTCCATTTATATCTGCATTTATGTCATTTTTTAATTTGGTAACATTTTAATTATTCATATTGTTTATGGCACAGGTGACATTTTATGTTTTGGCCCTTCAGTTGAGTTCAAAATAAAATGGACACAACGAAATAACAAACACTTGATTTTTTTTTTTAATTAGTTGTTTAGATTAGTCGACTAATCGAAAAATATGTTGAAAGATTAGTCATTAGGAAATTAGTTTTAAGTGGCAACACTATTTGATTTCTCTCTACAGCTGAGTATGACAGGTGAATAAATGGCAGTCCAATACATTCTCACTCTCATCTTGTAAAATACGGGCGCTTGGCCAGGTGCCTTTGTCGTTAACGTCTGTATTTTACGAGTTTGGTGTGAGAACGGGCTGGGCAGTCGGGTTCATGTAGAAAAGATCAGGTGGTTGTGGCAGATATAATAAAAGAAAGTATATTGAGGTAATAGAGAGGTAAACATTAGCTTGACTTTGGCTAGTATGAAAAAAACTTGATTCTGCTGTCAAAGAAATCAGCAAATTCACAGAAAAACAAGGATAATATTGAAATAATGACCTAGAACCTAGAGACCTAGAACATGTACTTATTCAGACTTCTTAGAAATGCATTGCCCTATTGGGCCCTTACAAAACCTGTTGTCATAAAAGAAAAAAAAATGGGTTAGAAAAGGTTCTTCTCCCAAAAGCAGGAATATATTCTCACCTGAATTGGGGCATTCCTGCAGGGCTTTGGCCATCAGTGTGTTGGCGATGTTCTTCAGTCCAGCCCGGAACTCCAGTCTGACCGACTCCAACCTGGTTAATATGATGACATACAAATACTTATAGAGGCACAGAATTACACGTGTGTCAGTTTGATCTCATTTTGACATTCCAAGTTTGTGTTTCTGTGCTGTTTTTAAGTTAATTTTAAGTTTTTTTAATGAATGCGGTAAAAGGATAAACATATATCAAGACAGGGAAAAGAGAGAAGCCTCTTGAATACCAAAGTAACATTTTCTAATTGCTCAGCACAAAAAAATAAACTTTAACACAGGTGACACATTTTTATTAAAAGCTCTTTCTCGGGTAGCATTCTGCTTTGGCATTCAGGTGTATTTTCTCACCATAGGTCGGGGCCCTGGGGATTCTTGAGTCGGGCCTTTTCCAGGATTGCTCTGGCTCTGGTCAGCTGTCCCACTCTCTCTTCAAGACGAGACAGCAGCAACCACAGGCCGCTCGAGTGGGGACACTTTTTCAACTACGGAAACAGACCAGTCATTTACCACTTATTTACTTTACCAATCATTAGGGAAACACTCATTTTCTATTCAAAGCACATATGATCAAAAATGCACTTTTAAAGTGTCCAACTCCACTGCATTGTTTCCCTTGCCTTTGTGGTCATTATAATAACCAAACAAACCCTTGCCTCTCCTCACCCCTTGGTTGTACGCCTCTCTGGCCTTATCCATGTTTTCACACTGCTCTTCTATCTGGCCTCTCATCATCCAAAGTTTGGGGAAGTCCTCGTAGTGTTTCAGGGCCTCGGTGCACAACTCCTGGGCAGCTTCTATGTTCCCCAACACCCACTCCAACTTGACTGACTTCATAAATACCTATAGAGATAACAAATACACATGCGTTTCATCCAGGATATATGTATAGACAGTACAAATCCATGAACTCCCACTTTCAAATTCCACTGGGAACTTATTATATTAACATGGCACAACACAAATATTTTACAATACTTATATTGTATCCCCAATTATGCAACGCAAATACCTTACCAGCTTTCAGATGTATCAAATACCAACTTCCGAGGGCATAGCCTTAATGCTTCAATAACACCAAGCAGTTGTCTTATCTGACAGGACAATCAGTAGAGCCAACATTAAAGCAGGCTCTATTAGTCATACCTGTCAGCAAATAAAATAGAGATAACTTAAGGGAGTGTAGCCAGGTCACCCGACAGAGAGAGTGATAGTTTAAGAGCACCGCTGACAGCATCTGTCAACCTGAGAGGTGCAGACTGTTTTGAGGTGTAGAAACCTGGCAAGCCTGAACCTGAGAAAGACAGCATTTTTGTAGAAGATATCTCAAGTACAATTCATTATTAAACACTTTAAAGCTTCTTTTTTTTAAGTCTTCGGAGAAGAACAAAAGCCTGATAATAAAGCCACCCCAACATGGGTTGCAGCTCTATTCATTTCAACGTTGCATAATGAAAAATAAACTGTCAGTACTGGTACAGAGGGTCACAGAAGGGCTGTTAGAGTCAATCTTCCCCTGTACAATTTAACTGCCAAGAAAACTAGGGAAACGTGTTTATTCCATCAACCTTCTAAGGAAAGTACTCTTTTTTTTTTTTTTTTTTTTTGGTTGACATATCTTTTCAGGCTGTATTCCATGCCAACAAACACAAACTAATACTGCACTTGACTGATATATTAAAATCTTATTGGGGACAATTTTTTTTTACTTTTATCCAGTAGATTTGTGTGGATTTCTACTCTTTTTTTTTTTTTTTGTAATGGTTCCTCACGAAAGTTTGAAATAGGGAAATCTCTCTCTTTTCCACTTTCTCACTCACACACATACAAACTCACCCTGGCGGTTGGGGCACTGCTACGGGCCTTGGCCAGCAGTCGACGGGCTCTTTCATACTCGTTATTCTCAGACTCCAGCTTGACAGCAGCCAGCCAGATCTCTTCACTGTTCGGGTTAGCCTATTGAGGAAAACAAAGTTAAGACACAGGCTTGCATGGATACTATGTGAACAAGTCAAAGTTTGCATAACAACAACATCATCATTATCATCATCATCATTATCACCTGGAAGGCCAGAGCAAGAATACTTCTGGCTGCAGGCACATCCTCAGCCAGCCACTTGGACTTGGCCCCCATCAGCCACAGGACCTCTGCCTTGGGACAGTGAGCCACGGCCCTTTGGAGCAGGGCCTCCAAAGACTCCCTGAGAGATGCAATGAGACATGGAAGAGTGATGGAGGGGGAGGAGCACAGTGGCAGCTGATTAAGCACATGAGCGGTTAAGGAGAAAAACAAAATGTTAAAGACAGACTTAATACAGCGATTGATTAAAATATTTACAAACAAAGACGTAAAGTGATAAAGTCAGCATTTGACTACTACGGTTTGCTGTTTTGAAACTAAATCTGGTCACCTGGTGCCGTTATTCTTCTCAAAGTAAGCAGCTCTAAGCCAGACACTTTTTTTACTGGGGAACACCTGCAGAGCATGGGCATAGATGGCCCTGGCACACTCCAGCGCCCCATGGGCCACACACTGAAACACAACAGAAAAGCATCTCCGTTAAGTTAAACGCTGACAGCAAATAAGTTATGTCAATGACCCCTCTAGGTGACTGATACATCGGTACTCACACTATCCGCATCCTCCATCCAGGTGTGTTTGCGGTCCTCCTCCTCGATGCCAATCCCTATGACGGCCCTTATCACGGCCTGACAGGTAGCTACGCTGCCTGCTTTGTCACACTCCTCTGCATCCTGCAGGACAAGAGAACATTTCGGAGGAAAAAGATTGTGGGTGGTATATGGGGGAATGCAAGAGAGTTAAGACAAATTGCTGACCCCAAAAGTATAGTAGTTAGCCAATTCAAGGTAAATGATGGCGATATCAACGTAGATGGCTTACAGTTTTTAGATAATTATGAGGGAGAGATTCTTGAGGGCAGAAAAAAAGACTAACTCAGGGTCCCATACACAAAAGCATTCTTTTAAGAATTGCCAAATCCACTCATTTTTAAGTTCATCTGTCGTTTGTGTTGCAATGTGTGTACTGGAAAATGGCCTTGATAAGCCTACCACAATAACCACATAGTTTGTCAGAAGTAGAAAAAGCTAGGTGGGAAGGACAAGAAATCTATGTGAAATTGGATTGAAGGCATATGATTGCAAAACAACTGAACTGCACAACAAAATGTCAGTCACAGTGCTTGGTTGTATTCTGTTGCACCCAGATGAAAAAGCTTGGAGCAGCTTTGCCAAAGTATGTTGGCATGCTATCAAAGCTGACAAACGCGTGACGCAGTCTCTACGCCCTCATACCAAGGTTTAAAGGCACATTTATTAATTTTGACCTCATAAAATTCAGAGGCGTGCTCAGTGTTTTATGATCTAGATGTAAACATCTCAATGTTTTATCTGCAGATTATAATTGAAACTATAGGATTAACCCCAGCATTTATAAACATTACTGATGTGTTAGTTACAGAATAAAAAACATTAATAACTTAGAATTAGTTCTAGTGCAGCTTATTAAAAGACCTCGACAGTGACAGTTTGGATCAAAAGCGGTACCTTTAAAAAGGTTCTACTTAATCGTCACTTCTAATATTTTATTTTCTACTTTCTTATTTTCTATTTTACACATACACACACGAGGGGACCAGTATAGTAGAAACACCTTATACTGTAATCTAATCTATACAGTACGGTTACTGATTAAATATAAAGTCTTTGCAGTTTAAAGTAATGCTTCTGTCCTCTTTAACCTTAAAGATTTCCTATCCTGAAAGTATACCAATTTCTTATGACCTTGGGAAATGCATTTATTTATTCAGTGATGGAAGTTTCCCTCTGCCATACACAGCCGCAGGAAACCCGCCTCACTCTCTATGATGTCAAATTAACCACAAAGCCGCAGGAACACACCTGTATCCACTGCTCTCTGTTGATCTCCACGCCGTTGGCGCGCAGAGAAGTGATGGCTCTGTCAATGATCTTGTCCACCATCTGAGTGTTGCTGTTGGCCTCCTCCAACTTAGCAGCAGTGATCCAGATGTGGCGATCAGTAGGGATGTTCTCTCGAGCTTTGTTCAGGACACGACGTGCGTTCTCGTATGTCTCTAACCGGGCTAGTGCCAACCACAGCTAGAGAGGACAGACATAAATAGTTAGAAATATTAGGTAGGTGCAATAGTTTATATGTTGTATTGCAATTTGTGGCATCCTGTTAAGCTTAGTTTATGGTAGCCGCAGTATTCCCGGCGCGAGCCGTAAAAGGACATCACCACGGCTGTCGTTTCCAGCGCGAAGGCTCCGCAAGCTGTGGCGGCGCGTGGTCGTGCACCTCTGAAGTTTTGTAACTACGCGCCCACTGCACGCGCTTTCAGTTCAACAATGGTGACAGAGCTTTCACCATTGCAGCCCCCTCCCTCTGAAACTCCCCACCCATACACATCCGTGACTGTACTGACCTGGACACATTCGAAACACATCGCTTCAGATTAGCTTTCCACATTCAATAGTCTAACATTTCTCACCTGATAGTTACTGGTTTTATTGTTTTTAATTGCTTTTAATATGCTTGTTTTATGTTGGTTTTATTGCTTATCTGTTTTTAAGGTGCTGGTTTTACTGTAAAGTGTCTTTGAGTACCATGTAAAGCGCTATATAAATAAAACCT
The DNA here is from genome assembly GCA_023566125.1 of Zingel zingel. NCBI lineage: Eukaryota > Metazoa > Chordata > Actinopteri > Perciformes > Percidae > Zingel > Zingel zingel. Next base: position 26,821,162 of record CM042318.1, on the reverse strand, counting down.
ATTATTATTATTAACAACATGGTCGGCTGGGAAAAGCAGGTTCGCCTCTGCAAACGTGTGTGATTCTTCATGTACAGACAACAGAGAGTCAAACAGTCTTAAATATTTGGTCAGAGAGACACACTGGTGCTGTCACACAAAGAAGAAACCTTTTTGGGGAAAGTGTGGAAAAACATCAGAGATCGTTCTAGTCAATGCTAAAAAAAAAAAACAGCTTCATAGAAAGAGTGTTCTTAACAGTGTTACAGGCAGACGATTTGGAGATAAATGACTGTCGTGTTAATGATTAGAGTAGATAAATGTTATGTTTCGCGGTAAGTCTGTGTTTATCATGGATGCGTTTACTTCTGTTGCCAGGCTGCTCTCTTCTTCTCTACTACTTCTTCCTTATTCACAAATTACTTTGTTTGTAAGCCCTCTGGTGTTTCGGAGAATACTGCAACGAACAATGCCTTGAGCGTAAACGTCTCCGTGCATGCTCGTAGTGGCCCGCGCACGGTGTTGCGCTCGAGTATACTCAACGCTTTAGTCGTATGTGCATGGTTCACGTTGGGGGAGGGAGGGAAATTAAACGACAGCTAAGCGTACCTCCACACTTGTAGGGCAACACTCCACAGCTCTGCTAAGCATGATCCTGGCATCCTCTGGCTCCTCCAGCTCCACAGCTGTCTTCCACAGTCGAACTGACTTGGACACATTCTCCAGGGCTACGTGGGTAACAATTACACAACCGTTAAGTCAATTCATTGACACGTTGATTCAAAATGATTTACAGTATGCAAGCATGTTGCTCAAGGCAATAAACGGTCACAAAATGTTTAATTCTTGGAGCAAACTTTAATACTAAACATACACAGACATTAACTACATTTACACTGGCAAGACATCATATACAGTGGCAAAAAGGAAATGGACAAACTTTAGATTTCAGTGAACACACAGGCAATAAAAACAAACACCAAACTGCATTAGCAGTAAAAGTCAATAGTGTCTTAATGGGAGGGCAGAGTGTTGCGTTTGTAATGGAGAAAAGTAGAGCAGAGGCAACTGAACATGTAGAGGCGGAGAGAGCTCTTCCACAAAGGAAGCTCCACATCCATCTCTGTCAGTGGGGTATGCTGCTGGGAAGTGTGTGAGTGTGAGTGTGTGTTTGTGTGTGTGTGTGCATTGACACCATGGTTTAAAAAGGGTGCCTGGTCTTGACGAGAAGACAGAACCACAGCTGTCAAATGTATTCTTTATGAAATCTTTTATGCAATCTTATGTTTGCAGGGACAGATGGAGACTGGTTTTTAATTTATTTATTTTTTTCCCCCAGAAGAAATTAGTGTCTTCCTTTTGGCAGGGAAATTGTTACATATTCATTCATGTATGCATTGCTGAGAAAGCACACAAAACGCTTCTCATAGCAACATAACAGCAACATATCTTTTGACTTCCTTACAATCTGACAATTGATATGACTATCAATTAGGGGTGTAACGGATTACAGAACTCACAGTTCATCGGATCACGGTTTTGAGTCACGGATCTGATCAGCACAAAAAAGGTAAAGAACTGTCATAAAACACAGAGAGCGGAGGTCGCTTTCTGGGGAAAACAAATTACATTAACCTCGTTAATGCATTACTTGGGAATGTTTTAATCCAAACCACAATCTTTTTCCTAAACTTAAAACCTACATTGTGTAATTTTTTTAGTTGATTCTTAGCAAAAACCCCTTTGTTCTTTCACAAATATGTACTCATTCATGTGTAATTACTTCCACCAACTAAT